>JAJOZX010000149.1:0-442500 GCA_023014485.1 Bathynomus jamesi
GAGAGGAGAGAGAGAGAGAGAGGAGAGAGAGTTACAAGGAGTTACAAGGAAAAGAAGTACCTCAAAAGGCCTTGCGGCCCATACCGAGGAGTACCAATGGCAACGGGTGCCAGGGAAAATTTTGTCTTTCAACTATCCTAGCAGTAGTAGAAAACTGGATAGAAAAGTAGAAGGCTCTCTCCACCCTCCGCTCCCTCCCTGCCAGAGGCAGGTACGGAAAAAGGTTGAAGAAAATACCTTGACCCTGGAAAAGTAGCCAAGGAAATTTTACAGGAAAGTGGAGAATATATAAATAGCTCTATATTAGCTTGCTCACAGAGACACCGAGCAAGCGAACTCCTGCAGAGTTTTCTGAGGTTTTAATCTTAAACTATGAGTGGTTCAGTACTTTGTCTAGCCTATTTTTAAACAGATTTACACTTTGACTGGAAACAACCTCTGAGGGAAGTTGGTTCCAGATATTAACTATTTTATAGGAAAAGAAATTTCCGCAGACTGAGGTCCTAAATGTCTTTACACACTCAAATAGTGTGCAAGATTTGGTCTAACCTTTTCTTGAACTGATCCAAGAGGAACTGTTCACAACTTCCAAGGTAACCTGTTCCATGTGTCACAGATCTTATACGTAAAGTAATTCCCACACACACTAGTCCTAAACCGTTTCAAATCCAACTTCCAACCATTGTTGCGAGTTGGGTTATAATTTAAACTAAACATACTTCTAAAATCGACATCGTTGAACCCGCGTAAGAGCTTGAAAACCTCGATCAGTTGACCGCACAGCCTCCGAGTTTCAAGCAAAAACAAGTTCAGGGCGCGTAACCGTCGATTGTAGCCCATATGCCTAACGGAAGGGATTAACTTTGTGGCCCTCGCCTGCACTCGCTCCAGCCTCTCAATATCTTTCCTGAGGGTGGGCGACCAGAACTGCACAGCATACTCCAGGTACGGCCGAACAAGGGAATTGTACAGTGAGAGCACAATCTCCTTGTTCCGAAACTGAAATTGCCTCCTGATATAACCCAATAGTTTCTGAGCTTTCTTTCCACCTCTACACACTGTTTCGTAAACTTAAGGTCGCTGCTAATTAGCACACCCAAGTCCTTTTCTAAATCAGTCACCTCGATATTACTACCCAACATCGAGTAGTCCGACTTGGGATTGGCGTAGCCAATGTGCATCACTTTGCATTTACCCAAGTTAAACGGCATTTGCCATTTTTCGGACCACTCTCCTATCCTACCTAGGTCCGCACGCAGTTCCTCGATCGCTTCGGGCGTCCCAACATTGGCCCCAAGCTTGGTGTCATCAGCGAATTTGGCGATCCGACTGACGATGCCACCGTCGATATCATTTATGTAAATGATAAACAACAGTGGCCCCAAAACGGAACCCTGAGGAACCCACTAGTGACGAGGCCCAACCCGAACTAGCCCCTTTAATTACGAGAGAGAGAGAGAGAGAGAGAGAGAGAGAGAGAGAGAGAGAGAGAGAGAGAGTTACAAGGAAAAGAAGTACCTCAAAAGGCCTTGCGGCCCATACCGAGGAGGTACCAATGGCAACGGGTGCCAGGGAAAATTTTGTAAAAGTTTATTTTTCTTTCAACTATCCTAGCAGTAGTAGAAAACTGGATAGAAAAGTAGAAGGCTCTCTCCCCACCCTCCGCTCCCTCCCTGCCAGGCAGGTACGGAAAAAGGTTGAAGAAAATACCTTGACCCTGGAAAAGTAGCCAAGGAAATTTTACAGGAAAGTGGAGAAATATAAATAGCTCTATATTTAGCTTGCTCACAGAGACACCGAGCAAGCGAACTCCTGCAGAGTTTTCTGAGGTTTAATCTTAAACTATGAGTGTGTTCAGTACTTTGTCTAGCCTATTTTTAAACAGATTTACACTTTGACTGGAAACAACCTCTGAGGGAAGTTGGTTCCAGATATTAACTATTTTATAGGAAAAGAAATTTCCGCAGACTGAGGTCCTAAATGTCTTTACACACTCAAATAGTGTGCAAGATTTCGTCTACCCTTTTCTTGAACTGATCCACAGAGGAACTGTTCACAACTTCCGAAGGTAACCTGTTCCATGTGTCACAGATCTTATACGTAAAGTAATTCCCACACACAGTAGTCCTAAACCGTTTCAAATCCAACTTCCAACCATTGTTGCGAGTTGGGTTATCATTTAAACTAAACATACTTCTAAAATCGACATCGTTGAACCCGCGTAAGAGCTTGAAAACCTCGATCAGTTGACCGCGCAGCCTCCGAGTTTCAAGCGAAAACAAGTTCAGGGCGCGTAACCGTCGATTGTAGCCCATATGCCTAACGGAAGGGATTAACTTTGTGGCCCTCGCCTGCACTCGCTCCAGCCTCTCAATATCTTTCCTGAGGGTGGGCGACCAGAACTGCACAGCATACTCCAGGTGCGGCCGAACAAGGGAATTGTACAGTGAGAGCACAATCTCCTTGTTCCGAAACTGAAATTGCCTCCTGATATAACCCAATAGTTTCTGGGCTTTCTTTTCCACCTCTACACACTGTTTCGTAAACTTAAGGTCGCTGCTAATTAGCACACCCAAGTCCTTTTCTAAATCAGTCACCTCGATATTACTACCCAACATCGAGTAGTCCGACTTGGGATTGGCGTAGCCAATGTGCATCACTTTGCATTTACCCAAGTTAAACGGCATTTGCCATTTTTCGGACCACTCTCCTATCCTACCTAGGTCCGCACGCAGTTCCTCGATCGCTTCGGGCGTCCCAACATTGGCCCCAAGCTTGGTGTCATCAGCGAATTTGGCGATCCGACTGACGATGCCACCGTCGATATCATTTATGTAAATGATAAACAACAGCGGCCCCAAAACGGAACCCTGAGGAACCCCACTAGTGACCGAGGCCCAACCCGAACTAGCCCTTTAATTACAACCCTCTGCCGCCTATTCTTCAGCCAGTTTTCAATCCACCTACCTATTTCCCCACCGATACCCAGCGCGCGCACTTTCGCCATTAGCCGGACGGTGAGGTACCTTATCAAAGGCTTTCTGAAGTCGAGATAAAGTATATCAATCGCCCTACTCTTATCGTACTCACCCAACATGACGTGGAAAAACTCGAGCAAGTTGGTGAGACACGACCTATGCCGTCTAAACCATGTTGGGAGTCCCCAAGCAGCTTGTAGGAATCCAAATGGTCAACGATCCTATCCGCTATTATCCCTCTAATAATTTACCTACAACTGAAGTGAGACTAATGGGACGATAGTTCCCTGGACTTTCGTGATCCCCTTTCTTAAAGATAGGGGTCACGTTGGCTTCCCTCCAGTCACCAGGCACCTGGCCCGTCTCCAACGATTTGTTGAAGACTGTAGCCAGGTGGGGAGCCACCTGGTCGCGCACCTCCGCAACACTCTGGAGAGAAACTGGTCTGGCCCAGGAGCCTTAAACGCGCTCAGTTTGTCTATTCTATCGGCAACGACTGTCGCGGTACATCGAACATTATCCAGGCCAGCACCTTCGTGCCTCACCTGGCTCGGGGATGATGCGGGTGTCCTCCCTGGTGAACACTCCCGCAAAGTACTCATTAAGCACATTGGCGATGTCCGCGTCGAGGTCCGCAGAACGCCGCTTCCGTCCTTTAACGGACCTATCATGCTTCTAATGGGCTTTCTACTATTAACATACTGAAGAACTCCTTAGGGTTCCCCTTGCAGAGGCTTGCCACCCGTAGTTCTTCGTTACGTTTCGCTAGCCTAACCTTCGCCTTCACTTCCTACACAGGCGGACATACGCTAAAGTGTTCTCATGGGAACGATTGGCCTTCGCCCTCCTATACGCTACTTTCCTATTTCGGATAGCCGAAGCGATGTCACGATTGAACCACTTAGGCTGCGTTGAAGCAGGGGTGACCGGTTTTGAGGGTATGGCAGCAGACTGCAGCACCATAAACTCATCCCGGAATGCACTCCACACTCCCTCAACATCGCCGCCGACCTCTAACCCCATATCTCCTACGCTATCCCTGAGGCTAACAAAGTTCGCCCGCTGGAGATCGAGCTTACTGCCTCTCGAGTTACTACGCTTCACCCGAGGGACGCACACACGGAACCTAATAAGACTGTGATCACTCCCGCCCAACGATTCGTCAACGGTGAGGCCAGTGACAAGGTTGTCTTCAGTCGTGAACACTAAGTCTAGAACGCTTTCGCCTCGTGTAGGCTCGTTGACCCACTGAGTGAGGGTCAACTAGCCTCCTCCCTTCAGCATTGGCAGTCCTGTTTTCCCACTTTATGCCGCGACAGTTGAAGTCTCCTAAAACTACACACACCCTATCCCCTAGCAGGCTACTGAGTTCGATGTACAGGGCTGTATCCTCCTCGAGGAGGAGATGCGGAGGTCTGTACACCAAGATTAACCTATAGTTCGTCCCTCCCACGTTCAGATCGACGCCAAGCAGCTCCCATTCCGACCGGAACTGGCAGTCAACCGGACTCAACGTGTCTCTGACGTATATTAGTACCCCACCCCCCTCCCCACGGGTGCGGTCTTTGCGAAACATTCTATACCCGGGAGAGAGAGAGGAGAGAGAGAGAGGAGAGAGAGAGAGAGAGAGAGGGGGGGGGGGGCAGTCAGTAAGAGGTGGGGAATTGATGAGATGAAAAGCCTTTGATTTCATCTGATCAAGTAAAGCTGTGTGAGTTGAGCCACCCCACACATGAGAAGTGTACTTCATACTCCAGGACAAAACCGCAGTACAGATACAGCAACTGAGTGGGGTGAAGAAACTGTAGAGCCAGAACAGCACACCTAGCCTCTTAGAAGCCATTTTGGAAAGAGAGTATATGTGATCTTTCCAGGAAATATCATGATAAAAGGAAACACCAAGAATGTTAAGAGAAGAGGAAGGATTGAGTTTGGTATTGTTGAGGGTAAGGAAATAGTTGTGTGGAAGATTGTGATGAGTAGAGTAGACAGATGGAAGAACCGAGTTTTTGAGGCATTGAAAGCAACAAGATTTTCTTTGCCCCAATCAGAGATGGTAGAGAGATCAGAGGTCAGGTGTACTATAGCCATCTTACGTGAATCATGAAGGGACTGTTGAGAGGGCTGCTTGATGAAAAAGGTGGAAAAGTGATGGGTGGGATCATTGGCATAGGAGTGAATGGGGCAGGAAGCACAACTTAATAGATCATTGATGAATAAAAGGAAGAGTGGGTGACAGGACAGAACCCTGAGGAACACCACTATTAATAGCTTTAGTAGAAAAACAGCCATCTACAACCACAATTATAGATCAGCCAGAAAGGAAATCAGAGATGAAGGCACAGATGGAAGGATAGAAACCGAAGGAGGGCAGTTTGGAAATTAAAGATTTGTGCCAAACTTTATCAAAAGCTTTTGATATGTCTAGCACAATAGCATAGGTTTCACCAAAATCCTGAAAAGAGGATGACTAAGTGTCAGAGAGATATGCAAGAGGGTTACCAGTAGAATATCCCTCATGGAACTCATACTGACAATTAAGGATATATTCAGAAACTTAGAAAGGCAAGAAATCAAAGAAATTGGACAATAGTTGGAGGGTTGAGAGCAGTCACCATTCTTTGGGACAGGCTGAATGAAGGTGAACTTCCAACAGGAAGGAAAAGTACCATATGAAAGACAAAGACAAAAGAGTTTACTTTAGCAGGGTGTCTCCTTCTGTGCTGTTCTTGAGGAAAAACAGGAGGGACACCATCAAGACCATACGCCTTCCTAGGAGTTAGCCCAGATAGGGCAGAATAAACATCTTTGGAAGATATTCTAATTTCAGATGGAGGAGGAGGAGGAGGAGGAGAAGGAGGAGGAGGAGAAGGAGGAGATCATCTAAGGAGGTTGAGTTGGAGGCAAAAGTCTGAGTGAAGAGTTCAGCTTTATCTAGAGAAAAGACAGCAACTGAGCCATCAGAATGGAAAAAAGGGAGGGAAAGAAATTGTTGGAGAGATTCTTGGCAGTATGGAAGTTATTTTTCCTCCCATAAAACTTCATATTTTTAAGTTATTTTCATAAAAGGATGCACAGGTGAGAAGTATACAGAACAAAACCTTAAATAAAATAAAATAAATAAATATGTACCTGCCCATGCGCTTCACTCGGAACCTGGCCAGGATAAAAAGTTATGGCTAATCCAAAGTCAGCGATACATGCTGTCAAATTGGATTTGAGTAAGACATTTTTACTCTTGAAATCTCTGTGCGCAATTGCTGGCTTTATTCCTTCAGTTTTATTTGCAGGTTGCTCACAATGAAGGTATGCCAAGCCTCTTGACAAGCTTTCTCCTATGTGACATACTTCAGCCCAAGAGAGGATGTTTGCCTGCAGGAAATGGTTAAATCATTAAGAAAATATAGTTAAACATGAGGTAAAAATATTTACCAAAGAGGTAGAGTAAATAAGTATGAATAGCCACAACAACTTTAAAGATTGGAGCAACTGGGCAAAATGCACAGAGGGGAAGGGGAGTGTTAAGAATATCTGGCTTAATTTAATGAAAATTTTATATTAAAACTACCGTAATAAAAACAATTTTATTTATATTTTGAAATTTTTAAGTGGCCAGGGCTATTAATCTAAAGGTTCTGAGTTAAAGTCTGCTGAGACTTCAGATTTCAGTGGTTAGGGTGCTTCTCTGGGTGTTCCCTGGTGGAGTAGTGGTTCAGATGTATACCGTGTCTCAGAGCTGTTTTGTCCATATGATCTTCAAACACATTACAAAAAAGGTTAAACAACCCCAAAGATTATTATAATTATTATTACTGAAATTTTTACTATAACCTACTTTCAAGTAGTCATAAAGGGATCCATTTTCATGATAAGCAGTCAGAAGCCAATATTCTGCATTCACTCTGTCTCCTCTCTCTTCTACTCCAATGAAATGCAAAATGTTTTCATGTTTCATGTGAGGTAGTGAAAATATTTTCTTCTCAACAAGCCATGACTGATGATCCTAAGAAAATATGAATAGGCTAGTGAAAAAAATGAAAAACCATTTCTAACAAATTTGATTAAATATACAATTTATAATAAGAGTAAGTTCTTTCTCAAACTTGTATCCTTAATAGTTGTAATAATAATAAAATTTTATTGAGCCCATTATTATTACCATATCTATACACCTTTGGTTCAGAGCTGGGCACTTGCGTTTTTTTGCGCGTTTTTTTGCGGTACTGCGGTACTACTACCGCACTACCAAACCGGTACCGCATAATGCAGTACCGCAAAGGATCGCTGAAAGTACAGCAGTACCGCTACCGCATTCAAATTTCCCGCGGTACTTTCCGCGGTACCGACCAACACGGTAGTACCGCAGTACCGCAAAAAAAAATGCAAGTGCCCAGCTCTGCTTTGGTTAGCCTTCCACCTGAATTATTCATTCTGACGAAGGTCAAGCTTTTCACTCCACCTTAGACCTACAGTTAATGTGGAATCTGAACCATGCCCCATCAGCAGCCCAGCGTCTTAACCACTAGGCCACCTAGGGTACCCATTTATCTACCAACCACTTTATTGTGTGGAAGGATGAACAGCTGGGTTTTGCTACACCCGCCGCAAAATGACTTCGGACCATCTACCATTTTGGAGGAAAAGCACAAACATCATTATAAAAAACCAAATATATTTAAAAACTTAGTTACATCAATATGAAGTCATGGCTCCCTTGTTCTTGAGGACCCCCTGGAGCCGTTTGGGCATGGAATCACTGAGCTTCCTGAAGTAATCCAATGTCATCTCCTTGCACCACACCTTTATCAGCTCCATCTTGAGGTTCGCGAGGTTAGGAGTCTTCTTCTCTGCCATGATCTTCTTCATGTAATGCCAACAGTTCTCGATGGGGTTGAGATCGGGGCTATTGCCAGGCCACTCTAACACCTTAATCTTCCGCTCATTAAGCCACTTCGTCACCTTCTTGGCCTTGTGACAGGGGGCACTGTCATGCATAAAAATCTCACTGCTGTGAATGGCGAAGTGGTTCAACAAATGGTCATTAAGAACGTCGATATAACGGTCACCGTTCATCATCACATTCTTGGGAAGGAAGTACAGACCCCCATTTCCCTTCTCACCAGAAAAACACCACCACACCATCACTGACTCAGTCGGTACTGTGTAGGCCGGGTGGTACCAACTAGCAGATGATGGGCAGATCGAATCTGGAACACCTGGAACATGCTTTCATCTGAAAACATCACCTTCCTCCACTGTGTCGATGTCCAATGAACGTATTTCTTTGCAAAGGCAACACGCTGCTTCTTCATGCAGTCGGTGATAAGTGGCTTCTTGGCGGCGGTATGGCATGGTAACCCCAAGTCCTCTGCGGTAGCATAAAGGGATCGACTAACAACATGCCAGATACTTCCAGACAAAATATTTTACTCGGTAGCATGAGAAATGCAAATCGATTTCAGACTGCTTTCTCAGCGGAATATCGCACGAAGGTCCGAAGTCATTTTGCGGCGGGTGTATGCACCAGCTGCCATTGGGTCTCAAACCTGGGGCCGATGGATTCGTAGTGAGCGACGCTAACCACTACACCACCAAGGTGCATTATATATATATATATCATTTACCATTACTTATTTGGAGTACAGTATAGTGGATTTAATTTTCCCAGAAGAGTTCCATGTTCCATACACAATCAGTGTGTAATAAAGAAAAAATATATACTGTGTATATATATATATATATATATATATTGGTGAAGGCCGCTTCTGGCAAGCTTCAATTTCAATTTAAGCAGAAAGCCACAGACAAGAAGGAAAGAAACATCCATCAAGTTGGAAAGGGACTATATTTTGTATATTGCAACGTTTCAAGCACAAACTATGCTCATCCTCAGGCAAAAATTCTGAAAAGTTAAAAACATAATATTAAAAGCCATAATGACATTAACAAAATAAAATAGGGAAAAAATCCACAAGTATTAAAAACAAAAAGTCTCACTAAAAATTCTAGAAAGTTACAATTAAAAACCATAATGACTATTATAAAACAAAAGCAAACAATTAACAAGCTTTAAAACAATGAAAGTGACACTAAAAACGAACGATGAATAACAACTATAAAATACAAAATGTAAAACTCAAAAAACTAAAAATTCACAGGCTATCTTTTAAAACACTAAAAAATTAAAAACCCACACTAAAAGGAACACACCTTAAGTCTAAGCTAAGCAGCACAGATTCCGAGGCAAAACTAAAAAAACAGAAGCATCTAAAACCAAGTAAAGGTTGGTTGTTCAAGATGCCCATATGGGCATAAGCCATAGAACTGACAAACCTTTGAAAACTAAAGAAGCTTCAGCTATACGCAGCCATGTTGTTCTATGCAAAGTCGATATAACTTTAGCTAATTTTAACATTTTAGATTCCGCTCCGTGTGAGCAAACGTTAAGACTTTTAGAATCCCTGTATATTAAAAAACTCTCCCCTTCGCTTAACTCTGATATTTCATCCGTTCCCCTCCGTCTAAACTGAACATCTTGAACAACCAACCTTTACTTGGTTTTAGATGCTTCTGTTTTTTTAGTTTTGCCTCGGAATCTGTGCTGCTTAGACTTAAGGTGTGTTCCTTTTAGTGTGGGTTTTTAATTTTTTAGTGTTTTAAAAGATAGCCTGTGAATTTTTAGTTTTTTGAGTTTTACATTTTGTATTTTATAGTTGTTATTCATCGTTCGTTTTTAGTGTCACTTTCATTGTTTTAAAGCTTGTTAATTGTTTGCTTTTGTTTTATAATAGTCATTATGGTTTTTAATTGTAACTTTCTAGAATTTTTAGTGAGACTTTTTGTTTTTAATACTTGTAGATTTTTTCCCTATTTTATTTTGTTAATGTCATTATGGCTTTTAATATTATGTTTTTAACTTTTTAGAATTTTTGCCTGAGGATGAGCATAGTTTGTGCTTGAAACGTTGCAATATACAAAATATAGTCCCTTTCCAACTTGATGGATGTTTCTTTCCTTCTTGTCTGTGGCTTTCTGCTTAAATTTATATATAATATATATATATATATATATATATATATATATATATTACACACAGATCGTGCATGGAACATGGAACTCTTCTAGGAAAATTAAATCCACTATACTCTACTCCGAATAAGTAATGGTAAATGACAAATACTGAAGTTTTTCTTTTTCATGATGGAAACCCAATGTGGGCAATGGATTACAAGCAGTCAAGCAGAGGCCCTAAAATATAGCTTCCCTCACCAGCTATCTGCTAAGCAGGTACGACCCAGCTTTGGGACAGGGTCTAGGATTTAAAGCTGCCTGGACAGCTATATTCAGAGCCTCAATATACCCAAGAAACTCATTGCATTTACATTGGATTGAATACATCAAAGAAAGAGTAACTATTATATTTTTAGACAAAAACCAAAACATAAACATCAACCTATGGTAGATTTAATTTTCCCAGAAGAGTTCCTTGCTCCATGCACAGTCTGTGTGTAACAAAAGCTTTTCAGGGGACCATTCTGAGTTGTAGCATATATATAATATATATATATATATATATATATATATATATATGATGAATAAAACCACGAAGGAAAAAGAAACACAAAGGGGTGCTCAAGCGCTTTCGTCTAATGACATCCTCAGGAACACTGGAGTGAAAGGACAGATCAAGGCAATATATAGGTTACAAAAATAAACATACATACATACACATTCACATATATATACATATATATATATATACATATATATATATATATAAATATATACATATATATAGTAAGCATAGAAAAAATTGTGGGAGGAGCCAACATTTATATGGTCACAGAAGAATAAAGAAATAAAAATAAATATAAATATAAATTGAGAAAAAATTAATTACAAAATAGTGCCTTAGTGATATATATGTCACAGCCTAAATAATCATAAAGAAATAAACAGGCAAATAAAAAAAACCATAAATACATATACATACATATATATATATATATATACATATATATACACATATATATATATATATATATATATATATAAAGACACTTTTAGCACTTTGGCCGACCTTCCATATAAATTCAAATGGCTTTTTTATGGAACAGGTCACAAAAGAATAAAGAAATAAAAATAAATATAAATATTGTAAGTGGAGTCTACCAATTCAAGCTCAAGAGGGAGGTTTTACAATCGATTTAATAGATGCTGCCAAATGATATATATGTCACATTATTAAAAAATAAAAATTGAAAGATAAATTTTAAGAGAGGCACACCAATTTATAAGGGAAAAATTACCACATATGCATATTATAGTCACAAACGAATACAAAAGTACAAGTAAATATAAATTGGAAAACAAAATGATCCCTAGATGATATATAAAGAACAATAAAATATATATACAACATATTTACGGTATATATACGAAATATAAACGCAATATATACAGAATATATATATATATATATATATATGCATAAGGGAAAAAAAATTACCAAATTTGTTTTTATAATTATTGTCTGAGAAAACGGTAGGTCGCAAAAGAATAAAGAAATAAAAATAAATATAACTTGAAAAAATTACAAATAATACACGTACACATATATACCCGCATACCCAAATATATATATACATATACACACATATATACAAACACACACACACACACACACATATATATATATATATATATACAAGCTTGACCTTCACGAAATGAGAAATCATCCCGCAGAACCTTTGTGAGGTTGTAAGGTAAGGTAAGGTACATACACATATACATATATATAATATATATTTAACTGCATACATACATACATACATACATATACACACATACATACATACATATACACACATATACATACAAACACATTTAACTGCAATGACCACACACATACGCACATACACATACATACATACACATACACTCATACAGCAAAAAATTGAAAAATAAAATTGTAAGGGAAACAACAGACAAAAACAAATTTTTTTACCAAAGATTTAACAACCTGCCCTTTTTGTTTAAATCCATTCTGAAGGAATTCAGAGCAACGGGATCAAGTTGAAACAGACCTTTACTCATGTTAAGGTTATTTGTAAGTTGAATTATAGCCGACTCAAGAATATTTCTATTAACAATGTTGCTAGAGTGAAACAAAACTGAAACATTATTCCAATCAATACAATGGGATAACTCTGACAAATGGACAAAAAGGGCACTGGACAACTGTCCCGTTCTAACGGAATATTGATGCTGTTTTACACGCGTTTGCAAATCCTTTCCCGTCTGACCTATGTAAAAGGAATCACATTGCTTACACCCAATTTTATAGATAATGCCTAAATTATTGGTAGGGCTATTTTTTACTATGATGTTTTTCACAATATTGTTATATGAAAAAACTACACTGATATCCAAAAGTTTAAGTACATTAGCAATGCCTAAGAAGCCCGGGAAAAATGGAAGTACTAAAATATTCTTTGACAAGGTGCGAGTGTTATTATTCACACGATAGAAGGTTCGTTTAGCCTTATTAAGACAAGATTCCATGAACGCAGATGGGTAACACAACTCACTTCCAATACCGTTGATATTTTCCAATTCGGCATCGATGTATTCAGGACTGGCGATCCTAAGAGCGCGGAGAAACATTGAGGAAAATATGGCCTTTTTAATAGGGGTGTCATGTCCAGAGTAAAAGTGTACGTAGGACAAATTGTTTGTTTTTTTCCGATATATACTAAACTTAAAACCCGGGCTATCCCTATGAACACGCACATCCAAAAACGGGATTGAGTTGTCTTGTTCCACTTCTAAAGTAAATTTAATGGAGGGGACTTGGTCATTTAACTGAAGGAGGAAGTCATCCAGGTCACGATTCATGGGCCAGATACACAAAATATCGTCGACGTACCGCAACCAAGGGATGCCAACCCCCAGGATTCTCGGAATGTAAGTAATTTCAAAAAACTCCATATAAATATTGGAGAGAAGGGGCGACAAAGGGTTGCCCATGGCCATCCCAAAAACTTGTTGATAATGCTCGCCATTGAAAGTGAATTTACAATCCTTGATACAAAGCTTAATAAGCTCCAAAACAGTGTGTGCAGGTAATGGTAAATCATAATTATGTAATTCTCTGGCGAGAAAGTCAAGCATATCATCAATCGGAACTTTAAATTTACTTTAGAAGTGGAACAAGACAACTCAATCCCGTTTTTGGATGTGCGTGTTCATAGGGATAGCCCGGGTTTTAAGTTTAGTATATATCGGAAAAAAACAAACAATTTGTCCTACGTACACTTTTACTCTGGACATGACACCCCTATTAAAAAGGCCATATTTTCCTCAATGTTTCTCCGCGCTCTTAGGATCGCCAGTCCTGAATACATCGATGCCGAATTGGAAAATATCAACGGTATTGGAAGTGAGTTGTGTTACCCATCTGCGTTCATGGAATCTTGTCTTAATAAGGCTAAACGAACCTTCTATCGTGTGAATAATAACACTCGCACCTTGTCAAAGAATATTTTAGTACTTCCATTTTTCCCGGGCTTCTTAGGCATTGCTAATGTACTTAAACTTTTGGATATCAGTGTAGTTTTTTCATATAACAATATTGTGAAAAACATCATAGTAAAAAATAGCCCTACCAATAATTTAGGCATTATCTATAAAATTGGGTGTAAGCAATGTGATTCCTTTTACATAGGTCAGACGGGAAAGGATTTGCAAACGCGTGTAAAACAGCATCAATATTCCGTTAGAACGGGACAGTTGTCCAGTGCCCTTTTTGTCCATTTGTCAGAGTTATCCCATTGTATTGATTGGAATAATGTTTCAGTTTTGTTTCACTCTAGCAACATTGTTAATAGAAATATTCTTGAGTCGGCTATAATTCAACTTACAAATAACCTTAACATGAGTAAAGGTCTGTTTCAACTTGATCCCGTTGCTCTGAATTCCTTCAGAATGGATTTAAACAAAAAGGGCAGGTTGTTAAATCTTTGGTAAAAAATTTGTTTTTGTCTGTTGTTTCCCTTACAATTTTATTTTTCAATTTTTTGCTGTATGAGTGTATGTGTATGTATGTATGTGTATGTGCGTATGTGTGTGGTCATTGCAGTTAAATGTGTTTGTATGTATATGTGTGTATATGTATGTATGTATGTGTGTATATGTATGTATGTATGTATGTATGCAGTTAAATATATATATATATATGTATATGTGTATGTACCTTACCTTACCTTACAACCTCACAAAGGTTCTGCGGGATGATTTCTCATTTCGTGAAGGTCAAGCTTGTATATATATATATAATATATATGTGTGTGGTGTGTGTGTGTGTTTGTATATATGTGTGTATATGTATATATATATTTGGGTATGCGGGTATATATGTGTACGTGTATTATTTGTAATTTTTTCAAGTTATATTTATTTTTATTTCTTTATTCTTTTGCGACCTACCGTTTTCTCAGACAATAATTATAAAAACAAATTTGGTAATTTTTTTTCCCTTATGCATATATATATATATATATATATATTCTGTATATATTGCGTTTATATTTCGTATATATACCGTAAATATGTTGTATATATATTTTATTGTTCTTTATATATCATCTAGGGATCATTTTGTTTTCCAATTTATATTTACTTGTACTTTTGTATTCGTTTGTGACTATAATATGCATATGTGGTAATTTTTCCCTTATAAATTGGTGTGCCTCTCTTAAAATTTATCTTTCAATTTTTATTTTTTAATAATGTGACATATATATCATTTGGCAGCATCTATTAAATCGATTGTAAAACCTCCCTCTTGAGCTTGAATTGGTAGACTCCACTTACAATATTTATATTATTTTTATTTCTTTATTCTTTTGTGACCTGTTCCATAAAAAAGCCATTTGAATTTATATGGAAGGTCGGCCAAAGTGCTAAAAGTGTCTTTATATATATATATATATATATATATATATGTGTATATATATGTATATATATATATATATGTATGTATATGTATTTATGGGTTTTTTTTATTTGCCTGTTTATTTCTTTATGATTATTTAGGCTGTGACATATATATCACTAAGGCACTATTTTGTAATTAATTTTTTCTCAATTTATATTTATATTTATTTTTATTTCTTTATTCTTCTGTGACCATATAAATGTTGGCTCCTCCCACAATTTTTTCTATGCTTACTATATATATGTATATATTTATATATATATATATATGTATATATATATATATGTATATATATGTGAATGTGTATGTATGTATGTTTATTTTTGTAACCTATATATTGCCTTGATCTGTCCTTTCACTCCAGTGTTCCTGAGGATGTCATTAGACGAAAGCGCTTGAGCACCCCTTTGTGTTTCTTTTCCTTCGTGGTTTTATTCATCATAAATACTTTTCACGTGTCACTTTCGTGAAATAATTTTTCATATATATATATATATATATATATAACCTTGTAGGAGGAGGAGATTGTAGATACAATTGACTAGGGAAGTACCCTGGGTAGGGGGGGACATTAGACAGAAGATAGGGAGTGCTGGAACTCTCATTTCTCTGGTCACTGTGCTCCTTAGCTAATCTTTTTCTGTCTTATATCTACCCTGTCAGAAGTCCAGCATACTCTCAAACACTCACTTCTCTCCCTATTTTTCACTACATACATAATCTTTTCAAAATTTAAAAAAAAAATGGCAACCTCAAGAACCTCAGAGTCCCCACTTTTGGCTCACCCCTTGCCAATACTGGGAATGCAGACCAGGGCAGCGGGGCTGGATCTGCTACCACCCATTTGAAATGTTCTGGCTGGACCTGTCTGATTCACTTTTCATAAACTTCAGCAACATTCGTGGCCTTTTCCAAAATTTTCAATCTGTTGACCACCACCACCACTCCTCCTCCTCCACTAAACTAGGGGTGTGCCGGATAGTATCTTTTACTATCCGGCCGGATACCGGATAGCCGGATAATCAAAAAAAATATCCGGCCGGATACCGGATAATATCATTCAAATAATTCATAATTTTTTATATATTATTTTTTAGATATTACTTGACTAATTGACTATACTATCAAATTTTAATCACTATTTGATGTAAATTATAGCTATCTTTCAATAACTTTACTAATTACCTATATTTTATCCTTTTCAGGATTGTTTCATTGCCTAAATCATATAGCTATATAGCTAGTTAGTATTAGTTACAGGCTTACAGCAGCAATATTTTAACATTATTTACCCCCTAAAATGGCTAGTTTTATTTGGAAAATATTTACAATACATCAGACTAATCCAACGATAGCTATTTGCTCCCTATGTTCCAAACAGATTAAAAGGGGATCAGAGAAATTGGGTGCTAGGTGCTATAGCACAAAACCTTTGCACAATCATGCAAAGATGCTGCATTCAAAAGAATATAAAGAAGTGTCTCAACTTAACAAATCATCTGAAAATCAAAATCAACCTATAGCGACCACCTCAATGGCTCCGAAGGAGAAAAAATTAGTTGCCATGGAAAAGCAACTCACGTTAGAAGAAAGTTTTTCCTTTAAGAAAATATGGGATATAAATGACTCAAAAGCTCAAGCTTTACATAAAAAGATAGGATTAATGATGGCATTGGACAACCATCCTTTTAGTTTAGTTGAACAAGATGGCTTTATAGGACTGATGGCCCACGTACAGCCAAGGTATATGCTACCAAATCGAATATATTTTTCAGAAAAAGTCATACCCAAAATCTATGAAGAACTCAAAGAAATTGTTATGAATAAATTGAAAGAAGGGAAATACATTAGCTTCACTTACGATATTTGGACCTGCTCTTCTTCAAATGAATCATTCATTTCCTTGTCAGGTCATTGGATCATGAATGACTACACTCATTGTAATGCAGTATTGCATTCAGCTCATTTTTCAGGATCGCATACAGGAATTAATATAGCGGACAAATTGCAATCTATGTGGCAATCATGGAATATTGACAGATCAAGGCGTAATATATTGGTCAGAGATGGAGCTTCTAACATAGCTTTGGGATGTGACCTTGCGGAAATACCTTCTGTTCACTGTTCAATTCATTTGCTACAGCTAGTGGTGAATGATGCATTAATGGCTCAACGATCTATAAAAGATCTTTTGGCAAAGTGTCGATGTTTAGTGACACATTTTAACCACTCCCCACTGGCTACTTCAGAATTTAAAGCTCTCCAAACACAACAGGGTCATGTTCCTCTTCTGTTGGTACAAGATGTTTTAACGCGCTGGAACTCATCTTATTTGATGCTAGAACGTATGGTTAAGTTGAAAAAATCAGTTCAAATATACCTTGCTGATCATAGTGAATTACTTGTTATTTTATCTAATGAGTGGCACTTGATTGAAAATCTTTTAAAGCTTTTACAGCCATTTTTTAAACTCACCCAAGAAATGAGTACAGAATATAGTTTACTCTCTACTGTTATCCCAAACATGTGCGCGCTTGAAAGGTTTCTTTCAAAAATTGGCCAGGATGATCAAGGAGTCCAAACTACAAAAGATGAACTGTTGAAGTCATTGCGGTCACGATTTTTTGCCAATGAAAGCAATGAAAAAGAAAGTGTCTAAATGTCTTAACAAATCGGAAGTATGCTCTAGCAACTGTCATTGATCCACGATTTAAATTTTGTTTTTCAAAGATCAACAAAAGGAAAATATTAAGACATGGTTAATTGAAGAAATAAATGAAATAAACAACCTAGAGAAAATTAGAGATAAATATTTTGAAGAACAGGCTCACAGCAGCGACGATTCTAATTCTTCTTCCTCCTCAACAGGAAGAAAAAAGGCAAAGTTTGATGATGATCCACTCTCTGTTTGTTTCAGGGAACTAACACAAGAAAATTCAGAAAAGATACCTGGTGAGAAAAAGTTTAAAAAAAGCCGCAAGATGGCTTCATTCGCAGAAATAGCAGAGGAAATTGAGCAATATGCAAAAAAAACCATATCAGACAGACGACTATCTCCACTCGAAATTTGGAAAAATGAAGAATCCTTTCCATCTCTCAAGAAAATTGCTCTAAAATGGCTAGTGACACCAGCATCTTCAGTTTTCTCAGAAAGAATGTTTTCCGAATACGGAAATATTTTTGAAGAAAAAAGTACTTTGCTACCAAAGCGAGGGCAGATGCTTCTTTTTATCCATCACAATGGACGAAAATTTGATTTAAACTTGTGAATCTAGTGTCTTGAACATAGTATTAATTTTTATTGTTTAATGTGAGTTTTTACTTTTTAAGGTTTTGCTATTTTAATAATTTCACTTACCTTACTGGTATATTTGATTATGGCTATATGTTTTATTTTTATATCTCAAATCTTAATAAAAGGTTTCGCTAATTCATATTTTTTCATATTGTAATTTGCAATATATATAAAAATAAAAAATAAAAATAAAATTAAAAAGTAAGGGAAGCTGGGATCTTAGCTATGCGTCACACTTTTAGCTGGACCAAACATTTTGCCTTTTCAGCAGTGTTAATATAGTTACATACTAGTAGTGAGATTTTTGTACAACTATATTCAACTTTTGCTAGCTAAAGGCTATGCAAGCTAAGATTGGAAAGGGGTGGGCCCAGATGGTATTCCCATTACAAAAAAGACTATCATAAATATCCGGCTATCCAGCCGGATACAGGATACCGGATAATAGCTGTTATCCGGCCAGATATCCTGCCGGATAGTGGTATCCGGCACATCCCTACACTAAACCTCATCATCTTTTCCTCACTGAAACTCAGGTGTTTGGAATGACTGACAGCAACCCCTTTTCTGTACCCTCTTACTTCCTCTATACTCAATTTCACTCCAAAGGTGGATGTTGCGTATATGTACACAATGACCTAACTTGTTCTTGTATTCCTGAACTCAAATCTTCCGAATTCTATACCCTCTGGCTATGGCTTACATGCCAATCTCAAACTAAATACATCTGCACTGTTTACTTTTCTCCTAATTCTACTGACTATCCAAAATTCTTTGACTACCTCACTTCAAAAGTGGAATACATTCTTTCCCACTCTCCCTCTGCTGAAATTTACATTTTAGGAGATTTCAATGTTCACCACGACCCTTGGTTTTCCTCCCATTTCACTGACATCCCTGGTGAACTAGCTTACAACTTTTCTATCCTAAATGACCTAGAGCAGATTGTACAGCACCCTACTCATATCTCCAATCACCTTGGAGATAGGCCCAACATTCTGGATTTATTTCTTACTTCTCATCCTCCTTCTTACTCTGTCAAACTTTTCTCTCTGTTGGGCTCTTTTGATCACAATCTTATATCTGTTTCCTGTCCTATCACTCCAAATTTGGCCTTTGGATCCTCCCATGAGGAGGCACCTTTAGCACTTCAGTGTTGGTGATTGGGAGGCCCTTAGGCAGTACTTCTGTGATTTCCTATGGAATGATTACTGCTTCCATCTGTGGCTGGGGCCCTTCTGAATGTGCAGAGCACATCACAGAGGTGATTCTCTTAGGCATGGAGGCGTACATTCCATATTCTATTCCTACTACTAATGCAAAAAATTCTTGGTTTAACTTTACTTGTTCTAATGCTATCCACACTAAAGAGGAGGCTTTCAGAGGGTACCATCACCATCCAACTCCTGACTCTCACTCAGTTTATATTTCTGCCCATAATCATGCAAAATCTGTTCTTTGACTCAACTCACCAAAAATTCCTTCATCCAACAAAAATGTAAAAATCTATCCAATTCCAAGTTTTCTTGCTCTTTCTGACATCTAGCTAAGATCCTCTTCAACAACTTTACTTCCTCTTCCTTCCCTCCTCTTTTCCATTCCGACATGGAATGACAGTGTTTCTTTGAGTTAATGACTGTTTGCATGGTTAAGTATTCTTATTTTACTTCTTTTCATCTTTCACCCCTTTCCTATCCTCTTCGACTATTTTTCTGATTTGTCAGCAGTGGCCAGTGGATGATGATGGTGTCTTTCTCTCTCTTTTTCTGAATGAATGTTAACCCATGAATGATAGGTTTTGCTACTTACTTAACCCCTTATTCACCATTGAAGAAATCTAGTTTCAATTTGAAAAAAATTTGGTCTTAAAAAAAAAACCTCAGAAAATTTTTTTGGCCCACATGGGCATTTGAAAAATCTGGCAACCCTAGGTGGAATGAAATGATTGACCTAGTGAATGGCAGAGTGAAGGCTGCAAAGAGAGAGAAGAGAATATCTGAACTTGATACATTGTTTGACATCATAACCTGCAGACATGATATCACTCTCTGTGGAACTGAAGCATCTGGCTGCTCTGGCTGTGCTGCTGGAGTTCATGTCAACTGTGATTGTCCTCTGCCTCAGAAGATTCCAAAGCTAGAGCTAGAGTGGCTCCATTACCAGAGGATCAAAACCTCAGAAGTTTCTGGCTTCTGGATGGCATCTGTTGACAGGGTTGCCAACCCAGGCTCACAAAATGTTGCTAAATTCACTTAAAAAGTAGCCAAAAAGTTGCCAGATGTGGTGTAGGCAAAATATCACTAAAATTTCTAGCATAGTAGCCAAAATGGAGTAGCCAAATCACTTCAAAAAGAAGCCAAAAAGTCGCTAGATGGGGAGATGTGGAGCCATTTCACTCGAAAATGTTGACTATATTTCTTGCTCATTGGTCCTTTTATGTAAAAAAAAAGCTATATTGATAGTCACACAAATATATAAGGCCATACAACCCAAAGGAATGGATGAGACTGGCAACTCGACAAAAAGTAGCTAAAATTACGCTAAGTCGCTAAACACTAAAAAATGTAGCCAAAACTCATCAAAAGTTGCTAAATTTAGCGACAAAATTGCTAAATTGGCAACTCTGTCTGTTGATGTGAAGGAAACAGTGAAGCAGGTGAAGGCTGCTAAGAGGAAGGAGGAAGAACAGAAGGCAGCTGAGAAGAGAAACAGAAAAGAGGAAGAAAAGGAGCTACTGCTTAGAGCTGACAATGGTGATGAAGATGAGGTGACTTCCTTGCAAGAGTCTCCAGGCAGAGCAGCTCCTACTGCTGACAGATTTTTCCAGTACTACACCAGGCACAAGCTCCAGTGTCAACATTGGCAAAGTCTCCACCTCTGCCATGAGGAACTACATGGATATCTCAAGCACTGCTGTGGCTGCAGTCAGGTTCAAGGTGGCAAACACTCCTGCAGCAGCCATTGCAACTGGTTTCTTGCAAGATCTCATCAAAGCTGGCCATCTATCTGCTGATAAGGCATATCTAGCTGTTGACAGGATGAAGATGTGGAGGGGCAAGGAGTCTGTAATAGGTGCCTCGGTGGAGGCCCTGGAGAAAATGACAGAAGGAGAGGAGATCAAGGGAATTTTCTTTGATGGAAAACAAGATAAGACAACAAAGATCATGAGGTACAATGAAGAAACTGGCCACTTCCATCCTGATATTACAACGAAGAGCACTATAGTGTTACCTGGGAACCTGAAGGGAAGTATCTCTTCCATTGTACACCAGAAGAACCTGAAGGAAATGAGAAACCTGCACTGAAGATAGCTCAGGCTCTGTTTGAGTGGATTAGTGCTCATGGTGCTAAAGATACTATTGTGGTCCTTGGTGGTGACTCGACCAACACAAACACAGGACCTGATGGAAGAGCCATCACTCACTCGGAGAGACTGCTAGGTTACAAGTGTCACTGGCTGATATGCCAGTTGCATATTAATGAACTCAGCCTCAGGCACATGATCATCAAGCTTGATGGTCCCTACACGTAAAAGTCTGGGTTCAGTGGCCCAATAGGAAAACTTTTGGAGAAGATCAATGACATACCTATCAACTTTAGCTTCAAGGCTCTGCCAGGAGAAGAAGATATAATTGAACTGCCAGAAGACATTGTACAGAACCTTAGCACTGACCAGAAGAACTGCTACCTACTGATCAAAGCTCTCAAGACAGGAGATTTGAGCAAGGAAGTTGCTGGTCTGAAGTGTGGCCCACTGAATCAGTCACGCTGGCTGACTACAGGTGAGGCTCTGTTGATGCTGTGGATGAGGCAGCATGGTCTGAAGGGGGAGGTATTGAAGAAGCTGGAGGTGCTGCTGAAGTTCTGCCTGGACTTCTACTTCAAGATGTATTTTGAGATAAAGGTGAAGCACCACATGAGGTATGGACCTCACCATATTGTGACCACTCTGGGACTGCTGAGAAGCCAGACCTCTGAAGTCAGGAACATAATCACTCATGTGATAGTTCGTGGAGCATATCATGCTCACAGTGAGAATCTCATCGCCTCTCTCCTGTATAGTGAGGATGAGGAGGAGGAGGAGAGGGCATGGGGGGTTGAGATGATCAAGATGATCAGAGGTAAGTCTGAGTATGGAGACATGAGTCTGAGAACTCATAGAAACCCTAAACTGAATTTTAATGCCACTTCTCCAATTACTCTGATTAATTGGGATAAGGGGAAACTGTATGAGCCACTCTTTACTTGTAAGATGTCAAGAGGAGAATTTGAGGAGCTTCTCAGGTCTCCACTTGAAGTTGAGAACTTCTCAGTTCACACTCAAAGCTGTGAAAGAGCAGTCCAGGAAGTTTCAGCTGCAGCTCATGCAGTGTATGGGCAAGAGAGAAGAGATGGTTTTGTTCATGCTAGGATCAATCACAAAGAATTGTTGCCAGTTTTCAAGTCAAAGCAAGACATTATGAACATGTTTTAGATCTCTACAAGACCTGCTAGACAAATCAAGATGCTTTCAGAAGAAAAAATCTCAAAACATTCAGTTGACCAGCATATTATTACAAGCTGGGGGTGGAGGAGGGACTTATACAAATTAAAGAAGAATTGCAATTGCAAAAGAAAAGGTTGAATGTCACAGCAGCTTGCAGGAAGGTGGGGGCAGCTGCCATCATACTCAGTGATGCCAAAAAGAAAATAAATAAATATTGGTGTAGGCATTTCTAAAATAAAAGAAAATGCAAGACCAAGAAAGAACAAAAAGATTCAGCCTGATGAAGAGAACAGCCGCAAAATATGGTGTATACGAGACTAAAAATCATACAATTCCTTAGTTTTGGGCCATTTTGGGTGATTTTGGTTATTGGGGTTATGAACCACTTTGGCTGATTTTAAATGGGTCCAAGCCTGCCCCTAGAAATGCTTAAGGGTGTATGTGAACAATATGGAACATATGGAGGTCATTTGAGGCTACCAAGTCTTTGAAATTGGCCAAAAATCCAATTTTTTGACAAAAGTGTGATTTTGAATACTTAAATGCGATTTTTCACAAAAGTTGCAGAAGACAAACCCCTCTTAAAATTCAATTTTACATGGAAATACATACTGCCAATCTTGAAATTCCAAGTTTTTCAATATTCAACCTAAGCATGATACACCCTAATGAACTGTGACTGGGAATGAGACTTGGGTACACCACTTTGAACCTGAAACAAAACACCAATCCATGGAGTGGCATCACGCAGACTCCCCACACAAGAAAAAGTTCAAAATGCTCCCTCTGCAGGAAAGGTTATGGCCACCATCTTCTGAGACATGAAAGGGTTGATTCTGGTGGACATTATGAAGAAAGGACAAATAAACAATCAACTCAGAGGCATATATTGCTACCCTATAGAGATTCCAGAGATGTATAACGCAAGTTCAACCAGAGAGAAAACTGGATGTCCTCCTTTTGCATGATAACGCAAGACCACACAACAGTTTGCAAACAAGAGAGGCCATCACAAAAATGCGCTTGACTGCATGTTACCCCACCTTCCATACAGCCCAGATCTGGCACCTTCAGACGTCCATTTGTTTGGGCCAATGAAGGATGCTATTCATGGAAGAAAGTTTCAGAGTGACAATGAGGTTGTTGAGGTTGTTGAGGTTAAGAGGGGCTCCAGTGGAACCCAGCAGACTTTTACCAGCAAGGAATAAAGGCCCTCATTTTGAGGTGGAGAAAAGCCATAGAAAAGGATGGAGACTATGTGGAAAAATAAAAACTTGTAAAAAAGGTAGGTATGTAACTTACTCGCATACAAAATTTCTGGAACTTACGAGGAAACTTGGAAAGAAAAAAAAAAAGGTGGGGCAAAATATATTAAATGGCCCTCGTATTTTATGAATATAAATAAAATTAATTATAATTAGGTTAAACCAGATTGTGATTAGCAAAGTTTGGAGATATTTAGCTTAGTAAAATTAAGTTTGGGTGACCTAAGTTATAAAAATTAGGTACTTCATGGTGTGATTTGATGATGGAGAGAATTGCATTGGGAGTGGAATTTTGAGGTATACTGCTTATCCCTTATAAAATCTGAGAGCACACAATATTAAAATTACTGTATAATGATTTAAACATGAAGGTCTGTACAACATGGAAAATTTGAGATTGCAAATGCTTGCAGTTTTTGGTCCAATTTGTGTTGAGCAAATCTGATATGATGTAAATAAACCTGCGATTAAAAACAGGCATATTTGTGTTATCTTGGGGGAAGAAACGCGAGCTAATTAATGGTGCATCTTGCTCCTGAATAATCATACACCAGGAGTGATAACAACTGAAAGTGTTTGCAATGCAAACTGATGAAAACAGCATAAATAATGGGTGTGGATGGATTTGGATACTCTTTGAACTATGATAATACAGGAAATTATTGTTTTTGAGGGTGATGAACTACAGACAAAAGCCTCATTAGTACACTGATCACTGGTATCATTTGAATGCTAAAACATTAATGAAGCGTAGGAAAAATTATACAAGGAAATGTTAATACATATTTTGAAAAAAAAATTGAGAAATTCATGGCACTTTAAAATGGTTTTCTTTTATGAATAAAAAAAATCTGATCATACCATTTTAAAGGCCAGGTTTTAGAGTTTAAAACCATATAAAGAGAACAGTCTCAACTTTTAACCACAGTACTGTGGGATGATTTGAATTTACACACTTGCAATGTAATGAGTGTCACACTTTTGTTAGTTTTTATTCTCTATTTCAGTTAATTAAGTGAGTACATCATTAATACAAGAGATTATAAATAAGCTCACTTCAAGTGTTAATATGAACCAACCTGTTTTCATTTACTGTTCTCCTAGCCTTGGCTATGGCCTGTGATGCTTGTTACATGCAAGTGTGACACATACATGGAAGATTGGGGTACTGGCAGATATATCTGGCAAGTATTATTTACTTTCAAAAGTAAGTAAGTAAGTAAGTAAGTAAGTAAGTAAGTAAGTAAGTAAGTAAGTAAGTGTGTGTGTGTGTGTGTGTGTGTGTTTCAAAGGTTCTGTATGATGATTCCTCATTTCACGAAGGTCAAGCTTGTTGCCCCTCCTCTCGAGTTGGCCTGGTGTAGTAGTGAGTTGGTTTCTTGTACTCTCCACCTCACATAGCCAGGCATCTAATCTTCTTTTGAAGATGTCTACTGCAACACTATTCGTGTTTCTTAGGTCTTTGGGCAGCTGATTAAACAGTTTTGGTCCTCTCACAATGAAACTATTTTCTTTCAAGGTTAAGGATGTTCCTTGTCTCACCTTTAATTTGGGAACATGACACAGTCTTCCTTTTCTACTTTCCACCATTGTTTGGGGAGTTACAGGGTTCAGAGTAAGATTAGGGACTAATTTCTCCATTATTTTCCAAGGGTGAATAATGGTGTGTGTGTCTCTTCTCCTTTCCATTGAATATAGGTTTAGTTTGCGTAACCTTTCCCAGTAATTTAATTCTTTGCACTCCTTGATCTTGGCTGTGAAGCTTCTCTGAATCCCTTCTAGCTATCTAATGTCTTCTTTTTAATATGGGGATGTTAGGACTGAGCAGTATTCCAATTTGGGTAAGATCAGTGTTTTCAGTAAAGGAATCATTACATTCCTATCCCTTCATTTAAAAGTTCTCAATATCTGCCCCATTATTCTCTTTGCTCTGTTTACTGCAATCTTATTTTGTGCTTCAAATTTCGCATCATGTCATTACAACACTAAATCTTTTGCTCTAGAATTTCTCTGAATTTCCTGTCCATTTGGGGTATAATATTCCATGGATTTTAGGTCTTCTCTTTTTTCATACCATAACAGCTGAAATTTCTGAGTGTTAAAATTCATATTGTTGTCTTCCATCCACTTGTAGATTCTGTTCATGTCAGTTTGTAGAGATCCTATATCTTCTGGGTTTCTTATTTTTCTATTGAGCTTTGTGTCATCAGCAAAGGATGTTACTGTGCTGTCTCTAGTAACATCCTCATCTATGTCAGTTAGCATGATTATGAAGAGTAGTAGAGCTAATACTGTTCCTTGTAGTACTGAGCTGAGGACCTCTGATTCTGATGAAGATACTCCTTGCACTGTAAGGATTTGCACCACTCACTAAGGAAATTATATATCCATTTCCCTACTTTTCCTGTTATTCCCATGTACTTCAGTTTATGTATTATGATTCCATGGTCACACTTGTCGAATGCTTTGGCAAAGTCTGTGTATATTACATCATATTTTCATTTCTTTCAAGTGCATCAATAATGTTGTAGTGTTCCATTAGTTGTGATAGGCATGATCTACCTGACCAAAACCCATGTTGGTTATCATTAATTTTTTCTGAGTTTCCAAAAAATCATAGATTTTCTGTGAAACTATTCTTTCAAATATTTTAGTGAGATGAGATGAGATGCAAGTGACACTGGCCTATAGTTCTTGGCCTCGGATCAATCTCCTCCTTTATATATTGGGACTATGCTCACGCTCTTCAGGATGCCTGGTATTTCTCCCATGGCTAGTGATCATCTCCATATCCAATATAGGGGCTCAGCAATTGCATTCTTGCAGTTTTTGACCAGTGTGGCATTCTATTTATCCAGTCCTGCCACTGTGTGTGTTTTTAGTTTCCCTATAGCTTGTGTAATATCATCTGTTGTAAAGTTGAAGTCCATTATACTTTCCCCTTGTAGTAGTTCTTTAAAGAACGTGTTTCTATCACATATCAGTTTGTCAGTTTTTGGGATACTGAAAGATGATTCGTACTGAGCTCTTAATATTTCAGATATTTCTGTTAGATCATCAGATAGTTGCATGGTTTTTTTTACTTTCTTTTTGCAAAATTATAGAAGTACTTTGAGTTAACCTTTATCACCTCTATAGCATCATTGTCTTCTTTTTCTGTATGCTTCTCAGTTAGTTCCTGTATGACATCATTGATACTCTGCAGTTTATCATTTAATATTTTTCTGATGTTATCTTTACAGTTACTTAATTTTGCAGTCACTCTTTTTTCCTTTTGGAACAATGACCTCTTTTGTCTCTCAAACCTGCTTCTCTTACCTCTATGTTGTGTTTTGGGGCATCTCTTTCCACAATTTCTATCATCATCTCCTCTAAAGTCATTAGCATCTCTTCCATTGTCTTGGCCTCGAAAATGGTTTTTCAATCTATTACTTCCATGCTGAATGCAATATCTTCCCAGTTTATAGCTTTGGGGTGAAAACTAAAAATTTTGAATTTGCTTTTTTGTTGTTTGTGTTAGCTTTCCTTTCCTGTTGCTTTTATATTGGTTGCTATTTCAATGATGTTATGGTCTCATATTATAATTTGGGATATTTCTACATTATCAATTAAGTTACTATTGTTTGTAAATACCAAATCTAGGCAGTTGTTTTTTCTTGTGTTTTCTGTTATTTCTTACATTAACATAAATTCATCAGCTAGAGCTAGTAGCATTTTTACCTGCTCCTGGTCTTCCCATGTGCTCCCCTTGTCCTGGTGTATACAATCTATACATACAATTTTTCCTATCCTTTTAATATTTCATGAATGGGAAATTAAAATCTCCCACAGAGAAAAATATTTGGGGTTGGAGAGTATAGATCTTTTACCCAGTTACTTACCTCTGTAATGGAATCTGAAAATTTTGAGGTTGGTGTGTTTGGGGGTCTGTACATTACAATTAGTACCATATTTAATTTTTCAACTTTTGCTGCTACACATTCTACATAGCTGTTTGAGGTACTTCTAGTCATTTTTGCCATATGCCTTTTGCATGTGTGAATAGCACATCCTCCTTTATGTCTCACTGTTCTGTCAGCTCAGAGGATGTTGTCAATTTGTATTTCTTTTTTGTCAACACACAACTGTCAGTTTTCACAGTTTGCTTGGCAGTCCTTTAGATGAGTTTCCATCAGGCATGCAAAGTCTGCTCCGGCTTATTGCACAAGTCCTATATATATATATTCATCATATATATATATACTGTGTATATATATATATATATACAGAGAGAGAGAGAGAGTGCGTTTGTGTGTGTATCTAAGCCATATACAGCTGGTATCTAAGCCAAATGGCTGTGAGACAAAGCCATCGAGAAAAGCCAGGGAAGACAACATTATTCCAATCAATACAATGGGATAACTCTGACAAATGGACAACAAGGGCACTGGACAACTGTCCCATTCTAATGGAATATTGATGCTGTTTTACACGCATTTGCAAATCCTTTCCCATCTGACCTATGTAAAAGGAATCACATTGCTTACACCCAATTTTATAGATAATGCCTAAATTATTGGTAGGGCTATTTTTTACTATGATGTTTTTCACAATATTGTTATATGAAAAAACTACACTGATATCCAAAAGTTTAAGTACATTAGCAATGCCTAAGCAGCCCAGGAAAAATGGAAATTTAGTATCTATCGGAAAAAACAATTTGTCCTACGTACACTTTTACTCTGGACATGACACCCCTATTAAGAAGGCCATATTTTCCTCAATGTTTCTCCACGCTCTTAGGATCACCAGTCCGGAATACATCGATGCCAAATTGGAAAATATCAATGGTATTGGAAGTTAGCTGTGTTACCCATCTGCGTTCATGGAATCTTGTCTTAATAAGGCTAAACGAACCTTCTATCGTGTGAATAATAACACTCGCACCTTGTCAAAGAATATTTTAGTACTTCCATTTTTCCCGGGCTTCTTAGGCATTGCTAATGTACTTAAACTTTTGGATATCAGTGTAGTTTTTTCATATAACAATATTGTGAAAAACATAATAAAAAATAGCCCTACCAATAATTTAGGCATTATCTATAAAATTGGGTGTAAGCAATGTGATTCCTTTTACATAGGTCAGACGGGAAAGGATTTGCAAACACGTGTAAAACAGCATCAATATTCTGTTAGAACAGGACAGTTGTCCAGTGCCCTTTTTGTCCATTTGTCAGTTATCCCATTGTATTGATTGGAATAATGCTTCAGTTTTGTTTCACTCTAGCAACATTGTTAATAGAAATATTCTTGAGTCGGCTATAATTCAACTTACAAATAACTTTAACATGAGTAAAGGTCTGTTTCAACTCGATCCTGTTGCTCTGAATTCCTTCAGAATGGATTTAAACAAAAAGGGCAGGTTGCTAAATCTGTGGTAAAAATTTGTTTTTGTCTCTTTTTCCTTATAAATCTGTATGTTTCTCTTACAATTTTATTTTTCAATTTATTGTTGTATGCGTATTTCTTATATATGTGTATATGTATGTATATGTATGTATGTATGTATGTATATATATATATATATATGTATAGTATATATATATATGTATGTATGTATATATGAATAGAAACGACATAAGTATTAAGGAACGTTTCTGCACACGAGGAGGAGAGATAACGAAATAATGAAAAATGAGGCGCCCTGGGTTCGATTCCCGGGCGGTTCGCCTCATTTTTCATTATTTCGTTATCTCTCCGCCTCGTGTGCAGAAACGTTCCTTAATACTTATGTCGTTTCTATTCATTTATATACTGCGCGGTCATTGCAGTTATTTGCGTATATATATATGTATGTATATATATATGTATATGTATATATACAGTATGTATGTATGTATATGTATATATATTTGGTTATGTGGGTATACATGTGTAGTTGTATTATTTGTAATTTTTCCAATTTATATTTATTTCTTTATTCTTTTGTGGCCTACCGATTTTTCAGACAATAATTATAAAAACCTTTGTTAATTTTTTCCCTTATGCATATATAATATATATATATATGAATAGAAACGACATAAGTGTTAAGGGCACCCTCGCAAATCGTGAATATGCGCATATAACTGCAATGACCGCCTCATTTTTCATTGTTCGTTATCTCTCCTCCTCGTGTGCAGAAACGTTCCTTAACACTTATGTCGTTTCTATTCATTTATATACTGCGCGGTCATTGCAGTTATATGCGCATATTCACGATTTGCGAGGGTGCCCTCTCAGGGCATTGGTTTCTGCCCTATGTGGGAGAATTTCGATTTGTGATTGAGTGAGGTCCGTAGCATAATGGTAGAGCATCCAACCGGCAATTGGAAGGCCCTGGGTTCGATTCCCGGGTGGTTCGCCTCATTTTTCATTGTTCATTATCTCTCCTCCTCGTGTGCAGAAACGTTCCTTAACACTTATGTCGTTTCTATTCATTTATATACTGCGCGGTCATTGCAGTTATATGCATATATATATATATATATATTCCTTATATATTGCGTTTATATTTCGTATATATACCTTATATATGTTGTATATATTTTTATAGTTCTTTATATATCATCTAGGCATCATTTTGTTTTCCAATTTATATTTACTTGTACTTTTTTATTCATTTGTGACCATAGTATGTATGATTCAGACAATAACTAAAAAACCTTTGGTAATTTTTTCCCTTATAAATTTGTGTGCCTCTCTTACAATTTATTTTTCAATTTATTTTTTTGGTTTATTGCTTTATTTCTTTGTGACATATATATCAATTTGGCATCATCTATTAAATTGATTGTAAACTTTCCTTTTGAGCTTGAATTTGTAGACTCCACTTACAATTTTTGTTTTTTTTATCTGTTGGTTTATTTCTTTATGGTTATTTAGGCTGTGACGTATATATCACTAAGGCATTATTTTATAATTTTTTTTCCAATTTATATTTATATTTATTTTTATTTCTTTATTCTTTTGTAACCTGTTTCATAAACAAGCCATTTGAATTTATGTTGAATTTTGGGCAAAGTGCTAAAATTGTCATTTTTCCATACAAATGTGTGTGCTCCTCCCACAATTTTTTCTATACTTATTATATATATATATATTATCTATAATATTATATAATATATATATATATATGTTTATTTTTGTAACCTATATATTGCCTTGAACTCTCCTTTCACTCCAGTGTTCCTGAGGATGTCATTAGACGAAAGCGCTTGAGCACCACTTTGTGTTTCTTTTCCCTTCGTGGTTTTATTCATCATATACACTGCGTTCCAAATTATTAAGCAGATTACATTTTCTCCAATGTTTTCAAAAGTTTCTCCCCAATTTCAATGAAATTTGTAGCAAATAATCACTATATATAGCAGCATTGATGGTATTAATTTCAATAAAATATTTTGATAATTAAAATAATTATCTCATTTTATTGAAAATGTAAATATTGTGTTCCGAATTATTAAGCAAGTATTCTATTTACGGATCTAAATGGTGAAATGGGTAAAGAAGGATTTAACACTAACTGAGAAAGAAAAATAGTCAAGTTACTCGCTGAAAATATAAAATCTATTGAAATTGCGAAGCAGTTTGGCAGAGCTTATCGAACTGTAAACAAGTTTGTAGCGGAGGGTACAAAACTGAGGCAGCGAAGTGATAAAGGAATGATAAGAAAAGTGACAAGGCAGCAGATATCTGTAATCAAGCGCAAATTGCAAAGCATCCATTGTCCTCAAGTAAAGAGGTTTTTGAGCAGGCTGGCATATATAATGTAGCAAGAACATCTCGATGTAAAATCCTCCAAACAATTGGCAAGATGTGTAAACCTACGATTCAGTCACCATTAACACTCGGGTACAAGAAGCAGCGTGTTGAATGGGCGCGTCAGTACGTGAAAACAGATTTTAATACTGTATTGTTAACCGATGAATGAAGAGCAACCCTTGAGGGATCTGATGGTTGGTCAAGAAGATGGATTGCTAAGGGTCAATCTCTACCATGGAATGAGGTTTTCTTTTAGAAAGTTTGTGTAAGACTGGGCATTCATTTTTACACCATCAGGCACTCTGTATGGAACAGCTACTTCATTGCCTATCAATCCTGCCCAAAACATGACACTACCTCCACCTTGTTGGCATCTTAATCTTGATGGTAGAAATTGGCTCTCAGCAATCCATCTTCTTGACCAAACATCAAGTCCCTCAAGGGTTGCTTTTCATTCATCAGTGAACAATACAGTATTAAAATCTGTTTTCACGTACTGATGCGCCCATTCAACACGCTGCTTCTTGTACCTGGGTGTTAATGGTGACTGAATCGTAGGTTTACACGTCTTGCCAATTGTTTGGAGGATTCCACATTGAGATGTTCTTGGTACATTATGTATGCCAGCCTGCTCAAAAACCTCTTTATTTGAGGACAATGGATGCTTTGCAATTTGCGCTTGATTACAGATATCTGCCACCTTGTCACTTTTCTTATAGCTCCTTTATCACTTTGCTGCCTCAGTTTGGTACCCTCCGCTACAAACTTGTTTACAGTTCGATAAGCTCTGCCAAACTGCTTCGCAATTTCAATAGATTTTATATTTTCAGCGAGTAACTTGACTATTTTTCTTTTCTCAGTTAATGTTAAATCCTTCTTCTTACCCATTTTCACCATTTAGATCCGTAAATAGAATACTTGCTTAATAATTCGGTACACAATATTTTACATATTTTTCAATAAAATGAGATAATTATTTTAATTATCAAAATATTTTATCGAAATGAATACCACCAATGCTGCTATATATAATGATTATTTGCTACAAATTTCATTGAAATCAAGGAACAACTTTTGAAAACATTGGAGAAAATGTAATCTGCTTAATAATTTGGAATGCAGTGTGTATATATATATATATAAGTAATTGAGTATGTATATATTTTTTTTCACCAATACTCTGACTTTGCACTGTATACTATGTATTACACTTAAAAAGTTATATTAAAAATCTATGAAAACCATAAACCCCTCCATAAATTATGAAAATCATGCTTTTGCTTTATATACAGTAATATTTATATAAATATGATATTTCAACATCAGAAAAAGAAACTACTAGAAAGCTGTCAAGACAGGTGAACTGTCAGATTTTTAAAATCTTTATTGTCCTGAGTAAATATAATAATAATAATAATAATAATAATAATAATAATAATAATAATAATAATAATAATTGTGACTGGTTTTGCAGCTGAACTTTTACTTTAGGTTTGACATCCACTTTGAATTTTGCCTTTCACACTTTATGACAATGACAGTGCTGTAAAACCTGAATGACAATTCACCTCAACCTTCAGTAGACTCGCCAAACTTACCTTCACAGGAAATATCTTAACAGCTATGATGTTGCTACAGTAACTTGCTTTCCAGACAGCCCCAAATCTTCCCTGAGCTTTAATTTCTAGGAGTTTAATTGACCTTGAGCAGAGATTAGGAAATGCGTGGGATTGGGTGAGGGCGGTGGATTCAACTGTTGGAAGTTCCATGAAGTTTGCCTGAATAACAATAATAAAAAAAATTTTTGAAATTTTAATAACTCCAATTTAAAACAAATTTCTTAGAAAAATAATTAATTATTATTGTCATATTAGCCAATTATAAATTTTTTTATTAACTGGTATAACATTTTTTACCTTTTATATCAGCAGTAATTTAACCTTTCATATGCGTATAAAAGTGTTCAAAACATTCATCAATCTTTGTTTTTATTGTGATAATATGTACAAATCGTATTATTAAAGCCTAATACCTTATTCACACTGATCCAGTTTATCCATGAGAAAGTGGATCAACCGCATGTTTATCCATGAGAAGAGTGGATCAACCTGCAAAGAAAGGTGTGGCAGAGGGGGAAGAATGTGGATCAACATCACAGAATATAGTTATTTATTGTCAAAAATATAGAGGGAAAATGTTAATGATTTAATCAGTTACTAATGGATCTTCATAAAAGGTGTTGACTCTCCATGTGTCCTTGTGTGAATGCAGATGTTGAGATTCAAAATGAGAACAAAAGAAATCAAACAAGAATGACATTTTACTCTTTCATCAGGATATTCAGGATCAGTGTGAACATAATTTAATCTAAATGGTTAAAAATAAAAATCTCACCATTTTTTGCCTTCTGTAAAAGTAAAACAACACCATTCCAAGGATGAAAATGAAAATAAGGACTCCGAGGGTGAATAAAACAGCCTGTAATACTCCAGTACCTGTAATTATTCGAGTTGGTGCTGCAACAACAGGAAGTTGATTAACTGTAAACAACTGAATGATCAAAACAAATGCTCTCCCTATAATTTGAACCCTTCTAAATTAATGCAATGTGAAAAATTCACTCAAACTTGTAATCCATCTAGATGGGTGAACAGACTTTGACTCGCACTTCAACTGATTCTGACTTCTATTCTGACTATGATTTAGACAAATTTTTACTTTTATTTTGACTTCTCATTTGAATTCTGACCAACTTTTCACTATGAATTTTTAATTTTTAGTTTAAGTGGAACTGGACATTGAAATGTAAAATAAATGTGAAAGTTAGAGTCAAAATTCATGTGTTAATTTGAAAGTGAAGTCAAATTCAAAGTTTGAAAATTGGCTATCATGAACAGTCCCTTCACTTGAGAATTCTCAAAGTCACCTTCACCTTCATTATATACTGCATAAAACATTAGAATGTCTGATAATTATTCCAATATATTTTACTCTTGAGGAACTCAAGAATGAAAAGTTTTTGTACAGGGTGTCCCAAAAGTCCCTATCTATTTTGTTGAAATAGGCTGAATTTCAAATGAATGTTTTAATGACATGATTGCATGCACCTTTCTAGACAAATACATGCATTAGATTTCTATTTTAATTATTTTTAAATTTTTAATTAATTTTTTCAGATCCATATCATTGGTGATGGATGTGCATGAACGCGTTATGATAGTAACATGTCGCATCAGAGGAATGAAATGTTGTGAAATTAGAGACCGATTCTCAAGAAGGTTTCATATGCCTGGACTGACAGATAAAGCAATTCGTGAATTGGTGAACAAATTCAAAAGGACTGGATCTGTGCATGATGAAGGAAGAAGTGGACGCCCAAGAACAGTACAACAAACCATTGAATCTGTTCGCATAATGTTCGAAGATGATCAAAAAATGTCAGTTCACCAAGCATCCCGCAGATTGACCATACCCAAAACAACTGTTCACAGGATCTTGCGTTCGTCGCTGAAGAAGAAGTGTTATCACATTCAGCAATTACACAGCTTACACGAGGAAGATTTTCCAAAAAGAGCAGCAATGTGTGCGGAACTGGTCGAACAAATCCAAAATAACAATTTAATGGACCACATTTTGTTTAGCGATGAGGCGACTTTTCACACCTGTGGTAAAATCAATCGACATAATTGTCGCATCTGGGCTAATGAAAAGCCAACTGAGTTCACTGAATGGGAAAGAAACTCACCTAAAGTCAATGTGTGGCTTGGAATGACGAAGTCTAAGATTTATGGGCCCTTTTTCTTTGCAGAGGCTACAGTGACAGGGCCTGTTTACTTTGATATGCTTCAAAATTTTCTAGAACCTCAACTTCTTGAAGATGGCATTCTCGACAATGTAGTCTTTCAGCAGGATGGGGCACCATGTCATATGCCAGAATTGTTCAGACATACCAAAACGAATGTTTTCCAAATCGTTGGATTGGACATGGGGGGAAATAGGCCCTGGGCAGCGCGATCTCTGGATTTGACCCCATTGGATTTCTTTGCTTGGGGTTTCATTAAATCAGAGGTCTATCGCAGAAATATTCGAGATTTACCAGATCTGCGAGATCGCATTAGGCAAGCAGCTGAGAAAATAACCCCTGATATGCTCGGAAATGTGTTCCGCAATGCAGCTGACCGCTTTGAGATTTGCAGAGATACAGATGGAGCACATGTGGAAACTACTAATTAAGATTTTAATGGTGTAATACTTGTAATTTGTATAGAAATACATCTGTATTCAGGTCAGTGTGACATTTATTTGAAATTCAGCCTATTTCAACAAAATAGATAGGGACTTTTGGGACACCCTGTATTAAGAAGTGCATTTATTTATTGCAGAAATTAAATTGAAATTATTATTACTCCTCAAATTTAACAGAAAAAGGTAGAAATCACCTTTGAAATAAATAAAACATTTAATACCCTTACACACATTATTACTCTTTGACCACTGCTTATATACAGGTAGGCGCAAGAGTCACGCATCATAGGAATTTTCAGTGTTGACTATAATTTTTTTTTTTTTTTTTAGATAGGGGGATGGCTGCAAAATTAACAATAGACGAGAGGGTGAGTTTGGTTTTAATGTATGGAATACCAGGTACAACAAATCAATGAATCTGTACAGAATTTAAATTCGGTACTGAGTCATCGATTTGTAGTACCTACTATTCCATGCATTAAAACTGGGCTCACCCTCTCATCTATTGTTAATTTTGCAGCCATCCCCTACCTAAAAGAAAAAAATAATATATTATAATCAACACAAAATCCCTATGATGTGTGACTTTTGTGCCACCCTGTATATGGTTGTCTTGATCTAGCTAATCAGTTCTAGAGGTGCCTTGGTATATATATTAATCTCAGTTGTTGAAAAAGGGCATGTATCAAGACAGTTATTAATAAATAAAGATACAGATCTTATCAAAATTATTACATTTATTTCAATATCATGCCCTTAATTAATCCTTTTTTATATAAAACAGACATGTGGTAATGGTAATAGTAATAGACTATTACAGGATTTTTCAAGTAATAGTAGTAGATCATAATTTTTTGGCTGTAACAGTAATAGTAATAGAAAGCAAAGTAATAGATAATAGTCTATTACTTTTCTATATTACAGTGGCACTTCATTAACGCTGGGTTGTTGAAACTTTTCTCATAGTTACTGCTGTCATTCAACCATTTTCTCTGACAAGGGAATTACAAAAACCAACCATATCATGCTTGTTTATTACACACCAAAAACTAATATTGTGGCAAATTTTTCCTTCAAAGTAAAATTTAAAGACCTACAGTCTCTGAAATTGTAATGATTTGGTTGAAACAAATATTTGTTAACACACTGTTTCTAATTGCATTTAAATAGACAAAGATCCTTTTCAAATGAGTGAAGTACCCCACATACAAAAGTAATAGTAATAGATGACCAAGAAATAGTAACAGATGGAAAATAAAGTAATAGAAATAGAAGAAATCAAAAGTAACAGAAATAAATAGAAACCCAGTAATAGACCCCATGTCTTGATATAAAATACATAATACCAAAATTTATAAACTATGCAATTACTTTTAACTAACAATGCATACATATTAGGGTGGTCAAAAATTTTTTCTTAGATTTCGAAGTCTTACCCTCCCATTTGGTGTCAATAGTGAAAAAACCTCTACTTGTAAAATTACAGTCCATTTGAAAAATATCTTGGGGTCCCTGCATCACTTTCAAGTTTCCACACCCTTACCCTAAAGAGCGCTATTGTGTGTGTGTGTGTGTGTGTGTGTGTGTGTGTGTGTGTGTGTGTGTGTGTGTGAGAGAGTTACAAGGAAAAGAAGCACCTCAAAAGGCCTTGTGGCCCATACTGAGGAGGTACCAATGGCAACAGGTGCCAGGGAAAATTTTCTATACACTCAAATAGTGTGCAAGATTTGGTCTAACCTTTTCTTGAACTGATCCACAGAGGAACTGTTCACAACTTCTGAAGGTAACCTGTTCTACTTGTCACAGATCTTATACGTAAAGTAATTCCCACACACACTAGTCCTAAACTGTTTCAAATCCAACTTCCAACCATTGTTGCGAGTTGGGTTATCATTTAAACTAAACATGCTTCTAAAATCGACATCGTTGAACCCGCGTAAGAGCTACAAAACTTCGATCAGTTGACCGCGCAGCCTCCGAGTTTCCAGCAAAAACAAGTTCAGGGTGCGTAACCATCGATTGTGGCCCATATGCCTAACATAAGGGATTAACTTTGTGGCCCTCGCCTGCACTCGCTCCAGCCTCTCAATATCTTTCCTGAGGGTGGGTGACCAGAACTGCACAGCATACTCCAGGTGCGGCCGAACCAAGGAATTGTACAGAGAGAGCACAATCTCCTTGTTCTGAAACTGAAATTGCCTCCTGATATAACCCAACAGCTTCTGGGCTTTCTTTTCAACCTCTACGCACTGTTTCGTAAACTAAAGGTCGCTGCTAATTAGCACACCCAAGTCCTTTTCCAAATCAGTCACCTCGATATTACTCCCCAACATCGAGTAGTCCGACTTGGTATTGGCATAGCCAATGTGCATCACTTTGCATGTACCCAAGTTAAACGGCATTTGCCATTTTTTGGACCACTCTCCTATCCTACCTAGGTCCACACGCAGTTCCTCGATCGCTTCGGGCGTCCCAACATTGGCCCCAAGCTTGGTGTCATCAGCGAATTTGGCGATCCGACTGACGATGCCACCGTCGATATCATTTATGTAAAAAATGATAAACAACAGTGGCCTCAAAACGGAACCCTGAGGAACCCCACTAGTGACCGAGGCCCAACCCGAACTGGCCCCTTTAATTACAACCCTCTGCCGCCTATTCTTCAGCCAGTTTTCAATCCACCTACCTACTTCCCCACCGATACCCAGCGCACGCACTTTCGCTATTAGCCGGTAGTGAGGTACCTTATCAAAGGCTTTCTGAAAGTTGAGATAAAGTATATCAATCGCCCTACTCTTATCATACTCACTCAACATGACGTGGAAAAACTCAAGCAAGTTTGTGAGACATGACCTATGCCATCTAAACCTGTGTTGGGAGTCCCCAAGCAGCTTGTAGGAATCCAAATGGTCAACGATCCTATCCGCTATTATCTCCTCTAATAATTTACCTACAACTGAAGTGAGACTAATGGGATGATAATTCCCTGGACTTTCGTGATCCCCTTTCTTAAAGATAGGGGTCACGTTGGCTTCCCTCCAGTCACCAGGCACCTGGCCCATCTCCAACGATTTGTTGAAGACTGTAGCCAGGTGGGGAGCCACCTGGTCGCGCACCTCCTGCAACACTCTGGGGAAAAACTGGTCTGGCCCAGGAGCCTTAAACATGCTTAGTTTGTCTATTCTATCGGCAATGACTGTCACGGTACATCGAACACTATCCAGACCAGCACCTTTGTGCCTCATGCCTGGCTCAGGGGTGATGCAGGTGTCCTCCCTGGTGAACACTCCCGCAAAGTACTCATTAAGCACATTGGCGATGTCCACGTCGGAGGTCCGCAGAATGCTGCTTCGGTCCTTTAATGGACCTATCATGCTTCTAATGGCCTTTCTACTATTAACATAACTGAAGAACTCCTTAGGGATCCCCTTGCAGAGGCTTGCCACCTGTAGTTCTTCGTTACGTTTTGCTAGCCTAACCTTCACCTTCACTTCCCTACACAGGCAGACATACACTTCAATGTTCTCATGGGAACGATTGGCCTTTGCCCTCCTATACGCTACTTTCCTATTTCGGAGAGCCGAAGCGATGTCACGATTGAACCACTTAGGCTGCATTGAAGCAGGGGTGACTGGTTTTGAGGGTATGGCAGCAGACTGCAGCACCATAAACTCGTCCCAGAATGCACTCCACACTCCCTCAACATCGCCGCCGACCTCGAACCCCATCTCACCTACGCTATCCCTGAGGCTAACAAAGTCCGCCCGCCGGAGATCGAGCTTACTGCCTCTCGAGTTACTACACTTCATCCGAGGGACACACACACGGAACCTAATCAGACCATGATCACTCCCGCCCAACGATTCGTCAACGGTGAGGCCAGTGACGAGGTTGTCTTCGGTCATGAATACTAAGTCTAGAACGCTTTCGCCTCATGTAGGCTCATTGACCATCTGAGTGAGGAAGTTCTCATTAGCAAAGTCAACTAGCCTCCTCCCTTCAGCATCGGCAGTCCTGTCTTCCGACTTTATGCTGTGACAGTTGGTCTCCTAAAACTACACACACCCTATCCCCTAGCAGGCTACTGAGTTCGGTGTACAGGGCTGTATCCTCCTCGAGGAGGAGATGCAGAGGTCTGTACACCAAGATTAACCTATAGTTCGTCCCTCCCACGTTCAGATCGACGCTAAGCAGCTCCCATTCCGACCGGAACTGGCAGTCAACCGGACTCAACGTGTCCCTGACGTATATTAGTACCCCACCCCCCTCCCCACGGGTGCGGTCTTTGCGAAACATTATATACCCAGGAATTTCGAACTCCCCAACATAGTCCCTACGATCAGTATGAATCCAGGACCTGGTGATAGCAATGATATCCTGGTATTCTGATACTAAGAGTGCCTGTAGCTCGCAAAACTTGTTCCTAATCGACCTAGCATTAAAGAGCATTGCACAGAGGGAGCCTTCCCTATTCTGACCGCCCCCTAGCACGACCCGTTTCCCGAACAGCCAGGGCTGTCAGGAGTTGAAGAGCTCCTCACTAACGAGGGGGCAACTTCCGCAGGAGCCTGAGCCCCCTCCAATGTAGGAGGAGGGTCACCCACCTGTACCTGGACGCACCCTTCAGTTGAAGGTACGTCCGCCACTGGCTTATCATCTCTCCCCGGACTCGACCTCACCATTCTGTGTAGGTGCCGGTTGAGCAGCACGCCTAGCACACCTTTACCCTTGTTATTGAGGTGGACACCATCCCTCTGGTAAAGGTCCCACCTACCGAAAATGCGTCGAATGGGGTCAATAAACCTCACACCCAGCGGGACGCACAAGTCTTGCACCCTCTCATTGATGCCAATGACCTTACTGAGGGCATGGTCACTGGCATTCATTCGCGGTAAAATACCCATTAACATTCCCCTGTCTGTCTTCAGTTTTAGATCATCCGCAAGAGACATGATCTCGGTGATGATCCCCTCTGAAAGACCTACCCTACCACCTTTGAGGAACAGGTCGTTGCCACCAGCGTGGACAACTATCGCAGTCCTCCGACTAGCCATGCGCACCTTCTCTACCTCCTTCTTTAGGTGCGCCATTCCCCGCCCAGGTAAGCACCTTACCTTCCTCCCATCCCGGTTTGCAGAAGCAAAGTACTTCTCCTGGCCCCTGATCTGTGAGTCCCCAATCAAAATGGTGTCTTCCTCCTTTGAGCACAGGAGACTAAAGCGGCTAGAGGTCCTGACAGGGGCAACTGGGGTCTCAGACTTCAGCTTTGCAGCCTTCTTGCCCGAGACCTTTCGAAACCCGTCGCCACCCATAGACGCAGTTACACCACCCGACCCACCCTGACCGGTAGCTCCATCCTTCAGTTTCTTTGGGCCATCAGTAGGCCCCTTCCCACCCTTTTTCTTCATCGGCCACTTCCCACCTTTCTCTATCGACCCCTTCCCACCCTTCTCTATCAGCCCCTTCTTTGCACCCTCCACCTTACGCTGCGGTTCCAAGCATTTCACATGGGTCGCTGGTGATTCCTGACACTGATTTAGGACCCTGACCCCCGGTTGCACGTCTACCATTTCTCTGCGGTCCCGAGATCTGTCCATTCCATCGCTGGACCGCCTTTCCACGGCAGCTATCCTATCCTGAATGAGCCCCGGGTTAGGAAGCGACGCAGCCTTGTCAGTGACCACCGCACCTCCAACAGCCAGTCTGGATGACTCGAGCCGCCAGACACTCTCCTCTAGGAGAGAGAGAGAGAGAGAGTGTGTGTGTTACAAGGAAAAGAAGTACCTCAAAAGGCCTTGCAGCCCATACCAAGGAGGTACCAATGGCAACAGGTGCCAGGGAAAATTTTCTATACACTCAAATAGTGTGCAAGATTTGGTCTAACCTTTTCTTGAACTGATCCACAGAGGAACTATTCACAACTTCTGAAGGTAACCTGTTCCACGTGTCACAGATCTTATACTTAAAGTAATTCCCACACACACTAGTCCTAAACCATTTCAAATCCAACTTCCAACCATTGTTGCGAGTTGGGTTATCATTTAAACTAAACATGCTTCTAAAATCAACATCGTTGAACCTGCGTAAGAGCTTGAAAACCTCGATCAGTTGACCATGCAGCCTCCGAGTTTCAAGCGAAAACAAGTTCAGGGCGCGTAACCGTCGATTGTAGCCCATATGCCTAATTAATGGAAGGGATTAACTTTGTGGCCCTCGCCTGCACTCTCTCCAGCCTCTCAATATCTTTCCTGAGGGTGGGCGACCAGAACTGCACAGCATACTCCAGGTGCAGCTGAACCAGGGAATTGTAGAGAGAGAGCACAATCTCCTTGTTCCAAAACTGAAATTGCCTCCTGATATAACCCAATAGTTTCTGGGCTTTCTTTTCCACCTCTACGCACTGTTTCGTAAACTTAAGGTCGCTACTAATTAGCACACCCAAGTCCTTTTCTAAATCAGTCACCTCGATATTACTCCCCAACATCGAGTAGTCCGACTTGGGATTGGCATAGCCAATGTACATCATCTTGCATTTACCCAAGTTAAACGGCATTTGCCATTTTTTGGACCACTCTCCTATCCTACCAAGGTCTGCACACAGTTGCTCCATTGCTTCAGGCGTCCCAACATTGGCCCCAAGCTTGGTGTCATCAGCGAATTTGGCGATCCGACTGACGATGCCACCATCGATATCATTTATATAAATGATAAACAACAGTGGCCCCAAAACGGAACCCTGAGGAACCCCACGAGTGACCGAGGCCCAACCCAAACTAACCCATTTAATTACAACCCTCTGCCACCTATTCTTCAGCCAGTTTTCAATTTAGCTATGTGGTATTTGGCACTTTTATGGAACAGGCCTTGGAAATGAAATCCGCATCTAACGGGTTAAGAAAGACATACAGAAATTATTTGATATAGCCCAGGCAAAGGCTTTTGAAATCGTTAACAGTGATGAGGACAAACAATTCTTGCTGGACCAAAGAAATGAAAAATGTGTCCATGGGTGCAGTGGATAAAGCCATGACAAGGAAAGAAAAGGATGTAGCACATTGAAGAGAGGCAGCTGAGCGAGTGTGTTAAACAAGAAAAACTCAGGTCTAAACAAATTAGTGCAAAAGCAATCCTGTCATCTTCTAGCAGTGAAACAGATGATGACATCAATGAAGCATCCTTCAAATCAAAAAATCCAGTGCCAAAGAGAGCAAAAACAACCACTAAAACTGGTTTCCCCAGTCCTTGCATCAGTTCTAGACAAAACTCAGACATCTGATAGACAGGCCACATTAATGATAGGCAGCAAATGCCCAAAGTTTGGGACACGATGTTAAAGATTTAGTGCTTTCTCAAAGCACTGTGTGAAGAGCACAGATGAGGTCCAGGGCTAATGTGGCGACAATGATCAAAGCAAACTTCTGCCAAGAGATACTGTTAGTTGTGCATTGGGATGGAAAATTGCTGCTTGACACTACCTACAGACAGCCAGGTAAAGGTGGATAGACTTCCTATTCTTGTAACAGGACAAGGGCTTGAAAAATTGCTTGGTGTACTGAAGTTATGCAGTGGCACAGGAGAGCAAATGGCTTCTTTGATTGCAAAACCCCTTGATGAGTGAGGCATGAAGGAAAAAGTAATTGGGATGTCATTTGACACTACATCAAGCAATACTGGAGTCAACAATGGGGGCTTGCACTTTGGGTGGAAAGAAAATGAATCAAACCCTGCTCAACCTTGCCTGTAGGCATCACATACATAAAATAATACCAGCAAATGTGTACAATTGTTGTTTTGGTCCCTCAAGTGGACCAGTCAATCTATTGTTCAAAAGATTCAAAGAGCAATGGGCCTGGATTGACACATCAACCTTCCAGAGCTGCGAGGAAGAATGTGATATTCTGAGAATGGATGGATGGGAGGACTGGAAGAAAGGAACTGTCAACTTTGTGACCCAGTGCTTGAAGAATGAAAAACAAGCATGTGATGATTATTGAGAGATGTCAGAGTTGACACTCATCTTTCTAGGGGAAGTCCCCACAAGAGGCCTTCATTTTATAAAGACAGGAACATTCCACCATACTAGATGGATGGGGAAAATTAGCTATTGCTTCAAAATCTACATTTTCCAAAGCCTATTCACACTCACTGCCAGAGAAAAGAAGCAGATGCTGGATTTCAATCTATTCACCTCCTTGATCTACACAAGACAATGGTGTACCTCAAGTTTCTCCACATTAGCATCAGGGAACAACCTTGCATTTCTTAAGAAACTTGAAGAATACAAGAAATTCAACCATACCATCTCACTGTAGGGTGGGTCATACTATGCATTTTTTTTAAATCAATGGAGAGGGGTGTTCAAATGACATATTTTGGTGTATAGAACACAATTCTGAAGAAAATATTTAATTCTGATAACCCTAACCTACATCATTTTGCAGTTGATTATTATTAAATTGTTGATTATTTTACTATTGTAGTTACCCCAGAATATGTCTTCTCACATTTTCTATCATGGCTGCTCACGTTATCTCTCATAGAGCATTGTTCTAACTAATTCATATAAACACATATAATGTAATTCATATAATAATAATAATATTTAAATACTCAAATAAAAAGGTGTGCCATTCCACTTAATTGTAATTATCATACAGTTTGGTATATGAAATATTTTGACGGTTTTCTGGCCCACATTAACTGTTCCTGCAGCAGAGAGAAAAAGATTCCTGTGAAAGATCTTGCCTACATCAAGGGACAGAAAGAGAAGGTTGGAAGTAAGGGACCCCACCAAATAGGGGGTCCTGATCTACCAGAGCACAAGAGACAGGTGAGGACAGTGAAAAGGCAGTGGATGGAAAGGAAGGCAGAGAAAAGGAGAAGGAGCAAGGAGGAAAGTGCTGCAGTAGCAGAGAAGGCAGCCAGGAAGGATGTAGAGAGATTTTTGGCAGATGGTGATGAGGATCTGGAATTGGAGAGAAGTGGTGATGAAGATGAGTTTGTTCCTGAAGTTGAGCTCTTCCCTCAAACTGACCCTGAGCCAGCAGCTTCGGCAAAGGTACAGAAAAACTATGATGAGATTCAAAACATTGCCCTTGCTAGTGTAAGGTATGGCATAGGGCTGAGGCCAACTGCAGCGATAGCAACAGCAGCTCTGATTGACGCAGGAATCATCACAGAAGACAATACAAGTAAAGTGATTGATAAGAGCAAGGTCAAGAGAGCACAGGAGAAGTTGATGAGAGAGCTGGGGGAACAGTTCGAGAAGAAGTGCAGGGAGGAGGGGGGGATCTCTTGCATCCTCTTTGATGGGTGGATTGACCTGACCAATGTGATGATGGAAGCTGAGGGCAGTGACCAATCTTTTCCCACAAAGATCAAGGAAGAACACTATCGTGTTGTTAGTGAGCCTGGCAGCTACTATCTGTTCCACTTTACCCCAGAGAAAGCAACTAAAGAGGAGTCACATGCAGAGAAGATTGCTAAGGTCCTGTTTGCCTGGCTGAAAGAGAGGGGTTATGATAAGACCTTGTTGGCCATTGGAGGAGACTCAACAAATGTCAACACTGGTGTGAAAGCTGGAGTAATGAGGAAGCTGGAGCTGCACCTGGGGAGAAAGCTGGTCTGGTTGGTGTGCAACCTGCACACTGTTGAACTTCCCCTGCGCCATCTCATTGTTGACCTTGATGGCCCTACTCTGTCAGACAAAAAATTATCCGGGCCAATAGGAAAGCTCCTTGATTCTGCTACAGACTTTGATATCAATCCAAACTTCACCCGAATCTCTGTTGGCCCTCCACTGATCAAGCTTCCTGGCAAGGCCATTCAAGATCTCTCAACTGATCAATACTATGGCTATAAAATTGTCTGTGCAGTCAGGGATGGAGTACTTCCTGCAGGGCTGGCTCTGTTAGAGATAGGACCAGTAAACCACAGCCGCTGGCTCACCACAGCGAACAGACTTCTCAGGCTCTGGGTGTCAAAGCACGGACTTAAAAGAAAGAACCTGAAGATTCTGCAATTCATTGTGGAATTCATCATTGGAGTGTATTACCCATGTTGGTTCAACGTGAAGGTCAAGCACTCCTGGATCGAAGGGCCTAGGCACATCCTCTTTCAGCTGGACTGCCTCAAGTCCCAGAGAAAGGTGCTGCTGGATATTGTGATGCCAACTGTGAGAAGATCTGCTTGGTATGCCCACAGTGAAGTCATCCTCCAAACACTACTATGCTCTGAGGATCAGAAGGAGAGGATTGAAGGGGTGGAGAGAATCCTGGCCATCAGGGGAGAGGGGGACCCGGACACTCAGCTGGGGGACTCCTCTGTTAGGAGCAGAAGGACACCTGACATCAATTGTGATGCTTCCAGCATCGGTGACTTGATCAGCTGGTCAGAAGGTGTGTCAGAGCCACCTCTCACCTGCTCTCTAAGCACCTCAAGACGTGAAAAACTTCATCAACACCCCCATGGAGGTGCGCAACTGGCCTTGCCACACACAAAGCATTGAGAGGGTTGTTAAAATGGTGACTGAGGCTTCTGCTAAGTACTTCTCACAGGAAAAGAGGGATGGAGGGATCAGGGCTCAGGAGACCAGCAGGAAGCTGATGTCCAAGTCTGAGTCAAAGCAGGATTTGTGCAACCTGGCAAAGTTCAAGATGTCAGGAGAATGATCTTTGTAATTATATCCAGTGATATACATGCAGTTCACCTATTAATAAATATATGTAAAGTTGATTTGGCCTTGTCAATATAAATGATTTACCTTATATCTTTTAATATATTATAAAGGGGTTCAAAAGGGTAAAATTGGCAATTTAGAAATACAAAATGATGTAGGTTAGAGTTATCCTATCCAAAAAAGAAGCTCATATTTGAATTCCCCATGTAAAAACACATAATTTAGACACCCCTGATGGTAGGATTTCCTTCAGATTCATGTTGTCACCTGAGTACGACCCACCCTACCATCTCAGTGACAGCAGCCAATGCACTGAAAAGACATCTGTGGTATCCATCAGAAGAGCTTGTTGGATTAAGTTTATTTTCAAAAGAAGGTTCCTGGAACTGAAGAAGAAAATGGTACAAGGATTGAGCAGAGAACCAGCAAAGGAAAGAACAAAGCATTTAGAGGGATCGTGCCTCCAAAAAGTCCATCTTAAGTCACTTTCTGGCAGGGTTGGCATTAAAGGGCCCCACCCAGTTTTTCCCACCTATTTTTTTTAAGCCTACTTAAAAAACCCAGCATTTTCCCAACTCATGGGTTTTGTAAAAATTATTCTACAGTTCTATAGTTCACCCAACATCCTAACAATGTAAAATTCTAAGCATAACATTAACATACTAAACCATTACTGTAATACTCATGATAAGATTTATTGACAATCTTATTGTTGAAGAGAAATTGGTAGGTATATAATATAAATAGCCTTCAAACCTTCATTTAATCTTGCAAATAATGAAACAAACCCCTGTGAAACAAAGCCTTTTATTTTGTTATAGCTAAACAAAATAGGTAAAATTTCTTTTAAATGCTCTAGCTAAATCAAATAGAATAATTTGAAATACAGTGGACCCCCGATTTGAGTACGTAATCCATTCCAGCATGGCGTACTCAATTCGAAATGTACTCAAATCAACTTAATAACTTAATTAATTAATTTGTTCCAAAACCCAAAAATTTCACCCCACCCCTACTTTTTCTATAGAAATTGGCCTACGAAATTTAGTAATTGTATTAAAAATAGACAGAATATAATAATACAGTATCAAAGTCACTGCATGTACGAATCACCAAATTTATGCTATATTTTCACTATTTTATGCTGTAATCAACAGAAACTAATATAAATAAACACTAAGTACAAAGTCAGAAAACAAAATGTACGAAATTCTAACAGAAATCCCTAAGAACACCTGTACTATTCAAAACATTAGACCCCGAATGTTCCCGCAACGAACGCTCTAGCAAACTGAAACGCGTTCAGCATCGCCGGCTGGCGTACTCAAATCGAGTTTTCTACTCAAGTCGAGTCAATAGGAGCCTATGGACGAGCGTACTCAAATCGAAAATACTCAAATTGATGCGTACTCAAATCGATGCGTACTCAAATCGGGGGTCCACTGTACTAGTGAGGTCAAAAACATTAAGCTTAAGTCTTTGATAAATTAGTAAAGTAATAACCAAAAAAAAATATTTTATTTCATCTTTACTACCTGGTATGATACAATAATATGTCTGCACCACTCATGAGATCAAGCAGTAAATAAAAAGAACTTATGTATCCAAATATTCCACATAACTATATAATAACTTACAATAGGTACTCATTAGATTAAAAAAGAAGTTTATAACATCGGTTAACTGAAGAAGTAATATATATCCATACCAGGTGACCAACACATCAGCAACAAAATGAAAAAATGGAGCACTGTAATTAAACCTAAGCAGTAACTTTTAGTTATCAGATTCATAAGGCATAGCCAAGTGAAACTGCTTATGTATTTAATGTTTTTTTAATTCTCTATTTTGAAAAACCCAGTTTTCCACGGGAGGGGGGGGGGGGGGGGGGTCAAGTTTTATATGAAGGGAAAAAAACCCAGATGGGTTGGGCTTTTTCAGAAAGGTGGATTTTTTACCAACCCTGCTTCCTGGTTTTTTTCACATCCAAATCTCAAAGTATTCCGACACTGCTCTCCATTGATGATAGCTTCCTTAACAAGGATACAGCAACCTGGACCCAGTTCATATCATACAACAAAGGAAGAGAGAGAGAGTTGAGGCACTGAAAGTTGTGAATGATTGTGCGGAGAGAGTAGTTCATCTGATTACAACCTACAACAAGATCCTGACAAAAGACAAACCACAAAAGCAGTTCATACTCCAAGTGATTGAAGAACAGCAGGAGAAATTTCCAGACTCAAGCAAGTCCACCCTGATGAAAGAACTTACAAAGTAGTGAAATCAGGCCATGATTAACCAGCAGCAGTTGTGAAACCCCTCCTTAGAGAAGCTAATACTCATGGAAATGAGGGTGACCTAAATGCCCCACTACATGTGGTGAGCAACATATTGAGGGAAACTTAATTAGTTGCAACTGAAATTGAATGAATTGGATGAACTAAGCTTCGAAGATATAAAATCCTGAATATACCCATAAATATGATTGAAATGAGCTGCTATTCTACATGGATTGCTTTTTCTGCCATTGGCACAAAACTGAAGATGACAAACATGGAAACAGAATTCAGCAACAGGGGTAAACTTCAAAATGATGCAGGGACCCCTAAATATTATTCAAAATGGCTGTAATTTTATACACAAAGCTTTTTCAATCATTGGCACTAAATGGGAGGGTAAGACTGAAATTTTGAACACAAGTTTTTTTTTTTTTAACCAGACCCTGGACCACCCTAATACATATGTACAACTGTATTTTTAATAATTTAATATTTATACCAACTGTAATAAAATAAGGTTTATACTTTATATGAAACTCATCATGATTATCTATAATTATTACAATTTAAAATAGTAACAGGACAAGATTGCAACTGATATGCAGGAGCTATAAGTGACTGACTCAAAGGTGCGCAAAAGTAAGAAACAAATACATTTAACAAGAGCACCTCTCAAAAGTTAGACACATGGCCTAATTACTTGGTTGCCTTGGTACTTAGGGCTTTGACTGTCTTTGACACAGCAAATTTCAGACAGAGTTGCTCTCAGCCAGTTCAGTAATCAATTCTCAGTTAATCAGTCTCAGATAATCAAGAATCAACTGTAAATACATTTCCTTTATTTCCTAATGAGGTGTATTGCTAAATTCCTGAAAAGCTTTGGAATCACTTTTCATTTTTCTTCGAGGGTGTGCATTTTATATATGTATAAAGTATATATGATTTATTAAGGCGTTTAATTGTGAAATCCATCATATATATATATTTTTTTTATGTAGGAAAGGAGGGGGCTAAGGTTGAGTACCCGCAAAAGTGACACCTCTACAGAAGAAGACAGCCAAAAATGGTCTCCAAGGCTTAATTGATGCCTTTTTTTAATGTATATTTTGAAAAGTTTGTGTAGTGTGTAAGATGCATGTATGTGTAGTAAGGAATAGAGGGAGAAGTGTGCATTTGAGAGCATGCTGGACTGCTCACAGGGTTGATGAGACAGAAAAAGATCAGCTAAGGAGGACAGTGACGGGAGAAATGGGAGTTCCAGCATTCCCTGCCTCCTGCCTAACATCCACCCTGGAGTACCTCCCTGGTTGATTGGTGTCTACAATATATATATATATATATATATATATATATATATATATATATATATATATATATACAGTGGAACCTCAATATACGAACTTAATCCGTTCCTGAGGGTTGTTCTGATATTGAATTGTTTGTATATTGAATCAATTTTTCCCATAAGAAATAATGTAAATTGGATTAATCCGTTCCAGACCCCCAAAAGTTACCCCTTACGAAACATTTTTAAGTCAAAATATTGGTTAATTAAACCTGTAAAATAAGACTTACATGCATAAAATCATACATGAAACCTGTAACAACAATAAATAATGCAATATTATACAAATAAATGAAAATTTAACCTGAACTTTACCTTTGCTGAGGAGTGATGATGGCCTAAGTGGAAGCTGGAGAGGAAGGTGGGGTGGAGGAGGGAGATTATTGTTTGGAAGGGGAGTCACCTTCCATAAAAACATCAGGTAACTCCCCTTCTGGTGTTCTGTCTCTTTTCCGTCTCTTTGCAGTAGCACTAGAAGATGCTGGGGATTCACTAGCACTTGATTTTTTTTCTTTGGTAAAGAACTTGTCCAATGTTGTCTGTGTCTGCCTACTCTTCAAAATATTTCTAAAGTATGCAATCACATTGTCATTGAACAAATTGATGCTACTATTCACTACAGCAATGTTAGGGTGGCATTTCTCCACCATGCTCTGTGTTTTAGCCAAATGAAAACATAATTCCTTAATGTCTGCAGTGGAAATGTTGCCCTTACTCATCCCCTCCTCCTCTGAAGAAAGTTCCTCAGCCACTTCTTCTTGCTGCTCCTTCTGAAGGTCTTGCAGTTCTTCTGTGGTGAGCTCCTTTCTGTGATCCTCCACCAACTCCTCTACATCCTCATTGTCCACATCCAATCCCATGGACTTGCCCAGAGACACGATTTCATCAACCACAGGCTCTGCCCCAAAACCTTCAAAGTCTCTGCCTGTCACACAGTCTGGCCACAATTTCTTCCAGGCAGAGTTCATTGTCCTCAAAGAAACTTCCCCCCATGCTTTATCTATTATCCTCAAACAATGGAGGATATTGAAGTGATTCTTCCAAAAGTCCCTGAGGGTAAGTTCTGTGTCAGAGGTCACTTCAAAGCACCTTTGAAACGGCTTTTGTGTAAATTTTCTTAAAATTAGAAATGACCTGCTGATCCATGGGTTGGATTAGAGGAGTGGTGTTAGGGGGTAAAAATTTCACTTTAATGAAGCTGTATTCACCCGCCAAATCATCCTCCAAGCCTGGGGGGTGAGCAGGAGCATTGTCCATGACCAACAGCGCCCTTAATGGTAAATTGTTTTTCTCAAGATAGTCTTTCACACTTGGGGCAAACACTTCATGAATCCACTCAATAAAAAACTGCCTTGTTACCCAAGCTTTACTATTAGCCCTCCACATCACACTTAGTTTACTTTTTATCACATTATTTTTTTAAACACTCTGGGATTTCCAGAATGGTACACAAGCAACGGTTTAATTTTGCAGTCCCCACTAGCATTACCACACAACAAGAGTGTTAGCCAGTCTTTCATCGGCTTATGTCCTGGTAATGCTTTCTCTTCTTGGGTGATATAGGTTCTCTTAGGCATTTTTTTCCAGAAGAGGCCTGTCTCATCGCAATTAAAAACTTGTTGAGGGATAAATCCCTCAGTGTCTACATAGTTTTTGAATTCATCAACAAATTTTTTAGCCTCTTCTTGGTTAGAACTGGCAGCATCCCCATGCCTTACTACACTATGAATCCCAGTTCTCTTTTTAAATCTATCAAACCAGCCCCTACTTGCCTTAAAATCATCACTGGTTCCAGGTGTGTCTCGCTTAAGGTCACTGTGTAACTGCTTTGCTTTTTCGCAGATTATTGTTTCTGAAACACTATCACCAGCCAATTGTTTTTCATAAATCTACACTAACAAAAGTTTTTCCATGTCTTCAATTGTCTGTGACCTTTTTGTAGCAAGAATTTTAACTCCTCTCGCCACATCAGCCCCTTTGATTGCGTCTTTATTTTTAAGTATGGTACATATGGTAGATTTCGCCATTCAGTGACGAGGTCCAAAACACGTGTTCCGCTTTCCCACTTTGAAATAAGTTCTTTTTTTAATTCAATTGTGGTTCTCACAGCATTCCTTTTAGGTTTTTTTTCTTCACTACACTTCTTTGGGGCCATGGTCACTTAATTTTAATAATAATATAAAAATAACACCAAAGAATAACAGTGGATTCACAAACGTTTCACGGAGCTAAAAAAAAAAAGCAATGCGCACCGAACGCTGGCTGGAGAGAAACTGACCGGCTTCTTTCGGTTCAGATATGAGGGAATGGTTCGTATACAAGGACAATTTTTTCTCGAAAAAGTTGTTCGTATACCGATTTGTTCGAATAGAGATGCGTTCGTATATTGAGGTTTCACTGTACTATATATATATATATATATATATATATATATGTGTGTGTGTGTGTGTGTGTGTGTGTGTAAATGCACTTTAATAAAGAAAGTTTATTAACATCCACAGTACAAGTTTTAATACTTTATGTATCATCTTTCAACTATGAAGTAAAAGGGCTAAAGACAAATGAAATCCTTAAATACTGGAAGGGTTGGGGCTCAGGTAATTGGGGCTCAGGTAATTAGGGCATGGCTTGTTATGGCCTTCCTAATCACTAGATTATACAACTGGATCATTCCATGTCAGTTCAATGGTGAAAAAAATGTGACCACCACCAATTTTTTTGAAAATTGGCAAACTTATAGATCTCTGTGAGAAAAACAGAATGACACTTGTTTCAATACTCTAGGTCATATGGTTGTGGAGATATGGCCATTCGAATTTTGTAAAAAAAGGTCAATTTCCAAGGTCATACCATATTTCAACATGAAATATCTCAGCTCCTATTGCACTTACAGAGACCATTTAAACACTGTTTTAAAGTTTTTAAGCAGATCTACAACTTTGTTTCTATTCATATTTTACCTCAGTGGTCAAAAAAAAAAGTTGATCTTATTTTTGACCTTTGACCTTGTATAGGTCATTTGATGTCACAACCAATTTTTTTCTCCTTTCACCCAATTTTGGGTACACATGTCTACCTTAACTTAAAACAAGATTTTTAGTGTTGATTAAGTTAGTATAGACGCTACAGCCATTTCAGTGGACCATACCCACCCAGTTATTTAGTCGAATAAGTATCTGGCCCTATTATAAATTTTTTTTTTTTGTATATTTCAGAGAATTATATAATACAGGTAATTTAAATTGCATAATTAATTAATTTATATGGACATTCAAAAGTGTGAAGAACTTCGAACCTGCTATCCTGTTTAAAGGTAAAGCTATGTGTATATATATAAGTACCTTATACCAGGCTCATACTTATACTAGGAATTTCAAGGGTATAATTTAGTTGGAACTCTGAATAATAATCGAATGTCAAAATATTCTGAAATTATATCCCATTGCTAAAACCTATGTTATTTTCAGGAACCCAGAAGATCCATTGCATCAAGCCAATCAGCGATGGACTGGTAGAAGTCCACTTGTATTCTTCCTCAACTATATCCAGATTGGAAAGAGTCACCATTCTTCAGAGAAGCAACATCCCATTGGCATCTATGAAAGGCTATTGCTTAGAAGTCTATGATTCCCACTGGTATCTCGCCTGCATCTTAGATGTCAAGCCAGACAGCAATGAGGTCAGCTTGACCTTCCTTCACCCCCATGGACCTGCACGCTCATTTATATATCCTTCCCCACCTGATGAACTTCTAGTTGATGCCAGTGATGTGCTGATGATTGTGAGTCCAGTTACCACAAATGGCAGAACATACACTTTGACCCAGTCAGAAATGAAGAAGGCCACATCTATGCTTTAGCATTTAGTAGTGTAACAGCCAACAAGTAATCTTTTTTGCCTCATTGATGTGATTTTTTTTACCAGCCTGTTTTTTTTTTTCATTGATAATATTAGGTACACATATTTCATATGAAATGTCTGTAAGTTAGTTCAGTGGTACTTAAATTTTTTATTATCATTGTTTATTAAAACCATTATGTTTATTGTACCATTTATTATCTATTAATTATATTTTGTATTTAGGTTAGTATCTTAGCATTCCTATTTAAATTCGAGTCTTATTAGGCAGGACTAAAGTCTCTTATTATAGGTTTTTCTTTCTTACTGTTTGCTGTTGAATAATGATCTCAGTTTTTGTCTAAGGTCAAATCTTTGGTAGGATAAATAATTACCTTGAAAGGTATATACAAATACTTTATTATTATTATAAATGTAACAACAATGGCTTCCATAAAATATATTGTAAATACCTAATAACTGCCTTTTTTAAATATAAAGTTATGTTGATGCCTCTTTTTTCATGGTTTCACCCAGCTAGACAACAATCGGTTCTTATAACTTAATTGGTTAAAATAAAGGAATAGGTTATTTTAATATACATATTAAAAGGCAAATTGTCTTAAAAATAGCAGACATTATAGATCTCAGTGAGACAAATCTAGTGGTACTTTTCTCAACACTCTAGCTCAAACAGTTCCAAAGAAACAGCGCTCCAAAGTTTGGTGGAAAAAGGTACTTGGTCAAAATGGAGGTAGGTATGGTCCACTGAAATGGCTGTAGCATCTATACTAACTTAATCAACACTAAAAATCTTGTTCTAGGTTAAGGTAGAGACGTGTACCCAAAATTGGGTGAAAGGAGAAAAAAATCAGTTCTGACATCAAATGACCTACACAAGGTCAAAAGTCAAAAATAAGATCAACTTTTTTTTTTTGACCACTGAGGTAAAATATGAATAGAAACAAAGTTGTATATCTGCTTAAAAGCTTTAAAATAGTGTTTAAATGGTCTCTGTAAGTGCAATAGGAGCTGAGATATTTCATGTTGAAATATGGTATGACCTTGGAAATTGACCTTTTTCTACAAAATTCGAATGGCCATATCTCCAGAACCATATGACCTAGAGCAGTGGTCGGGGAACAGGGGTAAATTACCCCAAATGGGGTCAATTTAAAAATTTTGGGGGTAATGCGTGCGGTATGAGAGAGACTTCCCTCAGAGCCTCAGTCGTGTGTATGGTATCATGAAACGAAGAGGTGCTTTTAGTGCTTGACACTTTGTGCTGATATTTTTTTCGTATATTTTTATTTTATTTTGTTACATAAATGTGGTGTTATTCTAAATTTTAGAATATTATGAATTTACGTCCTGATTTTGATGATGATGTATCAAAAATGAAGCAGCATCATTTTTCCAAAACCTGAAGTGGAGATGTTTTGAATGAAATTCTTCAGTTCTTCAATCCTTTTTACTAATTTTGTTTGTGTGCTATTCTTATGCCAGCATGTGTGGCTTTTTTTTATTTCTCCATAATAATGGATCCAATAAACATTTTTTTAATTTGAATTTTTTGTATACCATATGCAACAATTTTAAGAGCAATTGGCTTGTTTTTGTTTACTTTGAAGTCTGGGGGTAATTTCATTTTACTCAAATAGATTTTTGGGTAATACCCAAAAACGTTCCCTGACCCATGACCTAGTGTTGAAACAAGTGCCACTCTGTTTTTCTCACCGAGATCTATAAGTGTGCCAATTTTCAAAAAATTGGTGATGGTCACATTTTTTCAGCCCAAAATTCCGTTGAACTGATATGGAATGACCCAATTTCTTTTTGACAGACTGAAGTTTGAAAGACTTCCAACTGAAGCAAACTAAACTGTTAATCTTTTAATGCAATTATTTTAATGAAAAACTATTTTGCTTTTATATCTACTCACACATTCCTTGCAGTATGACCCACTGGTGGGACTAATTTGTCTCAGTTTGTCCCACCAATGGGTTACACTGCAAGGAATGTATTAAATGATTATGTTCATGTTTAAAAACTGCATTGGATTCATTATTAAACCTAACATCTTCCTTGTGCTCCTTTTATTGCTTTTCCAAAATTCTTTCTACAGTGCCCGCGAAAAGTATCCGATCACCCTTGAAATTTGTATTTTTTACATAAAAAACAATGTTTAAATGTATACTAACCTTATATTAGTATTTTGTCATCTGTCCTTTGGTTTGGATGACTTGTTCTAGACGTTTTGGCATGGATTTAATCAAGTTTTGACAAACTTCCACTGATATTTCCTTGCACCATACCTTTTTGATGGCTTCTTGTAATTTTTCGACTGAGCCAGTGTCGTGGCATTCAACCTTATTTTTTATTATTAGCCACAGATTTTCTATCGGATTGAGATCTGGACTATTACCAGGCCAATCCAAAATATCAAATTTATTGTCAGTAATCCATTTTGTCACTATTTTGGCCCTGTGACATGGTGCACCATCATGCATGTATGTTTTTGTCCTTTGGATTGCCATTGCCATTGGAAGTTTATCCTGTAGCATTGCTAAATACCGTGCACCATTCATAGTTGTGTTCTTCGGAAGAAAATATAAGTTTCCACGCCCATAGTAACCGAAACAACCCCAAACCATCACACTTGGAGGGTGTTTCATTGTCTTTAGGGTGTATTTAGGGTCCATCCTATTTGAGCCAATAGGCCGGCGAACCTTTTTTGGACAACTTCTGAATGTCAAAAATGTCGACTCATCGCTAAATAAAACCTTCTTCCAGTCATCAACAGTCCAATGAATGTATTTTTTACAAAATGCGACACGTTTTTTACGCATTTTTTCATTAATGAACGGTTTCTTAGCAGCATGGCGAGATGGTAATCCGAGTTCTTTTTGGAGCCGCTCCTGGATAGTTCGTTCAGAAACACCAGATAACAAATTATTCATATTAAATTTTATTTCTTTCGCAGTTATTGTTGGGTTTTTCAATACTAAACGTTTCATAAGTTTGTCTGTTCGCGAATTTGTTTTTCTCGGTCTGCCAGATCGTTTTTTAGGGACTGGCGTGGTTAGGCCACCATTGTTCTTAGCCTGTGAAACCCATAAATTAACGGTACTTTGGGATATGTTTAATTCCTTAGCTATCTGTCTCTGTGATTTCCCACATGCATGCAAAGCAACAATAGCACCTCGACAATCACTCTTAAGTTGTTTTTTAGCACACATTATATATAAATTTTATTTACACCACTTTCTGTAAAAAAAATAAAAATATCAAGAAATTTACACAAACAGTGAAATCTGACAAATTTGAGACACAGCCACCCGCAACGAAGGCTACCAGAACACTAATTTGAGAATGCGTTGGATAGCTCTCATATCAGCGAGCAACCTCAGTTACCAGATGTCGCTAGAACAAATAGAAAGTGAATTACGTGTCTCTGAATATCAAGGAAAAATATTGTATTTTCTTGAGTGATCGGATACTTTTCGCGGGCACTGTACTTGTCCAATCTCTCAATGTTGATTCATTATCCACCTTGACTCTCAATTACTGGTAGACCATAAAACCTTCAGTCTCATTAAAGCTTATGTTAAAAATAAGTGTCTTTCCTTGTGAAGATTTAGTAGACAATGTTAGGACTTCTCTATGTGAAACCTCTCTCATCTGTCCTCTGTCCTCCTACTTATGGGATAATTTGAATTGTTACCTAAAATAACCCTTCTTAATTCAGGAGGTATACTGACATCTTTCTACTGTGGTCAGAACAAAACTTTGATAGTTTTTTTTAAGAAACTTCACCTATGGCATCCATCAATTACATTCAAGTATGAATGGGAAAGAAATGGAGCTCTTCTGTTTCTTATCATGGTCATACACAAAACCAGTAATAGTAACCTTGAATTTTCTTTTTATCATAAACCCACACACACAAATTCTTACATACATTTCTTTTTGGACCACATTGATCAAATAAAAAAATCAGTTATCCCACCAATGTTCCTCAGAGTTTACAGATTGTGTGATCTATTGTATTTAGATTCTAAAATAAAAACACAAATGATATCTTTAGCACTTTACATTATCCATACATTCTATTAACAAGAACTATGATCATCATCAGTGTCCCCTCCTATATTTGTGATCTTCACCTTTGGTGCAAGAACCTGATTCTTGCTCACAACACATCTTCTTGTGAAGATATATAGAGTATATGTATGGTTTCATCAAGTTATGTTGAGCAGCTCAAAAGTTACGAGTCAAAAATGAAAAAGCTCCATTTGACTTTTCACCTCTATTTGTGACCTTGACCTTTGATACAGGGATAAAGTCTTGCTCAAGATACATCACCTTGCGATGATCTATATGTGCATGAAATTTCATCACTTTATGTAGAGCAGTTCAAAAGTTATGGCATGGATCTCTACAGTATTTGTGGCTTTGACCTCTGATACAGGAACCAGATTCTTGCTCATAACACTTCAATTTGTTATGATTCCTGAGAGTGATGTTCCATTAATTTATGTTGAACAGTTGAAAAGTCATACCCCAGATATGAAAATATGATGAATGGATGGACGGATCAATGAACAAACAGGCAAGTGTAATCCAGGATGGCCCCTCCAAATTTACTTGGTCAGGAGCATAATTATTCCTATTATGCAGCCAGAAATAAATATTTCACATGTAATGAAAATAGGAATGTGTAACAATAATTGTAACACTAACAAAAATAATAATGGGACTTAAATAATAACAGCAAGTATGTTGTTGTATAATACTGTATGATCAGTCTAAAATGCTAATTTCTCAGGAATACTACTAATAAAATAACTTTAGTTTCTTGCAGACAGTTAGCATCCAAATAATAATCAGGGGTGTAAATCCCTGATGGGGTCAGGACCCCCCCACACTTTTTTATTTGAGGGATTGGAGTATCTCAGAACCCCCCAACTTTTTGAGTTAAAGGCTTTGATAGTTTAAGCTGACTTATTTTTTACAATAATGAGTGTCTTTCTGTGGATGATACTTGATAATGTTTGATGTTGTGCTGTAGTTTAAGATAATTTTTTTTAGGAATTTTGCAGTAGTTTAAGATAGTTTTTTAGGAATTTCTCAAGACCATAGGTCCCACTACCACAGTTTCACTACATAGTGTTATGTGTATGTATCAGAGATGTCATCATTGGTAGTTTTCTATATTTATTCTTATATCATTGTGTGTGTGTTACACTTTGTTGCATTTGATTTGCGATGTATGTAATTCTCCTAAATCACAGTATCATGCTCATATTACATCATTCTCATTGTCAGAGGTCTAAAAATATTCTAACTTGCTTACCTAGTTAGGGACAAAATAGTGGTCCAAGTTTCTGTAGAAGAGACAAATGTTCATTTTATTGATGATTAATGAACATTAGTGAAGATTAGGAAAGTCATCTTTGGCAATGCTAGTCACCAGTAGTAGTGTGCATAATGTTATTGAGATGATGTCAACCTGTTCAGTTTTCATTACTGGTGATAGCTTTACTCCTATCAATTTACCTCCAAGTGACAAGTATGCTGTTTCATATTTGTGACAGTAATTAATAATAAAGTATCTGCTTAATTTCACTTTGCATTTATTTTCCAGCAAAATTTCTGAAAATAGATTTTGACAGTTCGGAATAATATGTATAAGAACTAGGCATATTAAGCACCTACATTTCTGCCAACCTGACAACTCTGCTTCCACCCATGTAGATATAATCTTGAATCACCTTCAGATAGTTATCCATGCTCCAGATGCCACCAAAACGTGTTTTTAAGTACTGCATTTTCAAAATTTTCTCAACCGTGGGAGGGGGACCCCCTCTCCTGCACCCCTCACCACATTTTTATGTGGATTTACACCACTGGTAATAATAAATGAAACTGATGTGAATGATAAATCTGTATGGGTATACAAAATCCTTTGTAATACAACAGAAAAACTATAGTGGATAAATAGGTAGGTAGAAGTTTGGAAAGTGACTGAAGGAGCACAAGAAAAACTAAGTTTGTTAATGAATCCAATGCAATTCTTAAATACTAACACGATCACTCAATTAACTGGAATGAAAGCAAAATAGCTTTTAATTTAAATAATTACATTAAGAGATTAGGAGTCAAGTCCACTTCACTTAAAACTCTTCCAAACTTCAACCAATCAAAGTAAACTACAGATTTAAGCAAGTGATTAGGAAGGTCATATAAGAAGCCATATCCAATTACCTGAGCCCAAAACCCTTCTGGTACTTAATAATTTCATTCGTCTTTAACTCTTTCATTGTGCAGCTGAAAGATGATACATGAGGTATTGAAACTTGTGCTGTGAATATTAATAAATTGTTCTCTAGTAAAGCGCTCTCTAAATGCATAAAGCAATTAATGAAAATGTATTTACTACATTATCTCGCAATCATATATACACTATATCGGGTGGCCCCCAAAAAATGGCACCAATTTTGAGAAGTGATATCTCAATAACCATTGCAGCTAGGGACTTAAAAAAACAACCAAATGAAAGATAATTCTTTTCTCTTTAAATACTTATTCTATGGCTTGATGGTTATAAGCCCATATAATGCCCGAAATTGGCTTCCAAAAAAAATATTAAAAAAAAAGTTGCGCATTTATATTTATTCCTTGATCCTAATTTTAAATGAAATTTTTCTATTCCAGACCCCTCAAGATGGGATTGAGAGAATCTGATAAGAACATTATACAAGCACTACGTGAAGAAAAAGGATATTCATTAAACAGAATCCTTTACGAATTTCCAAATAGAAATTGGAAAAAAAGAACTGTGGCACATTTTTTACAAAAACTTAAAGAAACCGGGAGCAGTCAACGGCGTCTGGGAAGTGGTCGACCAGAAACTATTAGAACGCCAGAAAACATTGAAAAAGTAAATGAAATGATTTTAAGTCAAGAGGAACAACTGGGAACAAGTAAAAGTGAACGTGAAGTTGCGAAAGAAACCGGGATTTCACGTTCATCGGTACAGCGAATTATTCGCTGTACTGATGAACGTGAAATCCCAGTTTCTTTCGCAACTTCACGTTCACTTTTACTTGTTCCCGGTTGTTCCTCTTGACTTAAAACCATTTCATTTACTTTTTCAATGTTTTCTGGCGTTCTAATAGTTTCTGGTCGACCACTTCCCGGACGCCGTTGACTGCTGCCGGTTTCTTTAAGTTTTTGTAAAAAATGTGCCACAGTTCTTTTTTTCCAATTTCTATTTGGAAATTTGTAAAGGATTATGTTTAATGAATATCCTTTTTCTTCATGTAGTGCTTGTATAATGTTCTTATCAGATTCTCTCAATCCCATCTTGAGGGGTCTGGAATAGAAAAATTTCATTTAAAATTAGGATCAAGGAATAAATATAAATGCGCAACTTTTTTTTGTATATTTATTTTGGAAGCCAATTTTGGGCATTATATGGGCTTATAACCATCAAGCCATAGAATAAGTATTTAAAGAGAAAAGAATTATCCTTCATTTGGTTGTTTTTTTAAGTCCCTAGCTGCAATGGTTATTGAGATATCACTTCTCAAAATTGGTGCCATTTTTTGGGGGCCACCCGGTATATATATATAGCGATGCAACATGTTTTTGGAGGTTTAATTAAAAAAAAAAAATTAAATGTTACTCAAAAGTAATTTTACTTAAAATATAAACCTAAAAGTGATTGAATAATGCAAAACACATTCTTCTGACATATTTTAGGATCATCTTATTGTTCAATATAAGGAGTCAGAAATAAATGAGCAAAAAGAAATTTTTTCTTATTAATATACTGTATATACAATATACAGAGTTCTACAAACCTTAGGAGAAAAAAAAAATAATAAAAAATAAAAAAAAAATATCGGAGTTTTCAAGGGCCTTTTTTCTCTTTACAAGGACTTGACTTGAACCAACTATGCAGTGAAACAGTACACATTTGTGAAGTACACTACTAATTTACATGAACTTGTACACAATACAGTATATTGTGCAGCAACTGATGGGCATTAACAGGACTAATAAAGCTGCAATGCAACATATTTTAATGAGGAAAAAATATACAGGCTTGCAAGGCAGTAACAGAAGTAATATAATTTGCAATGCAGCATGTTTTAATCTGAGAAAAGATACAGACTTGCAGGGTGTGGCAACCTTTATTTTGATTTGGAATATATATACCTCTATTTTTACAATCATGTAATTAAATATTCTATTTATACCTTTCTTATATTTTTATAAGTGCTGTTCATTATCGAATTACCTTTGAATTTTACTGACTTAAAAATTATTTTATTTTGCTGTTCTTCATCTCTCTCCCTCTCTTCTTCCCTGTGGTCCAGCTGGACACAGGCTGTCTCAAATCTCTGTGTTTTAAATATAACCTTTTTAGCTTACATCCGTGATTTTTCTCTTAATGTAGATTAAAATTCTTTATATTTTTCATTTATTCTATTCTTTGTGGGGGAATGAGATCCCTCCTACAACAGCATTAACAGAAGTAATATAACTTGCAATGCAGCACATTTTATGTGAGAACAAAATGCAAACTCGAAAAGGGGAAAAAATAATGTACAGTAACTATATTATCAAACTGTTATTGTCACAGCATATCTTAAGATGCTCCATCTCTCCTACAATCTCCTTCTCTATGGCTAACAGGCTTACTTCCTTATCCTTTGCTTTCTTTCTTAGTGCATTTGACTGAATTACCAAAGTTAGCTGTCCTTTTACCTCAGCTTCCTCTGCCAGTCTGTCAGCTGACTTTCTGAGATGGGTTACATCTTCAACCCTGAGCTTCTTGGCCTTCATCTCTGAAACTTTCTCCATGATTTCTTCTCTTTTCCTTGCTTTTTTCAACTCTTTTTCTACCTTTCTTAACTCTTCCAGATGCTGCTGGTATTTCCATCTTGCACTTGATGCTGCTGCTACAAGGATCTGTTTAGTGACAGGTATATTCATTACTACTTCTACCTTTCTGCAGTGGTCAACAATCTGGCACTGGGCAATTAAAGTCTCCTCCTTTATGTTCTCAACAGTCACTTCATTGTTAATGGAAAATCCCTGTTCAACAGTAGCCTGTTCATGAGAAAAGAGGAGCAGCTGCTTCAGAACAGACCACAATTCAGCATACTGCTTTTCTCCAGCAAGATGGGAGTGTAACAGGGTGTCCACCCTGTCCTCACTAGCTGGATCAAACTTAATTTCTCAGCTCCTCTGAGACAGCATGATCCAGTAAGTGACTAAACTGGCTGATGATTTGGTTGTATGTAGTCTCCTTCACCCTGCCAGACTCCACCATGATTTTCAGAGTATGGGTCAATTTCTTCAAGTTGTTTTCACATTCATTTCTGACTAAAGCTGACTCTCCCATCACTGAAATGTCTATTGACTTTTGGCATACACAACAGTAGCATTTATGTATGCTTGAATCACTCTACAGCAGGATTTCTAGTCCACATGGCTTAGCCATCATTTGTTAAACACACACTTTCCTCCAGGCATGGTTACTGGGTGATGGATCAGCAGATACTAAATTTAATGGAACACTGGCCAGCATGGGAAAATCACATTTTGGTTTTCTATTTCTTCCTGGTCAGGGTAACTTGAGAAATCTGGGGCAATGCTGCAGAAAATTAAAACGTTTTATATCTTTTCTATCAAAGAAATTTTGACAGCAATACTAAATAAAAAAATAGTTATGATGATATATCAGGTGGCGCAAAAAAAATGCCTTAAGATATGAACATCAATAACTTCAAAAATATGCAGTTCATACTTCCAAAATTTACATAACTTTTACCTCAATCTATTGAGGTAGTTTCCTTAGCCTATGGATAATCTGTTAGTCTCTGAAAAATGTCAGATGATATAGGCTATGCCCATCTTAAATACATACTGTTTTTTAAACTGACCCTTCAAATTATGGTCCTAACTAACCGTGAAAAAGCAGTGACTGAAAAGTGTTTCTTAGAAAAAAGATGGACTGGGGCAAGAATTCTGAGGGAATTTCCAGGAATAACTTGTAATGTTATGTCTGTGAATAGAATAATTAAAAAACTTAAAGCAACCAGTTCAACAGCATGGAAGTGGTCAGCCTAAAACAGTTTACACTCAAGACAATATAGCAATGATCGAAATGATGAGCTTATCTCAAGATGATCAACCTAGGTCACACTGCTCTCAGAGGAAAATTGCAAGAAATTTAGGTATCAGTCGAAGTTCCATACAAAGAATGCAGAGAATGGTAGGACTTAAAGCATCTAAAAGGATCTGTGTTTCAAGATGTGACAGCAATGTAAGAGCTAAAAGAAAAATTCATTGTAGAAAATTGCTTGACAGATTTTCGTCCAGTGATGTTAAAAAAATAGTTTTTACAGATGAAAAAGATTTCACCATCGAGATTGCTCAAAACTCCCGGAATGATGATGTTTATGGTTGGTGTAAGAAAGACATTCCTCCATTGAGACTTTACCACCAGACAAGTCAGTTTTCCAAAAAATCATGGTATTAGCAGGTGTATCATCGAATGGAAAGACAAAAATTCATTTCATTTCAGAAAATAAAAAAATTAATTCAGAAACCTATGTAAATCTCTTAGAGGAGAATCTTTTGCCTGATTGTCGGCATCTGTACTATGGAAATGATTTCATACTCCAACAAGATGGTGCTACAGCTCATACTAGCAAGTTCACACAGGATTATCTACAACAGAATGTAGTCAACTTCATTGGAAAAAACGACTGGCCCCGCAATCAATCACCTGATTGCAATCCCATGGATTATTGCATATGGAACACTAGCAGAGAAGATTTATGAAGGCCAAACAGAAAAGTTTACAGAAATGCAATTAAAGAAAAAATAATTGAATGTTGGGACAAAATTACAATAAGAGAACTCAGAAAATGTATTATGTTGTAGAAGAAAAGGTTAAGATTAGTTTGTAAGCAGGACGGTGGACATATTGATCATATTTAAATTTTTTCAGTTTATGATATTCGTTTTTTTCACCATACCTCATTGTTCCCTCAGCTGTGGAAAAAGTATTTTATGTAGAGGTCTGAAATTTTTATGATGGCTTATCAATAGATTGAGGTAAAAGTTACGTAAATTTTGGAAGTATGAACTGCATATTTTTGAAGTTATTGATGTTCAAATCTCAAGGCATCTTTTTTGGGGCCACCCAATATATATGTTTGTTTGTATACTTGTTTCAAAAACATAAGGCTCTGTTTTCAAGGACTTCATTTAAAATTCAAGGAGTACAAGCAATTTTTCAAAGATTTTCAAGGTCCTTGAAGTGCTACCTCAAAACTTAATGAGTTTCAATGAGATTCAAGGAGTGTATGAACCCTGAATATACAGTATATGGTCATTTACTTTGTTCAGAATACTTTCACACAATGACCACTATTTGTCACTACAATGCTTGCTTATTAGGTACTCAAATGACATTAGAAAGACACTCTTGAAGAATGAATCCAATAACCTCTCTGATTCTGTGATGCAGTTCTAATAGATCTTTGGGTTTGTCATGAAAAACAAGTGCTCTAACATCATCCCATAGATAAAACTACAGGCGAGTGACGTGGCCATGCAGCACTGAGTGAGGTGGCTCCAGCACTGAGGAAAAGTTGCAAAACAGCAACAGCACAATGGGGAGGTAACATATCTTCTTGAAAGATTGCAGTTATGTCAACTCCAATAATCTTCAGTAGATAAAGAAAAATTCTATGCAGTAGGGTATATGAAGTAGTTTGCTTCAGTATGATCATCAAAGAAAAATGAATCAATTATGGTCACATGACACAGCACACCAAATGTTGACTTTTGGTGAATTCCATTCATGTTTCAGCACTGATTAGGCTGTTGTGGTCACATGATCACATGGCCACCTTGATCACTGCTGGCTATCATGACATGTTGTACTTTGACATATGAGGGTATGTTAAATCAATTGTTTCATGAGAAAACCAGGGATCTGGCAGAACCCCATCAAAGAATCAGAGAGGTTATTGGAATCATTCCACAAGAGCACCTTGCTAATGCTCTGTAGATGACGATATACACTGTATATATATTAATAAGAAAAATTACTACTTTGTACCATTATTTCTCAGACACCCTGTACTTTAATTATTCCATACTACTAAAATAGGTACTTTGCAAATAGTGAAATTTAAGTAATTAGCATTGCAAAATCTGTGTATGTACAATGTATTTACATATCAATAATTGTTTTAATACAGCCAATCATGGTATGGTTGGGATTTTGAATATCATATATTTTCCCTTTACCTGATTGCTCTTAACTATTAAAAAGAAGAAACGAAAATGCTATATTAGATATCCTCATGGGCAGTGTTTCTCAAATGGGGGTTGTGGAGCTTAAGAAAAATATTAGCCTACATGGAAAAATCAAAGTTTATTTTTCCAGCATAAATTATGGCAATATGTAAAATTGGACAGAAACTGTTTTGTTTTAAGTGAAAACAATGAGAGTATAATGTTAGTTTTACAGCTGAAATTATTTTCTGTTAGACAATCACCTTAAAAGTCTTTAAATTTTTAAAATTTTATTTTCATAATTCTTAATTCATAATTCTTAATTCATAATTCTTAATTTTCTTATATATCAAACCAAAAAAAAGAAACGCAGTCTTATCTATTGAGAGCCAAGGTAGTAATTGAGCAATTCCACAAATTCAGACTTACATTTCACACACTTTAATGGCAAATATTGTGCAAATTTGATGTAATGCAAAACTTTTTATTTCATGAATGTATGACATTTTATCAAAAGAAAATAATCACTGACCAAAAATTTATATTACTACCTTAATGACTCTAAATTAATTAAAAATACCCCTTGGTCAGATGTACCTAGAGAAAATGATTTTTCAGACCTTTGATTTTCAAGTGGTAATCTCTGGTAAGTATGTTGACTTTTTTGAAAAAAATACCCTAAGCATTTGATTTAGATTCTAAATGATGCCAAAAGATATAAATGATTTACTTCCTTGCCTGTGTCAGACATTTTTGCCATGTTGGACATACACATGCAAATCTATTTGCTGCATTGTGTCTTTAATTGACCAAAATGAACAAAACAGTAACTGGATATTTTTCTGCTTAATCAATGACCACCACCATTAAAAAACAACAATTAATGACATAAAAGAAAAGACAATGAATCAAATAAGCTTACAATGCAAATTACAAAAACAAATAGGTTGGAATTATAATTGTCCACTTATAAACATGATTTAGAAAAAGAAAGTTGTCATGAGTAAAGAATGCTTGAAGAAAGTCTAAAAAGAGAAGGTAAATTGTCCTCTGCTTCCAACCACTACAGGTGGCATTATCTTTTTGAGTACATCACTTCTGCAGTAGAAAATCTGGTCTGCTGGTTGTGGCCACCTCCAATGACCACCTGATGGATGCATGATGTTGACTTTTAGTTCATTAGCTGCACCAAATTCCATTACTTCTCCTGGGAAAGTTTTCCCCTCGTATGCCACTAATAACCCAGTCCCCAAATGGTATTGGGAGCTCTTCACTTATAGTACTGAGATCATCTGGGGATTCATTCATGGATTCAAGGATTTCAAACAAATTATTTACTTCATTCTCATCATCATCTCTGATATGAACATGCTTGCACTCAGTGGAGTCAGACACATCACTGACAAACAGATGATGCCTTCCCATGGGCATGACACAGTGAATCTTGCGAGTGTTTGGAATTAGGAAGGGTATTTTCCCAATGGGTCTCCAACATTACTTATTTCACTTCAATGACATCCTTGGAAATAAATTCCACACATACATTTGGATTTCTTTCAACTGCCATTTGGAAAAAGACATTGGAGTTGCAGCATTACCCTTCCCACCACATCATATTGCCAAACGGAGTGCTTCACTGTTCCACCTAGGCCTAAGATTTGCTTAAAATGCAAGCTGGCTCCATCAGAGAAGACATTGATTTCACAGACTGATTAGTACTTCTGCTTGAGGTAAGATATGATGTGTTCCATGAATATGTACCATACACACACTGTGTTGGAGCTCATCTGAAACAATGACAATGCTCTCTCTGGTGTAATACAAGCATGGGCTGTGAACAGTATCACCTGACTGCGGTTCCAGTGGACTATTTGGATTTCTTTCTGGTCAGAGAGACTGGCATTCTCTGAAAAATCCACATGCAAGACAACCTGTTCTCCATCTACTTTTATCTTTCAATCGATCAATGAAGGCAGACTGTTTTTGTTTTACATACACAGGGATCAGGAATAGCCTCAACTGATGCCTCTGAAAAGGCCTCTTGTGCACTCCCTTTGGTTTCCACCTTGTGAACACCTTCATCGGTCTGCCATTGATAATATGCAACAGGCAAATCATGTTCTGAGAATGGTCTGTATTGTTCAATGTTCTCTTTACAGGATGGGCATTCCATAGACATGCATTTTTTGAACCATTATCACACACAATTGTGTCAGTAAAAGTAGATACATTGTCAATCACATTTGTACAACTTTTCAGAGAGAAGAATGAAGCAAATGTTTTTGTGGTACATACAGACACAGACGCAATGTGGAATGTTGTCAAATAACTGACATAACAAACATACTGAGGCATGTGATAAATTGAGAATGAATAGACCACATTACTTAGGTGTAAAAGATATTTGGGTTTAATTGCTATGTGTATATATACTGAAAATAATGCATAGATTGACTTCTGTGTGAGTAAGTGTTGTAAACATTTTCTCTTGCCCAAACCATTTCATAAAAAACTGTTGTGTCAAACATACAGAGATATTGTACATCCAACCACTAAATTTAATTAAATAAAATCAACATTATATGTGTAGAGGGTGTGAAATGTGCTTTGCTTCTAGATTTTAACATTTATAGGATATCTCTGGCACAATAGATAAAAAAATTGACATTTTTTTTGTATTGGACATACATCACCAAAGTGGTCATAAAAGCAATCAGTAATATTGTAAAAATGGAAAAGTCAACATTTTCTTTATTTGTGATAGTAAATACCTGTAAATATACTCTTCTTATTAAGCATTAGATTTGGGATAATTCCTTTCAGTTTGTTTGGTAAAAATTAAGAAATTAATAGAGGCATCAACTTGCAGATAATTGTCACTTTGCAAAGTGCTTAAAATCAAGTGTTTCATGACCTTGGTCATGGCCAAACATTTTTATCAACTAAATATTTGGAGAGTTCATGAAATTGCCTTTAAAATGATACCCTACTTGGACCATTTTGACTATTTTGAAAATTTGACCTGTTGGTTTGCCTATTTGCAGAATTGCCCAATTATAAACACTTAAAAGCACAATCAAAACCAAACCGAATTTGTTTCAATAGTTGCCAAAAATATCAACACTCATTTACACTAGGTCTGTTCTAATCTTGATAAATCAAATTGTGACTTACTAACTTCTTTTATAATAAAGATTTTAACAAAGTAATTATAAAAATTATGTATATGGTATATTGATATATATGTATATGGTATATTGATATATATGTATATGGTATATTGATATATATGTATATGGTATATTACTAATGTTACTATATTACAAGTACCTAATATCTAATAAGCTATTAGGTATTACCTGTAGTGGAGAAGGTATTAACACAATACCTAATAACCAAATGAGACATTCAATTACAAAGTAAAGAATCAAAAAAAGGTTGGATTACAGTCCTTCACTTTCTCTTCGAGACCTTGAGTCATGGGTGTATGGGCCAATTTTTTCATGGAGGGTGGCTACACATTTGCCCAAATTATACCTATGGTGCCTGAATGTACATTTTCAGAATTCCATATTTGTTCTCGATGCCACTTATGGTATATATACACCGCATTTTTGTATAACTTTAGTGTCATTATATACATATCATATCCTAACCAATGCACAATTAAAGCATTTAAATACCATCCATATGCCATAATTCTGGAAATTTTAACTTAACATATATTTTCACCTCATGTTCTAAAATTATTACAGTATCATATTTTATGAAAAACTGCATACTTAAAACAGCAGTGATATCCTTAATGCTTTTTAAAACATATAACACTCATTATGCACTTAGAAGTGCATAATCTGGTTAGAAATACGCAGCACAGTTTTAGGCGAAACAAATCTTGCTTAACTAATCTTTTAGAATTTTTCCAAAGCGTGGTTAACGTTTACGATAGACATCGGGCAGTTGATGTAGTGTATTTAGATTTTCAAAAAGCATTCGACACTGTGCCGCACAAAAGACTGATTGAAAAAACTAAGGCTCATGGAATCAGGGGTGTAGTAATAAATTGGCTAGAAGAATGGTTGCGAGGCAGGAAACAGAGGGTGGTCGTTGATGGAGCGGAGTCGTGTTGGGCTAATGTAGCGAGTGGCGTTCCTCAGGGTTCTGTATTGGGCCCCTTGCTTTTTCTTATATATATTAACGATTTAGATGTCGGCCTAGTCAGTACAGTTTCAAAGTTTGCGGATGCCACGAAGCTGGGTGGTAGGGCAATTAATGACGAAGATAGAGGTAAAATTCAGGAACATCTGAATAAAATCGTTGATTGGTCAGTCACATGGCAAATGAGATTTAACGTGGATAAGTACAAAATTATGCATATAGGTTCGCGTAACGGTAATTTTGCGTATAGTATGTCAGGGAAAGATTTAACAAGCGTAGAGCAGGAAAAAGATTTAGGAGTTATAGTCACTGGTGATTTAAAAGTAGCGAAACAAAGTACAGCGGCGGTCAATAAGGCGAACAGTGTTAGGTTTTATAGCTCGAAATTTTGAGTACAAATCGCGCGATATTATAGTTCCTCTTTATAAATCATTAGTTAGACCCCATTTGGAGTACGTGGTCCAATTTTGGAATCCGCATATGCGCAAAGATATAGACAAAATCGAAAGAGTTCAAAGACGAGCAACTAAGGTGATTCCGTCTCTTAGGTCAAAGTCGTACGAGGATAAGCTTAAAGAGTTAAAATTGACTACACTCGAGACTAGGAGGTTAAGGGGTGATCTAATCCAGGTTTTCAAAATTGTGAATGGGTTTGATAACGTAGATAGTGATAGCTTTTTCGAAATATCTCAATATAATAGGACTAGAAATAACGGGTGTAAGTTGACAAGTAGAAGGTTCGAGACAGCAGTTGCGAAAAACTTTTTTACGCATAGAATAGTAAATAGCTGGAATAGTTTGCCGGTAGAAGTAATTAGTAGCACGTCTATAAACATGTTTAAGAATCGATTGGACGCGCGCATGTTGATAGAAAGGGTATAGTTTAAGGTAGTAAAATTAAGGCCTTGTGGGGATAGATCCCACAGCTCAACACAAGTGTTGTGGGATATAGGGAGGCAGCGTCTTGGGTTAGGGGATACTCTCTGTCCTTACACACCCCATTTAAAGAGATTCCTCTGTCGAGCGAGCGGTGCCCCCCATAGTACTGTGAGGTATTGAAAAACTCATGATCTTCACTTGCCCCACAAACACCTTTAAATGGGAGACCCATAATGGGTGCACACACATTTCTACATTACTGTACAGTCTTTACAGCCACACCTACACTTTTCCTCGTAAGTGTATATATTGTAATGTATATGGTTGTAAATTTGACTTGGTCCGCAATCGATATGAACCGTGACTTGATGGATACCGTAATGAAATTGACTGGATTCTTTGGATCTGATATATTTGCATGTCCGTTATATAATAGATATAGAGTGTAACATATTTGTGGATAGTAGTCTATTATGACTTGATCCTCTGGATCGAGAGATTCTATCTTTAGTTTTAAATCGATAATTAATTATTTTTAAATTGATAATGTATATGGTTGTAAATTTTGACTTGGTCCGCAATCGATATGGACCGTGACTTGATGGATACCATAATGAAATTGACTGGATTCTTTGGATCTGATATATTTGCATGTCCGTTATAAATAGATATAGAATGTAACATATTTGTGGATAGTAGTCTATTATGACTTGCTCCTCTGGACAGAGAGATTCTATCTTTAGTTTTAAACCGATAATTAATTATTTTTAAATTGATAATTATTTAGTTTCGTAAAAATTGGTCGTTGCCAATTTACCGGCAGTTTTTAAATAAGTTTCTTATGTTCTTGTGGTTCGGAACCCACGTAAAATTGTAGGTCCCCTCCGCCACCACGGAGGACATACACAATACACGATTACAAACACAGTTAGGTAGACCAGCCATGAGTGGATCCTAGGGTCTTTGTTGGTCTGAAACATTATAACATTACATTATAACATTGTGGGGGTCCGAGAGATCCCTATAATTTCACCCTCAACTAACTGAGGTCCTAGCCTTTTGCTTAGTTTTTATCTATCTTTTCAGGAAGCATATTTTTCAGCAGCATGTTGAGATAAATACCTAGCCACTGGGGGCATCCCCTCCTCTGGTGGTGGCTCGAAGAGAAATATGTGTGTCGAGAGGACCTGGCAGGTGAGGGTCCCTGTTTTTGTAGCCCAAAGGGCGAATTTAATGATATCAGAAAATGAAATATATATTTAAGTCAAACAACATAACGTAAGTGTTAAAATTTATATTATTTATCCTTCTGGCAGGGTTATTTCTTCAATCATAGCACCTCAAGAAGTCATGTTAGGTGATCATCTAGTTTGATTGATTAAAGAACCAAACAAAACAAAGGAAAAGGGAAAAACTATACAGGCTTGATGTAGATGGATTTAGTCCACCAGTTTGTAAGAGGGGCCCCTAAGGGTGACTCCTCATGATACTGGCAGGATAGGCCTAGGTGGTCAGGAGACCATTACCTACTATTGTAAAGGGCCCCGTAAGGGAGACCTCCTGAGTAGGTCCAGAACACCTGGAATTAGAATAATTTAAGAGTGGCCACCGTAGGATGTATCCTAAAAGGCCTAGGAAGGATAGGAAGGATTTCCTTTGCAAGGAAATGACTTTCCAGAGTCCAGTTAAGGACTAGATAGGGGTCTCAAGAGGGACTCAAGTATTAGAAATAGTAAAATATGATATTGTAAAGAATAAGTATCAATGAAATTTATAAGAAAATTCAAGTGTAAAGCATTCCATTAAAATATCTTGATCTGTATGGTGAATGAAAATTGTGTGGAAGGTTCTGTGGGTGAATGAGCGTGTATGAAGGTGAGAGAGACGTATAATATATGTAAATAGCATTTTTTTTACAAATAAACCCAATTTTTTCCTGTGACTTTCGCATTCCCACTTCGCTATTCATTCTCTGGATCCTGGATGGAATTGATTTCGCAGGGTCCCTAACTTTGTACAGTTTTGCCCTGTTATCATCTTGAGCCACTGAAGAGGGGGTTAATGTTCCCATAGGCATTTCCGTTAAAAGTAATTATATTAGCAATTCTTCGAGGCTGCTTTGGTGTTAATACGGATTAATCAATAGCGATTAAAGTAAAGCAGTTAATTGTGAGTAGAGGGAAAAAGTCGAAGGGAGAGATCAGTGTGTCCATCTTGGGGGTTCAACACATTCACGCAAATTAAGACCAGCTGCAAACGTGAAGTAGTTGCGGGTCGAGTCACCCGCGACATATTTATTGGCGCCCGAACAGGGACCGAGTGGGTCTCTACGAACGGGAACAGCCAAGATGGAGAAGGAGATAGCAAAGTTGAAGGAGAAGGCGGAGAAAGCAGAAAGGATGTTTGCGGAGGAGAGAAAGAGATTGGAGGAAGAAAAGAAAAGACTGGTGAAAGAAAAGGAGGAAATAAGGAAAGAAAATAGCCGTTTAGAGAATCTACTGGAGAACATGCAGGAGCGGATGAAACAGCAGGAGGAGGAACATCGAGAGAGATTGGAGAGGATGGAGCAAAAGACCGAATCAGCCTTGGCTGAGGTCTTGGAACGTTTAGGAAGGGTGGAAATGAAGAGGCAGATACATGAAGAGGGTGCAGTAGGAAGGCAGGTAGAACCTGAAATCCAGGTAGGGGACGGTGAGGATGTACGAGAGAAGAAAAGTGAGAAAGTGCTTCATTCAACTCCGAAAGAGAAGATAAGAGAAAAGGTAGAACCAGAGGAGAGTGAGGGTGATAGTGAGAGCGATTCAGATTGGATTCCAGTAAAGAAACGGAAAAAGAGTAGAAAGCATAGGAAGCCCCAGAAGAAGGGCTCACAGAGAGTTCACATGCATGTCAGTGCGGATGACTCTCTGTACAGCAGTGTGGAAGATAAGGGGGTAGAGAGTGACACTGACGAACGGGAAGGGACTACCAGTGGGTCTGGGGAAGACGAGATCAAGGTCCATAAAGGAATCTTGATTCGGGAGGTGCCAAAGGCACCAAAATTTAATGTGTATAGTACAAGGGATGTGAATGGATTCTTCAAGGAGTACGAAAGGTACTGTAAGACGAAGTATCCTGATCATCCTGAGTACTGGGTGAAAGAACTGGGAGAGTTCCTAGAGGGTAGGATGCATGACTTTTATAAAGCCGTGGTCAGCTCTGGGAAACCTCGCTATGAGGTGGTGAAGGAGAGGGTTATCCAGCAGGTGAAAAGAATTAGGGGTAGTATCAGGTATAAACGAAAAGATGACTTCGAGAGGGCGCGTATGTATCAGGATGAGAATCTAGATATGTATGCATACAGATTGGAGACATTGGCTCGTCGAAAGTTCGGCAATGACGGAATTGACAATTCCAAAGCACTAGTCCGGAAGTTTCTAGAAACTATCCCAGAGGCTGTGGCGGAATTTATCAACATTAAGAGGAAAGAGGCCATTCGGTTAGGTGGTAAGAGATTGAGGTGGTCGGAGATACTCGAGTTTCTTGAGGATCGACCATTTGATGAGGAGGGGAGATATTACCCCAAATCAAATATTAAGAAGGATAGGGAGAGAGCCAGAGCTAAGGAGGTTTTTATGGGCCATTCTGGAACTGGTGGTACTGGGTATGTAGAGCCATCTCCTGTTTTTAATTCATATCGAGATGCGCTCATGCATAATTCTATAGAGGTTATGGCTAAGTTTATGGAAGATTTTTATTCTAGACAAGGCCATGATTCTGGGAATTGTGGGTGGAATGGGCAGGGATCAGGTTCGGTAGGCACTGGATCGGGGCAACAGCAATTTGGGCAAGGCAGGGGACCAATGGGAGGTGGTTCGGGACAGCAAGGGACATCCAGATCAGATTGCTCTTATTGTGGGAGGCCTGGTCATGGTGTTGATAATTGTAGGAGGCGATTAGGGGCGTGTTATGCTTGTGGGGAAAGGAACCACTTTGCACGAGATTGCCGAAAGAGGGGGAGTGAATGTAGGCATTGTCAGGAGCATGGCCATTTGGCTAGATTCTGTCCAAATGTCCAGTGCGGACCCCAGCCAGGCCTAAGTGTTGGGGAGGGGTCCATAAGACCTGGAACATCAGGAGAGGGGCGAATGCGACCCAGTAATCAGGGGAATGGAGCTGAGGGCAGTTCCCCTTCTGGGGCGGGAAACGTGTAGAGCAGGGGTCCTCCCCTGGTGGGGCCTCTGGAATACATGAAGTAAATCAGGGTGAATGGGAATTGTTTGCAGGGTTTTCAAAAATAAGTGTGAATCTGGTAGAGGAAGAGGGTATAACTGAGTGTATGAAAGTGAAGGTGAATGCCAGGAATCAAGAGATGGTAGGATTGGTGGACACTGGTTGCCCGACAAATTTGATTAGTAAGAAAGTGTTGGAAAGAATGACAAGAAGAGATAGGGTGAGATGAAGATGCAAAGATGTGCGGGAGAGATCAAGGGTGTGGGTAACCTGGGAGTGCCGATTGTGGGAGTGTGTGATATAGCAGTGCAAATGGAGGGAATAGAAATGGATGAATGCAAGTTTTATGTAGTCGAGCGAGAAGAGGAGTCCTACCAGGTTATCCTGGGAAAGGATTTCCTGAAGAAGAATGGGTTGGTGTTACATCCGAGTAGAATGATGATTGAAAGGAGAGGAAAAGGGAAAGGAGGCTGGGAGTTGTACTTGGGAATGAATGGTCAAGGTGGAAGGTTGTATCTGAGGGATTGTGTTGTGAGAGCAGCTGAGGATGTACAGTTGAATGGAGAAACGCCAGTTAAAGTTAGGATAGAGTGGGATAAGCAGGACACCCTCATTGTAGATCAGGAAACTGATCAAATGTTGTATGTTGAGGGAAGGGGGGTTCATTATAAGGTGAAGCGAGTGGCATGTGTATATGATGGGGTTATAAATGAGGAAGATCCATTTGTGTGTGTGCAGGGTAAGCCGGGTAGTGAGGGTAAAGCGCGAGGGATTAAGAGGGGCGATATCTTGGGTAGACTGAATACTGTTGTGAATGATAGAGACCTTGTGGGTAGTTCAGAGGGTGAGCAGTCAGTGGTGGTAAATGCGATGAGTGGGGAGAAGGAAGAGTGGACAAGAGAGAGAATAAAGAATGAGTTGGACATTGGGGAGAATTTGAGGGATAACGAGAAGGAAATGGTGTATGATGTTCTAGAGCAACGTAGGCATGCCTTGAGTCGGAGCGACGATGATCTGGGTCCGACTAGTTTGCCACCATTTAGAATAATTCTAAAGGATGAGACCCCGATCTATTCTAGACCAAGGCATTTTCCTCAGCCACTAGTTCAAGAGATAGAGGCGCAATGTGAGGAGTTGGTACGAGCGGGTGTTCTAGAGGAGTGTGAAAGCCCCTGGAATAGTCCGATAGTACCAATTAGGAAACCAGATGGGAAGCTCAGGCTGTGCGTTGACTATCGACGGTTAAACGCACAGACCATCAAGGATCGTTTCCCAATGTGTATAGTTAACGAGAGCGTGTACTCTATGCATGGCATGAAATATTTCACAAAGATGGATTTGGTTCGAGGATACTACCAGATGCCCCTGGAAGAGTCCTCAAGACCAATGACAGCCTTCTCAACTGCTCATAAGCATTATGCCTGGAAAGCCTTATCATTTGGTTTGGCGAATGCTCCAGCTGCTTTCCAGCGAGCTATGGCTGGTGTTTTGAGCAAGTTCAGGAAAAAGAATGTGATGGTCTTTATTGACGATATTCTAGTGGTCAGTGAGACGTTCGATGAACATGTTAGGTTGGTGAATGAAGTCTTGCTGATGCTGGAAGGGGTAGGTGTCAAGGTGAAACCATCCAAGTGTGCTTGGTTTGGGGACCAGGTGGCATTTTTAGGACATGTAGTAGGGAGATCTGGAATCCAGAAATCTCCTGACTACATAAATAAAGTAAGGGAATTTCCCAGACCAGAGACAGTGAGGCAATTGAAGTCTTTCCTGGGTTTGATAGAATTCCAGAGGAAGTTTGTGGAAGAGTGTTCAGGTATAGCAAAGCCATTGAATGAGTTAACTGGGATGAAGGGGAAAACGGTGTTAAAGTGGAATGAAATGATGATGGAGGCGTTTGAGAAGTTAAAGGAGAGAATGGCTCGGGATGTCGAGTTGGCTTACCCGGACTATGAATTAGGAGCAAGTCCGTTAGAATTATATACGGATGCAAGTGGTTATTGCATGGGTGGGTGTTTATGTCAAGAGCAAATGTTGAATGGGGAGAAAGTGCGACGAGTGATTGGATATGTGTCAAAAGCGTTTAATAGTGCAGAACGAAAGTATTCAACGATTGAGAGAGAGCTTGCTGCCATAAGGTATTGTTTGAAAGCCTTTAAGTCCTTCTTGTATGGTGTGCATTTTGTTGTGAAAACGGATCACCAACCCTTGGTGTATCTGGAGCGGATGAGGATGGTTGATAGTAGGATTGCGAGAACGATTGAAGATTTGAGTGATTTTGATTACCAGATTGAATATGTGCCAGGTAAAAGTAATTATTTAGCTGATTTGATGTCGAGAATGCCTGGTATGAGTGAAAGTGAGAGCGCATCTGTGATTGATCCTGAGTATTTGCCAAAGGGCTTAAAGAGATTGAAAGAAAGTAAGGGTGGAGGTGACTCTATGTTTGAAAGTGTATGGCATGGTTTGAAAGATTTAGAAAGTGAAGGCTTGGATGTAGTTGTGCCTGAGGGAATAAATGAATTGAGAATGAGGGTTATGAATGAGGTAGTGAAGAAGCCTGAGAGTATTGGTTTGATGAAAGGGAGGAGGCAGATAAGAGAGTTGCGTGTGATGTGTGAACCGGGGAGATTGCCATTTCAAGAAGTGTTAATGATGGTGAGTAGAATGTATGGGATTGTGCTGATGGTGCATTATGGTTTGGAGAGACCGATAGTATATAAGGATAAAAAGTTGGCTATGAGTGAGGATGGACTAGTATTGCACCTTCAGTGTTTGAGTGGTGTCCACTATAATTTAGTAGTAGAGACTAAGAGGTACGTGCGTCAGGAGAGTCAGGATGAGAACGAGAATGTAGATCCAGGCGCATGTGTGGAAGAGGAAGACGAAAGTATTGGAGTGGAGGTGAAATGTGGAAAACAGTGTATAGGTGCAATGGTTGTTGACGTGGAAGTTGATGGAAAGAAATTCTGTGGTCTGGTGGATACTGGAGCACAGATTTGTTTAGTGAGTGAAAGGGTTGTCACTGAGTTAGAAAGGGGAGGTTTGGACGTGTGTAGGAGGCCTACAAGAGTTTTGATGAAGGGATTGGGTGAAGGGCGTGTTCGAGCACATGAAGCAGTGACGATCAGAGTTTCATTGGGAGAGGGGTGTGAGAATGTCGAGCAGGTGTTTGTGATCATTCACCAGGAGACGATGCCTTACTGTTTTCTACTGGGTATAAATTTCCTGAAACGACACAAGTTGAGTGTCGATGTGGGTGAGGGAAAGATTCTCTATATGGGAAGGGAATTGACGGTGGTACGGGATCCAGTCGCCGCTTTGGGACTGGAGAATATAGGAATGGTTGGGACAATTGAGTGGGAACTTGATGATAAGGAGGTCCTGGATGATGAGGATATCCTGGAAATGCAGGAGACTGATCCTGTAATTTCCGAATTGCGGGGCGAAATTATGGGTCAGGTGCTTGTAAAAGAGTGGGGAGACAGAACACGAGATTTTAAAAGATTTGCGAGGAATCTGTCTATTAGCAAGGGATTAGTGTATTTCTCCCGTGTAAACAATTATGGGGAGCGGACACTGGTTCCAGTTTTAACTCTAGTTGGTATGGTTGGTCTGGTTATCCTGATTCATCATGTATATGGGCACTTGGGAAAGGGTAAACTTTGGGGAGTCATGAAAACCCTTATCTTCCACCCGTACTTGGGTCAGGTGTGTGCTGATGTTGCAACTTCCTGTGAGCGGTGCCAGAAAAGGAAGGGGCAACCTCAGGTGGTGAGACCTCCATTACGGAAGGTGGAGGCTCAAGAAATTGGGGAGATGGTGGTCACTGACTGTGTGAATTTACCACGAACAAGGAGGGGACATGTCGCGATGGTGATTGTAGTAGACCATAAGTCCAAGTTCGCATATGCTGTGCCACTCAGGAATAAGATGAGTAAGGTAGTGGCAGAGGTGGTTATCAAGATGTCTCAGTGACAATGGCCCCGAGTTTTTGGGGGAACCATTTGCCAGTATGTTGAGGGAGTGTGGTGTCCAGCAAGTTCTGGTGACACCATATATGCCGTCTTCGAACGGGTTGGCAGAACGAACGGTCAAGACATTGACCGAAATGTTAAGGATGGTGAGTCGAGAGTTAAATGACTGGGACGAGCATTTAAGTAGAGTTCTCTGGAGCTATAATGCCACGTTTCATGCAGCTCTGAATACTTCCCCTAGCCAATATATATTAAACTATGAACGAAATGTAAGACCAAATATGGCTAGGAGAGAATGAGAAAAGAATGTGGAGAGAGGCCCATTCTAGATATACTCCCTTCAAGGAAGGAGATTTAGTGCTTCGAGAGATCCAGAAGATCGGGCGGAGAGTGGAGTATAAGGTACAAGATCAGTTTGAGGGGCCATATAAGATCATCAAAGCTTGGCGAATGAAGTCACATATGTGGCAGAAAGGGTGAATGAGCATGGTGAGACGGAGGAGATTCGAGTCCACCAGAAGCAACTTAGGAGGTGGAGAGAGGTTCCAGAGTACTTGACTAGTCATCCCATTTATCAGATGTGTAAAGATGAGGAGCAGAGGAGAATGGATCAAGAGGAACAGAAAGAGGAGACTTCCCTTGATCTAGAGGGGAAAGAGATAGTATTCATGATGGGGAAGAAAGGAAGGAAAAAGAGACCGGTAAAGGTTCTGGAAAAGGAACCAGTATGTAGTTTAGATCAGGAAGGGAAAGGAAAATCTGAAGTAAATGATTTTGAGGGATTCGAATGGGATTTCAGTTTTAGTGGTTTTCCAGAAGAAAATCTGGGGAGAGCGTCTAATTGGTCCAATTGGTGGGAAATTGGAGATTGGACTGAATTGCGAGAGGAATGGGAGACGAAAGATGAAGGATCAGGGCTGGGTCCAGGGCAGGATGGAAAAAAAAGGGAGACTAACAAGTCCATTACACAAGGGAGTGTGATTTTCCTGTTGGAGAGCATACTACAGGAGTATAGAATTCTTCAGGAAGGGTCTGGTCCAGAAGATGAAAAGTTAGAGCGAAGGGACCATCTAGAGGAGTTTTGTGGGGAAGTTCAGGGTAAGGTTACAGAGATGGAGAAATGGTTAGGAAGAGAAAGGGGTGAAGAAGAGAAGGTTGAGCCGGAGAGCCGATTAACTAGGCAGAGAGGAAGAGTCATCGAGGTACCATGGGTGCAACCGCAGGTACTAGAGCAGAAACAGCGGGGAAAGGAGAAGTAATGTAGATATAAATTGTACATAACAAAAGAGGTAATGGGTTTGGTGATGGGTAGTAAGTAAGAAAGAAATTAAAGAAAAAGAACCCTGCCAGGTCCAGAAAGGGAACCACTGGGAGATGAATTTCAGAAGGGTTTTTGGGGGGTGAGTGGCGAGTGGGGTGTGGGGTGTGTTGGACAGAATTTGGTTTGTTATGTATATTGTATGGAAGTATATATATTTTCATATATGTATATGTATATGTATACTGTATATATATATATATCTATGTATGTACGTACCATATATATGTATGTTTATTAAGAAAGAAAACTTAAGAAATGTAAGGAACTCGCTTGCCAGAGCCTGATGTTGAGAAGGTAGAGAGAAGTTGAGCGAATCTGGTGGGGTCTTGTGGAGTTGAGGGTGAGGGGAGAGATGTGGGGGTCCGAGAGATCCCTATAATTTCACCCTCAACTAACTGAGGTCCTAGCCTTTTGCTTAGTTTTTATCTATCTTTTCAGGAAGCATATTTTTCAGCAGCATGTTGAGATAAATACCTAGCCACTGGGGCATCCCCTCCTCTGGTGGTGGCTCGAAGGGAAATATGTGTGTCGAGAGGACCTGGCAGGTGAGGGTCCCTGTTTTTGTAGCCCAAAGGGCGAATTTAATGATATCAGAAAATGAAATATATATTTAAGTCAAACAACATAACGTAAGTGTTCAAATTTATATTATTTATCCTTCTGGCAGGGTTATTTCTTCAATCATAGCACCTCAAGAAGTCATGTTAGGTTATCATCTAGTTTGATTGATTAAAGAACCAAACAAAACAAAGGAAAAGGGAAAAACTATACAGGCTTGATGTAGATGGATTTAGTCCACCAGTTTGTAAGAGGGGCCCCTAAGGGTGACTCCTCATGATACTGGCAGGATAGGCCTAGGTGGTCAGGAGACCATTACCTACTATTGTAAAGGGCCCCATAAGGGAGACCTCCTGAGTAGGTCCAGAACACCTGGAATTAGAATAATTGAAGAGTGGCCACCGTAGGATGTATCCTAAAAGGCCTAGGAAGGATAGGAAGGATTTCCTTTGCAAGGAAATGACTTTCCAGAGTCCAGTTAAGGACTAGATAGGGGTCTCAAGAGGGACTCAAGTATTAGAAATAGTAAAATATGATATTGTAAAGAATAAGTATCAATGAAATTTATAAGAAAATTCAAGTGTAAAAATTCCATTAAAATATCTTGATCTGTATGGTGAATGAAAATTGTGTGGAAGGTTCTGTGGGTGAATGAGCGTGTATGAAGGTGAGAGAGACGTATAATATATGTAAATAGCATTTTTTTTACAAAAAACCAATTTTTTCCTGTGACTTTCGCATTCCCACTTCGCTATTCATTCTCTGGATCCTGGATGGAATTGATTTCGCAGGGTCCCTAACTTTGTACAGTTTTGCCCTGTTATCATCTTGAGCCACTGAAGAGGGGGTTAATGTTCCCATAGGCGTTTCCGTTAAAAGTAATTATATTAGCAATTCTTCGAGGCTGCTTTGGTGTTAATACGGATTAATCAATAGCGATTAAAGTAAAGCAGTTAATTGTGAGTAGAGGGAAAAAGTCGAAGGGAGAGATCAGTGTGTCCATCTTGGGGGTTCAACACATTCACGCAAATTAAGACCAGCTGCAAACGTGAAGTAGTTGCGGGTCGAGTCACCCGCGACAACATTATAACATTCTGCCACCAGATGGCCAATTTCCCAAACACACGAGAAAATCAAAGATCTTATTGTTATGATTTCACAACTGTCAAAATTAAAAATTAGTTATATCAGTATTACTGTTAGATTTAGCTACTTCTCAGTTTTCCTAACTACTCAATTTCCCAACACACTGAATATAGTAAGGTATCCAAGAATAAGATAATAAAATGAACCAAGCATTTTGCCTGAATCCGTGATGTCATTGCCCAAATATTCAAGCTACACTGACTTTTTGGGGAGGCTGAAGACCACCCCCCCCCCCCCCCCAAACCCCACACCTTGTACACCTATGCTTTGAGTAACTGAAATCTTCTGTCATTAAGGCTTCCTGTTAATTTATGTCTTTCAATAATATATGTGCCTGCTTTGCATTTGTTAATTTTCTTATGTTCAGTTGAAGAGACAAAACACAAAGTAATACTGTATGTCTATTTTGTCATTTTGCTTTAATTGCAACAAGTGATGAGAAGCTCAATTCACATAAGTATGAGGGTGTTAATAGAATTAAAACTTTCAACACTTCAGATACCAGTTCTGGATACTCACTTTTCCATACTATCTAAAATGTACATAGGCCTTCTGACAGAAATGACAACTGTAGGGTCTTGTCAGAAGAAAGTTCAACCAATTTACTGAGCGTGTGTCCCACAAGTTCAACAGACTGTATGACCCTTTCAATGAAAAGACTAAGTACCAACTGTTTACCAAGCTTCCCATCATCACAAAAAATAGTTTGGGAGCTGTTTTTACAGTTCAAGTCTGTGCTGCATGATCATTTCAGGGAATGAAGTAGCAAAACTTTTTGTATCAAAAGGGAGTCACTAGCAGAAAAAGGTTGAGAAACGCCACTCTAGGACCTAAACCTAACATTAATTCATATAAAAAAAAATTATATTTTACATGCATGTTGAATAGTCTTCTTTGTTTTCATAACATTTAGAAAGTATTTTACTGGCTATGTATTTATCTACATTTTTTATTTGAAATATAAAAGTTGTAAATAGTTATTAAGCCTATGCTGTAACCTGTAGGTTTATGTTTAGTTAAAATCTATTTCCTATATTTAAACTATACATATATAAAATATTTTTTGGTTTACAACATACAACAAATAATTTATTATTATTAAAACTATGTATTCATTTAAATATATATATACCGGGTGTCCGAGAATTATCTGTACAATTTTTAGCTGTTATTAAAAGTCAACCATGAAGTGTAGAAATTCCAGTGTTGTCCCATTTTACAGAGAAACCCATTAAGTTTTTTCTGATAACAAGTTTTGACAAGTTTTTTCTTTTTTGTACGTGGGTGACAGACATTGATGATTTAAAAGCAAGAATCACAGCTGCTATTGAGCGAATTGATTTGGATATGCTGCAGCGTACATGGCAACATTTGGATTATATCGATTGGATGTTTTGAGAATCACTGATGGTGCACATATCGAATGTTTGTAACAACATTACTTTAATAAAAGAAACTTTTGAAAATACAGATTCTAAATAATCTTGTTTAAGAATTTTACGTGTGTTATCAAGAATTTTATTAAAAGATGAAATTGTACAGATAATTTTCGGACACACTGGAATTTCTAAAACACTTGTCAAAACTTGGTATCAGAAAAAACTTAATGAGATTCTCTGTAAAATGGGACAACACTGGAATTTCTACACTTCATGGGTGACTTTTAATAACAGCCAAAACTTGTACAGATAATTCTCGGACACCCTGTATATATATATATCCCTCATTTAGAGTGCTTTCTATTAGCACATTTTTTTTTAAAGCAATTTTTATTTCAGGTATAGTCATTCCTTGTTTTGTGTCAAGGATGCATTCCTGAAAACCATAATGTAAAACAAAAATAATTTTCCCATAGAAAACAATGCAATAACACTGGTCAACAAAGTTTTTGCTTTAGACTCAAAATTAACTAGTCTACTAATTTGAGGGTGCTGATTTAAAATATAAATTTTTTTTTAATATTGAGTCAGGGTTTTTCTGTACAGAAGGTGGATTTATTTGGTTGACAGTATTTCCTGTAGATTTTTCATTAATAACTACTTTTCAAATGTTTGTGTTTAGCTATGTTTTCATCTGCTTTTCTCTTTTCAGATTTGATGACAATGTGTGCTTCTAGAGGTTGCAGCAATAAACCTGATTCATTCTGCTACATTTGTTGTTTATTCACTTCATCTTCACATTGCAGCAACATTACACCACTCATTAAAACAGCCTATTATCACTACTTAGGTTGTCAACTTGGAGACCAAGAGAAAAGCTGGACACCACATGTTTGCTGCACTTTCTGTTCAAATCAGATAAGAGACTGGCTGAATGGTAAATGAAAAAGCATGCCATTTGCAGTGCCAATGATTTGGCATGAGCCAAAACATCATGTGAAAGAGTGCTACTTCTACCAGACCAAAATAACTAGGTTTACTTCCAATACCAAGCATAAGATTGTTTATCCTGTGGTTGACTCGGCTATCAAACCAGTACCTCTCAGTAATAAACTGCCAGTTCCAGCACCACCACAAGACAAAAATGTGCTTCATTTCTCTTCTGATGAAGAATCTTCAGAACACAGTGCTGGTGATGCAGTTTTGTCCTCCTGGTATTGAAAATGAACCCCATTTAATCATAAGATGACTTGAATGGCTTAGAAATGTGTATCTCCCTAAATTGCAGTCTGAACTATTGGCATCAAGACTGAAACAATGGAATTTGGTTGAGAGAGATGTTTGGATAACATCCTTTCAAAAGAGAAGTTCTGATGTTTCATGCTACTTCAAAACTGTGAATCATTTATGCTTCTGCTCTGATATAGAAGGTTTATTTTTATTCTTTGATATACAGCATGATCCCAGACAGTGGCATCTTTTTATTGATTCATCTAAGCACAGTTTAAAAGTGGTTCTTTTGCACAATGGTAACAACTACCCAAGTGTATCAATTGGACATTCTGTTCAGTTGAAAGTCATATGAAAATATGGTGATTCTTCTTAATGCTGTTAGTTATGAAAACTACCAGTGGAATATCTGTGGTGATTTGAAAGTGATTGGACTCCTCCTTGGCATCAGGGTTGGCACCAAAGTGGGTGACCCGGTTTTCCCCATCTGGTGTTTTTTGTTTTTTTTTTAAACCCACTTGAAAAACCTGCTATTTTGCCCACTTATCTGGGCTTTTTTTCAAATATTGTTTTTAATCATAAATATTCAGGTTAATTTGAGCTTAACCATACATAAAACATTTAGTTATTTATAAATAATTATCAACAAATTAAAATAATTCATGTATACATACAGTGTGCATTGGAATATTTTAATATAATGCTTCAATGGATAAAAACTTAAGAATTGAACGTATCAGTTTGCTGAAAATGAAGTGGCTTTAGTGAATTATAGATCTTCAACTCCTGCACTCTGCTTGGTTTTAAAAAACTATTATACATTACCAAAGATAATTTTATTTTAATAATAAGCCATATATCTAGCTTCATTAGCACAACAAAAATAAGAAGTTTTAGTTCATTTTAAGCCATTCAATCACTCATTTTTTACAAAATAATTGTTCTTTCATTAAACACTTTTTAATCTCATATTTTAAGGTACTTTAAGGAGCTACTTTACTTTTATTTTATAATAATTTGTACATCCTAGAACTACACCCTTGAGTATGCACACAATGTTCTTTCTCTCTCTAATGATTCTCTATAATTTTATATATATATTGAGTTTCTAATTTATGGTGCAATTGTAGGCTACTTTAAAATGTACCTTAAAGCATAATACAAGATAATGCTTTAAAATTAATTCAAATCTTTCTGCGATTCATCTGCAAAAATTCAAAATAAGAAAACTCTTTCCTCATAGACATAAGTATTGTAAAAAATACTGACAATCAACTTTGAAAAAAAAAAGACCAAACCAAAGCTACTGTGAAAATTATAAGGTACAGCTCTGATATTATAGCAACAGAATAGTAAAAATAATGATTGATACACTCTCTGTTGATTATAGTAGGTGAAAATCAATCATCAATAACATTTATAGAGCATACAATTTTATTATTATTTGCTTTTATACTATTATATGATACAATTTTGAAAAAAAACATTTTTGCCCAGGTTTTTTGTGAAAAACCAAAAAAACCCTGATGGATTGGGCTTTTTCAAAAAAAGTGGGGTTTTGCCAACCCTGCTTGGCATGCAAAGTAGGTACACAAAATAGTGCCACTTTCTTTGCTTGTGGGACAGCAGGCCTACACAACAACATTACATCAAGATTGACTAGACTCCTCATTAAACTTTTGTTCCTGGACAGCACAGTGTGAAGTATCAACCACTGGTTGATCCAAAAAAGATCTACCACCACTTATAAAGCTGTCTCATAAAAAATTTTGTGAAGGCCCTGAACAAAGACACTCATGAATTTCAGTATTTGCGTGACAAATTCTTCAGTATTACTGATGCTGAATTGAAAGAAGGAATTTTCATTGGGCCTCAGATAAGAACTCTTCTAAATGATGATGAATTTCTGGAACACCTTGGACAAAATGAATTATGTGCTTGGAATTCAAGAGTGTGTGCCAGAATTTTCTTGGCAGTCATAAGGGTGGTAACTATAAAATACTCATCCAAGAACTTCTAAATGCTTATAAAGACCTAGGAGCTTGTATGTCTCTAAAGATTCACTTTTTGCTCAGTCATCTTAATTTTTTCCCTGAAAATCTTGATGATGTGTCTGATGAGCATAGAGAAAGATTCCACCAGGATGTATCAAAGATAGAAGAAAACTTTAAGGGATGATGGAATTCTTGCATGATGGCTGACTTTTGCTGGATGCTAAGAAGAGATAAACCATGTGCTGAATTCAAATGAAAATCCAAAAACACTCATTTCTGAACATCCAGTGTATAATCATTATGAAATATACATGTAATGAAATTTACACATTGTAATTTGCTCCACTTTAAAGTATATAGTAACTGAAATACTTTGAAAATTCATAAGAATCTTTTACATACTGAGCCAAATTTTGGACTATGTGTGCAAAATTTCCTCTGTAGGGGCATCACAATTCCAAAAATTCTGACCTGATACATTAAGAATATTGCCATATTCATAATCAGCACCCAAAAATTGGTCAAAAAAAGGGACAGAAGTACTTCAAGCAGAAAAAAAGTTTTGTTAACCAGTGTAATTAAGGATGTATTCTTGGATACAGAAACTCAATAGTACATATGAGCATATGAAGATGAACAACTTTTTTTCAGCCATTGTTCTTTTCTTTAATAAAGAATGCAGCAGACTGAGAGTGATGAGCGAGACTTTTACTGGACAGGAGATGGGTGAATACTGAGTGAACACTGTCCCAGCTCTTTTATACTCAGTGAGCGAGAAATGCCGAGTCATGACCCAGGCATGTGGGAACATTCTGGAAGCTTTGGCTGCATGATGAAAATTTGGGCAAATGGGGCAAGATAAAATGCGACTGCACATGTGTGGGGTGCAGCCAACCACATGCTCAGTCTGTTTACCTTGTGGTTGCCTGGTGGAAGCATCATATTTATGGATTTAAAAATAATTTTTTGAGCATTTTTTCTATCAGTATGCTCTCATTTTTAGGTTTATTTAATGTTTTCTATACAGACACTCCCTGGGTTACATAAGCCTCAACTTATGCAAATTCAACTTTACGTAAATGCTCCCATAAATCCCCTTTGCATCATCTCCAAACTTTTTTTGTAAAATCACCCCTAATTGTGTTGCAATAATGACTGGAAAGCGCCCAAGTGATCATAATAGTGCAGGACAGTACAGTATTTTCAACTACTGAATTATCTTTCTTTCCTATGCTTATCTTGTGTTCAATGATTACCTATGGAAGGGTCAATTCCAACTTACGGAAAAATCAACTTATGTAAAGCTTTCCAGAACGGAACCCTTACGTAAGTCAGGGGCTGTCTGTATTATTTAATATTTGAGTGCCTAAGTTATACCATACAACATGACTTAAAAGTTTCTATGTTCAGAAAATTTTTGGTCAGGAATGCATCCACCCTAATAATTACATGTACAGTATTCCTATAGGAAAATGCTTTTTGTTTACTGCACTTTCATTTAAGATGCCATTTTTCATGAACACATTAGCCTGTGTGTGTGTGTGTGTGTGTGTGTGTGTGTGTGTGCGTGTGTGTGTGTGATGCAAACCACAAGGAAAAATAAAAATTATTCCAAGGCCTTTCATTTATTCAGCAGTACACATCAGGGAATGACAAATTGCACTGCTGAATACACGAAAGGCCTTCGAATAATTTTTCTTTTTCCCTGTGGGTTTACATCATTCATTCATTCATTTCACATGTTTAAGTATGAAATTCATCCCATATATATATATATATATATTAGGGTGGCAATAGCCAATAGGGGTAAAAATCCAAGTTGCCTGGAGGAGCGAGTGCGGTGGCGTGTTTGGTGCAGTTCCTGAAGAAAATCACTCAGGCAAATTTTTAGGACTTTTGATAAACATTAGGGGGTGGTACAAGAGTAACAAAGTTTATACCATTGTCACTTACTAATTCTCTATTTTGTATACTTTGCAGGTAGATGAAAAATGGCGACTACTCTAAGAAAGAATGATGTTTTATGGCTACTGGAGACTTCTCCCAACTCATATGCCCTTACAGGAGCCAAATTGCCATCCAAGCGGCAGGTCCTGGAACGATTCTTGTTCTTTCACCTGTCCGAGTCTCACCCTGTCAGAGAAAGTAGCCGACTGGTGATGACAGAGGTCGAACAGATGTGGAAGAATGCAAGTCTTCCGACTCAAGCTACGCACCAGGCACAAGACAAGCTGGAGAACCTCCATTCTGAGTGGAGAAGCTTAAAGAAATTACGAGCGAGGCATACCAAAACCCAGATGGACAAGGAGAAGGTCTTTCTAGAAGGTCTGAAAGGCCTGTTCGATTGCGCTCACGGTGATGCGCTCAAAATCATCAAAAATAAAGAAGACAAGCAGTTTCTTCTTGCGCAGCGTGAGCCTGGTCGTCGAGGAACTATAGGACTTGTTGATCAGAAGTACATTAGACAAGAGGAGAACAAAATGACGCGGCAGCGATGTGGGGGTCCGAGAGATCCCTATAATTTCACCCTCAACTAACTGAGGTCCTAGCCTTTTGCTTAGTTTTTATCTATCTTTTCAGGAAGCATATTTTTCAGCAGCATGTTGAGATAAATACCTAGCCACTGGGGGCATCCCCTCCTCTGGTGGTGGCTCGAAGGGAAATATGTGTGTCGAGAGGACCTGGCAGGTGAGGGTCCCTGTTTTTGTAGCCCAAAGGGCGAATTTAATGATATCAGAAAATGAAATATATATTTAAGTCAAACAACATAACGTAAGTGTTCAAATTTATATTATTTATCCTTCTGGCAGGGTAATTTCTTCAGTCATAGCACCTCAAGAAGTCATGTTAGGTGATCATCTAGTTTGATTGATTAAAGAAAACCAACAAAACAAAGGAAAAGGGAGAAACTATACAGGCTTGATGTAGATGGATTTAGTCCACCAGTTTGTAAGAGGGGCCCCTAAGGGTGACTCCTCAAGATACTGGCAGGATAGGCCTAGGTGGTCAGGAGACCATTACCTACTATTGTAAAGGGCCCCGTAAGGGAGACCTCCTGAGTAGGTCCAGAACACCTGGAATTAGAATAATTTAAGGGTGGCCACCGTAGGATGTATCCTAAAAGGCCTAGGAAGGATTTCCTTTGCAAGGAAATGACTTTCCAGAGTCCAGTTAAGGACTAGATAGGGGTCTCAAGAGGGACTCAAGTATTAGAAATAGTAAAATATGATATTGTAAAGAATAAGTATTAATGAAATTTATAAGAAAATTCAAGTGTAAAGCATTCCATTAAAATATCTTGATCTGTATGGTGAATGAAAATTGTGTGGAAGGTTCTGTGGGTGAATGAGCGTGTATGAATGTGAGAGAGACATAATATATGTAAATAGCATTTTTTTTTACAAATAAACAATTTTTTCCTGTGACTTTCACATTCCCACTTCGCTATTCATTCTCTGGATCCTGGATGGAATTGATTTCGCAGGGTCCCTGACTTTGTGCAGTTTTGCCCTGTTATCATCTTGAGCCACTGAAGAGGGGGTTAATGTTCCCATAGGCATTTCCGTTAAAAGTAATTATATTAGCAATTCTTCGAGGCTGCTTTGGTGTTAATATGGATTAATCAATAGCGATTAAAGTAAAGCAGTTAATTGTGAGTAGAGGGAAAAAGTCGAAGGGAGAGATCAGTGTGTCCATCTTGGGGGTTCAACACATTCACGCAAATTAAGACCAGCTGCAAACGTGAAGTAGTTGTGGGTCGAGTCACCCGCGACAGCGTGAGCAAGAGAAAAGGAAATGAAGGAACCTGAATGAACTCCAGAAGATGGACAGGTCCGTGGTTTTGGAGTTGAGCAGCAGTTCTACAAACGAGGATACTGACAAGGAAGACGAGGTGAATGTCGGAGCAATAGGAGGCACGTCATCTGCCACTCCCAAGAGGAAAAGATCAAGAGGGTTAAATCAGATTGTTACTCAAGAACTGGCGCAAGCGTTGGACCGCACAAAGATATCCAATCGCCGGGCAGTCCATGTTGTGGCCAATGCCTTAGCAGCTGCTGGACAAAGTATGGAGCACTACGCATTGAATCGAGAGACAATCCGACAAGCTCGAATGAAATTCTGCCAAGACATCGCGGATGAGCTGAGAAGGTCCTTTTCCCCCCATGGTACCATTAACAGTTCATTGGGATGGCAAGCTCCTTCCAGACCTTACAAACAAAGAGAAGGTCAATCACCTTCCAGTCCTGGTTTCAGGAGAAGGTGTGATGAAGCTGTTGGGGGGTACCAAAGCTGCCATCATCAACAGGTCTGGCGCAGGCAACAGCAGTGCATGACATGCTGGAAGACTGGCAGTTATCTCCCGGGATCGTAGCCATGTCTTTTGACACAACATCATGTAACACCGGTCGCTTGAATGGCGCTTGTCAATTCTTCGAGCAGAAGCTCAGGAAGAAACTTCTCAATCTTGCTTGTTGTCACCACATCGTGGAAATAGTTCTCAAAAAAGTTTTCGAAGCCTTAGTAGCATGCTCTTCAGGACCAAAGATCAAGCTCTTTCAAAGATTGGCGGAGGTGTGGCCAAAGATTGTAAAGGATTCGTTTCTTCCTGCTGAGGGAGACCGTGAGGTGGCAGATCAGATGCACGCATTCAAGGAGAAAGTTGCAGAGTTTGTGCATGAACAGTTGAGATCTCAGCAGCCTCGCGATGATTACCGTGAATTCCTGGAACTCGTACTGCTATTTCTCGTAATAAATCTACCACAGGGAAATCATATTCAAACTCCGGGTGCCCTCCACAGGGCACGGTGGATGGCAAAATGCATCTATGCATTTAAGATCTTCTTGTACCGTCACCAGTTGCGGAACTTGGGGAAACTCACGGACCAGGAGCTCCAGGGTGTTACTGACTTCTGCCTCTTTGTTGCAGAGATTTACGTTAAAGTTTGGTTCAATGCCCCGGTAGCCAGATATGCTCCGCAGTTGGACTTGGAGCTGATACAAAAGCTGGTGCAGTACAGACAAGTTAACTGACGCGTGGCAGAGGCCGCTTTGAAAGGGATCACTAGCCATCTTTGGTACTTAAGTGAAAAGTTGGTCGCTTTGGCCTTTTTTGATGAATATCTCAGCAGCGCGGTGAAAAGAGGCATGGTTGAGGCGCTCAAAAATGAAGAAAGGAAGAGTCCTTCGCCTCGTGTGACAATTGATGTGGGAGATGCTGAACATCTTTCTTTGGCAGCCTTTGTCATGAAGAACACATTGGCCTTCTTCCACCTGCTCCAGCTTCCCACATCCTTCCTCTCCAAGGATCCGGAGCAGTGGGAAGATGAAGATTTTCAACAAGCGAAACAGCGCGTCTCTGCCATCAGTGTTGTCAATGATCCCGCAGAAAGAGGAGTTGCCCTAATGAAAGATTTTAACGCTGTGCTGACCACACAGGAGGATCAACAGCAATACGTTCTTCAGGTTGTGGAGCAGCACCGGAAGATGTTCCCTGATGCCAATAAATCCACGTTCATTCGAAGCCAGAAAAATTAGGCATAATTGTAATCTATCAGATCACTACAAGCTATTGCAGTCCTATTTGAGGTTGTTTGAGTCTTATCAGAATCATTCTTTTCAGTTTTTTGTTTTGTATAACTTTGAAGCTCACTCGAACACTCGTTTCCAATAGCCTAGAGCACAAAGTTCTTTGTGTCTTGTACCACCACTTAAAATAAGATTAGGAACTTGAAATTTGGCAGAATTTGTTTTTTCAATAAACCAAATAAAATGAACACCCGCACATTTTAAATTTTGCGACTTCATTTTTTATTGCCACCCTAATATATATATATATATATATATATATATATATATATATATATATATATATATATATATATAAGCACACTGGACAAAAAATTAGTCACCCCTAATAGCACCGATAATAGGAAGTTCAAGGTCACACAGAGGGCGCTGATGTAGCATTGGTAAGTGACAAGTAGCGGTGATGTAGCACATAGGATCAGATCTGTTTCGTGAGGTGGTGAAGAACAAAGTGTGTGTTGGATATAGTCTGCAAAATGGGTCGTGAGGCAGACGTTACTCAGTGGCAAAAATGAGCCATCGTGTTTGGCAGAGCCCACGGACACAAAATGTCTGAAGTAGCCCAATTTGTTGGTGTGTCAACGCGTACTGTCCAGCGAGTTTACAAAGAGTGGTGTAGTTCGCAATCAACTGAAAATCAACGGCGTAACTGTGGCTGGAAAACAATTCTCAACAATAGGGACTGCCGCCATGTTTCTCGTCTAGTAACTGCAAATCGTTTTCAAACCAGAGAACAATTGCTCCAAGAAACCAATGAGGTTCTCCAGCGACCAATTTCCGAACGGACATTGCGACGAGAACTGCATGCGATGGACATCTGGAGCAGGGTACCACGGAAGAGGCCGCTGTTAACAGCAAGTCACAAATTGGCACGTTATAAATGGGCTCAGAGGCACAAAAACTGGACTGCAGCAGATTGGAAACGTGTAATTTGGTCCGATGAGTCCCATTTTTGTTTGTTCTCCAATGATGGGAGGCAACAAGTACATCGCAGGTCCAATGAAGCCTTTAATCCTGAATGCGTCGAAGGTGTTGTTCAGGCTGGAGGTGGTTCCGTGATGTTCTGGGGATGTTTTTCGTACCACGAAATGGGCCCTCTCGTTCTAGTGACGATGAATTTGAACCAGCAGGCGTACCTCCGCATACTAAACTCGCCGGATTCGTGCGGTTATCAAGGCCAGAGGCGCCGTCACACGTTATTAGGTACATTCTGAGAGGGGTGACTAATTTTTTGTCCGGTGTGCTTATATATACACACACACACACACACACCCCTTTGATAACCTTTGGTTTGCTTCCAACTGAATTGCTCATTCTGATGAAGGTCACATTTTTCACTCCATCTTAGACCCACAGTTTAATAAGGAATCCAAACCATGCCCCACCAGTAGTCTAGTGTCTTAACCACTAAGCTACCCAGGGTACACATTTATCTACCAACCACTTTCTTTATTGTGTGGAAGGATGAACAGCTCAGTTTTGCTGCGCACTGCCCACCATCACCAAGTGTTGATCCTAGAGCCAATGGATTCATAGTCAGCGATGCTAACCACTAACACTATATATACCACTATATATCAGTGGGGGTGCATTCCAGGCATGCAAGTCATGCACTGCATGACCACTTAAGCCAAGCCATTCATGTTTTTATAGTGAAATAAAATGTCAAAGTAAGAAATATACAAAAGGCTACATTGTTAATTTCCTGAAAGCTAAAATTTCCCTCATAAATCTAAAAAAAGCTAAAAAGTTATAGCATGACTCGCGATCATAGAAAAACAAAAACAGCAGTTCTACCAACCGCACGCAACGTGGCATATGCGCTAAAATAGTGTCAGTCATGTTGAGATCGTACAGCTTTTGCTTCAGTTTTCTAAATGCTTTCATGCGGGTAGGTTGTGCTTCGATCGTGCAGACAAGAATGTTATAATAAATGCGATTGCATAACCCATAATGGCTGGTGAAGCATGTATTGTTGCAGAACTTTTGAACAACAGTTTTTCAGAGAGAGAATTTGAAGAGAAAAAAGCGAGTGAAAAATGGTAGGCCTACGCCAAATCTACCTAATTTACAACCAGGGAAATGCAAATGTCAGGTTTAGCTCTGATGTCAGTATGTCAATAGAGAAGAATTTGCTTCACAGGTTACGAAGCTCAAAAGATTTTTATGAAAGTGTCATTAACGAATTTGTCAAAAAGGAACGTAGAATGGAATTTACATATAAATGAGGTATGTTAATATTTTTTATTTAGAATTTTATATTTTTAAATGCTATTGTGTTGTAAACATGAAAGGTATATATAGGCCATAAATTCACTAATATGAGTGGAATGAAATTCCACATGAAACTCCATGTATAGCATGACCAACATGAAAATTCACTGCACGCCACTGCTATATATATATATATATATATATACTGTGTGTATACATATACACCACATTATATGTTTTTCGTACCACGAAATGGGCCCTCTCCTTCTAGTGATGATGAATTTGAACCAGCAGGCGTACCTCCGCATACTAAACTCGCCGGATTCGTGCGGTTATCAAGGCCAGAGGCGCCGTCACACGTTATTAGGTACATTCTGAGAGGGGTGACTAATTTTTTGTCCGGTGTGCTTATATATACACACACACACACACACCCCTTTGATAACCTTTGGTTTGCTTCCAACTGAATTGCTCATTCTGATGAAGGTCACATTTTTCACTCCATCTTAGACCCACAGTTTAATAAGGAATCCAAACCATGCCCCACCAGTAGTCTAGTGTCTTAACCACTAAGCTACCCAGGGTACACATTTATCTACCAACCACTTTCTTTATTGTGTGGAAGGATGAACAGCTCAGTTTTGCTGCGCACTGCCCACCATCACCAGTGTTGATCCTAGAGCCAATGGATTCATAGTCAGCGATGCTAACCACTAACACTATATATACCACTATATATCAGTGGGGGTGCATTCCAGGCATGCAAGTCATGCACTGCATGACCACTTAAGCCAAGCCATTCATGTTTTTATAGTGAAATAAAATGTCAAAGTAAGAAATATACAAAAGGCTACATTGTTAATTTCCTGAAAGCTAAAATTTCCCTCATAAATCTAAAAAAGCTAAAAAGTTATAGATGACTCGCGATCATAGAAAAACAAAAACAGCAGTTCTACCAACCGCACGCAACGTGGCATATGCGCTAAAATAGTGTCAGTCATGTTGAGATCGTACAGCTTTTGCTTCAGTTTTCTAAATGCTTTCATGCGGGTAGGTTGTGCTTTCGATCGTGCAGACAAGAATGTTATAATAAATGCGATTGCATAACCCATAATGGCTGGTGAAGCATGTATTGTTGCAGAACTTTTGAACAACAGTTTTTCAGAGAGAGAATTTGAAGAGAAAAAAGCGAGTGAAAAATGGTAGGCCTACGCCAAATCTACCTAATTTACAACCAGGGAAATGCGAATGTCAGGTTTAGCTCTGATGTCAGTATGTCAATAGAGAAGAATTTGCTTCACAGGTTACGAAGCTCAAAAGATTTTTATGAAAGTGTCATTAACGAATTTGTCAAAAAGGAACGTAGAATGGAATTTACATATAAATGAGGTATGTTATAATATATATATATTATATATATATATATATATATATATGTAAAGAACGACGCTTTGTATAGGAGAATTATCCGCGCAAGATGAGAGCGAAAGAACGAAACAAATGAAAAAATGAGGTACCCACCCAGGAATCGAACCCGGGATCATCCGATTGCCAGTCAGATATGATAACCACTACACCACAGGCCTCACCCAAACAAATGCCGTAATTCCTCTACATACGCGCAGAAACCAATGCCCCAAAGGGGCACCTCCCGCATGCCATAACATATATACATTATAACTGCAAACACGCAGTATAATTAACGTAAAGAACAACGCTTTGTATAGGAGAATTATCCGCGCAAGATGAGAGCGAAAGAACGAAACAAATGAAAAATGAGGTACCCACCAGGAATCGAACCCGGGATCTTCCGATTGCCGGTCAGATATGATAACCACTACACCACAGGCCTCACCCAAACCCAAACTGCGTGTTTGCAGTTATAATGTATATATGTTACGGCATGCGGGAGGTGCCCCTTTGGGGCATTGATTTCTGTGCGTATGTAGAGGAATTACGGCATTTGTTTGGGTGAGGCCTGTGGTGTAGTGGTTATCATATCTGACCAGCAATCAGAAGATCCCGGGTTCAATTCCCGGGTGGGTACCTCATTTTTTCATATGTTTCGTTCTTTCGCTCTCATCTTGCGTGGATAATTCTCCTATACAAAGCGTCGTTCTTTACGTTAATTATACTGCATGTTTGCAGTTATAATGAATGTGTATTATATATATATATATATATATATATATATACTGTATATTATATATATATATATATTATATATATATATATATATATATATATATATATATATATATATATATAAAATAATTTAGGGTGGTCCTCAAGCATAGGGAGGGTTTTCAAACGTATATTTCTCTTGCTCCCAGGGTCTCAATCTGTGAGGTTATGCATAAAAACACTGTGGTTAAAATGTCATTGAGAAATAATAATATTTACCCTGTGCTCAAGAAGGTTGAAGTTATGCCCCTATGTGGGCCGTTGACACGCCTTGCTGAGAGGGTCGGATTGTGTGTGGTGTTGCTCTCACCATTGACAGATTAGTGGTTTTTTTTGGCTTGCCTTTAGAATTGGTATTAAATGTTTCCAATGTATCTTCCCCAGGTGTTATTTTGGTGAAATGGCCAGTACACGTTCAAAAGACTTCCTTGTGACGCCAGTCTCTGCACTCACGGGGAGCAAGCTGCCATCCATCGGCGACGTCCTCGTCCTGACTCTGCACAAGCTGAGCACGAAGGTGGCAACGACGACGAGGGAGGCTGTCACGGCCGTTGCTGATGAAGTGCTTATCTTGTGGACGAAAGCGCGGATTCCAATGATGAGACGAGACCATATCACTGAGAAGCTAGAGAAATTGTATGGCGAATACAAGCTTCTCAAGAAGAACAAGAATCGACGCTCAGATGCCCAGATTGCACGGGAAGCCTCCTTCCAGCAGATGTTCTGCAACCTCTTCGATGTCGCCCACGCTGACGCACTGAACATGATGAACATCGAGGAGGACAAGGCCTTCCTGATCGCCCAACGAGAACCCAGCCGCAGGGGGACCATGGGAGGAGCTGATGTGGTCTTGGCTCGCACAGAGCGCAATGTTGCGCAGCGGAGGGAGGCTGAACAACGCCGTCGGCGCCGTGCGACTGAAGAAATGGCCACTACTTCTCAAACAGCAGAATTGGCCTCTTCCAGCTCGAGCTCTTCACCCCCCAGCGACTCTCCCACCCGTGGCGCTGTCGGAGGTTGCAGCACCCAAGCGCAGTTGGCCGGCACTGGCGGCTAGCTTGGACCACACGAAGCTGACTGACCACGACGCCGTTTACGTGCTCGGTGAGACGGCTCATTCCCTTGGCCACAACATTGATGAGTTGAACATCAACCGGTCATCCATACGGCGCCAGAGGATAGCGCAACGCCAACAAGTTGCCGCTCAGCTCAAGGAGCCCTTCCATCAAGAAGCTGCGCTCATTGTTCACTGGGATGGGAAGCTGATGGCGGATCTGACGTCCAAGGAACAGGTTGATCGACTCCCGATCCTGGTCTCTTGTGGCGGCGAGGTGCAGCTCCTCCAGGTCGCCAAGCTCGGTTCTGGTACTGGTGCAAACTGTGCCAAAGCTGTGGTGGAAGCTCTGCGAGACTGGGGATTGGATGACAAAGTTGGTGCCCTCTCGTTCAACACTACGGCTTCAAACACGGGAAAGAACAGGTGCATGCGTGCTGATCGAGCAGGAACTTGGGAGAAGCCTCCTCTATCTGGCATGTCATCACCATGTCCTGGGGCTTCTTGTCAGTGCAGTTTTCACGGAAGTCCTTGGACCGTCGTTGGCACCCGAGGTTCAGCTCTTCAAGCGATTCAAGGCGCAATGGGAGTTTGTGAACCAAGAAGATTACGACCACGTCATGAGTGATGCCAACGCTCGTCAAATCGTCGAGGAGGATGCAGACTCCATCATCGAGTTCTGCAAGAAGGCCTTGCAGAAAGGTCACCCCCGGGATGATTATTTGGAGCTCTTGGAACTCACCATCATCTTCCTTGGCAGAGTGCCACCCCCGTGGGATTCGGTTCCGAGCACCCGGTGCAATGCACCAGGCCCGCTGGATGTCGAAGGTGTTGTACGCCCTGAAGGTATGGATGTTCCGGCGGCAGTTACTGCTCACAGCCAAGGAAGTGGCCGGAGTTTGGCGCCTGAGCGTGTTCGCCGTGAAGTTCTACACAAAGGCGTGGATGGAGGCCCCGAACGCGGCGAAGGCCCCCCTGAGAGATCTCTGGCTCCTCCAGGCTCTGGAAAAATACAAAGACAAGGAGGTGGCGAAAGCAGCCAAGTCGAAATTCGCCAACCACCTGTGGTACTTGTCCGAGGAGTTGGTGGCCCTGGCTCTCTTCGACGACGATGTTCCTCCGGAAACGAAGAAGGCGATGACTGCTGCGATGTTGGAGGAGCCAACGGAGGAGGACGACCCGCCCAAGAGAGCGTCGGTCCTGGCGTGCTCTTCCCTGTCATTAGAGACATTCGTGATGGGGAGGACTCGCCAGTTCTTCGACCGACTCCAATTGCGACGTGGATTCCTGGAACAGGATGTGTCGAAATGGCCGAACAGCGAGCAATTCCAAGCGGCTGCCGAGGTGGTCCGGAACCTGTCCGTGACCAACGACCATGCTGAGCGGGCCGTGGCGTTGGCACAAGAATACAACAGGCGCCACACGAAGAAGGAGGACCAGCTGCAGTACATGCTCCTGGGTTTTGCAGAGCACCGGAAGAAATTCCTGGACACTCAGAAGGCCACGCTGCGAACCGGGCGACAATGAGTGGCATCAGCACCCATGAGACCCCCGCCCCTGAGTGGCTAATACCCTTAAATGGGGGGGACCCAGAGGCTGGTATACCCTATAGACTTCAACCTTCATGAGCACAGGGTAAATATTATTATTTCTCAATGAAATTTTAACCACAGTGTTTTCATGGGTAACCTCACAGATTGAGGCCCTGGGAGCTGAATAATTCCAACTTTCGATTTTGAGGACCACCCTAATATATATATATATATATATATATATATATATATATATATATATATATATATATATATATATATATATATACTGTGTGTATATATATACCACTAATATATATATATATATACTGTGTGTATATATACCACTAATATATATATATATACTATATATATATATATATATACCATATATATATATATATATATATACTGTATATATATATATACTGTGTATATACAGGGTCTGTCAAAAAAAACTAAGCCAATTTGAAATCTCTATAAAATGCACAATTTGATAGAGATTTCAAATATTTTTTTACACTAAATAAATAAAAGGCTCATAAATAATCTGATAATTTTATAACTTTATTTTAAACATTTTAGGAGTTATGCGGTTATTTCTACAAATTGCGAAAATTTCAGTTTTTCTCATTATGTAATATCTTCTTTTTTCTCTTTTTCAGAATTTTAGATTTAAAATTTTTCATGAATACCTCTAAATATGCCATTCTCACATGAAGATAAAATAATTATAAAGCATTATAGAGTTGAAAAAGGTTATAGTGCAAGGAAATTACTTTCTGAATTCGATTATAAAGGATGGACTAGATCAGGTTTAGATTACTTATTGAGAACTATCAATGAAACAGGAAGCATTGAAAGGAAGGTTGGTAGTGGGCAACCAAAATCAGTTAGAGTAGATGAAAATATTCAGAAAGTGGAGGAACGTATCCTTAGTCAAGAGGATCGACCTGGTAGCCACATGACACCTGCTCAAATATCAAAAGAACTAGAAATATCAGAATCAAGCGTAAGAAGGATTATTAAATCTGATCTGCAATTTAAACCATTTAAAAGAGTGCATGGACAAAGATTGTCAGAAATAAACTGTCAGAAAAGAGTTGAGAAATCTAAATGTATTTTACGTATAATAACTGAAGATAAACTTTCCAAGACATTTTTTACGGATGAAAAACATTTTACGGTAGAGCCACCAAGAAACTCATAGAATGACCAGGTTTATTCAGATGTTGCGAAGAAAAATGAAATCCAAGATGAAAGACTGTACGCAACAAGGAGTCAGTTTTCTTCTAGCATCATGGTTTCTGTTGGAGTGTTCAAGTTGGGAAAAACTTCAATATTTTTTATTGAGCCAGGAGTGAAAATTAATGCTCAATATTATTCAAATACCCTGCTTGAAAAAATGCTTCCAGAAATGAGAAACTTGGCTAGTCAAGGTTACTTTATTTTTCAACAAGATGGTGCAACATCACATACTGCCAAAACAACCATCGAATATTTGAAAAAGAATGTGCCTGAATTTCTGGAACCGAATAATTGGCCACCTAACAGCCCTGACCTAAACCCTGTAGACTACGGAATATGGGAAAACTTGGCAGAGAGAGTGTATAGGAACAGAATAAGGGATGTCAATCATTTGCGTGAGTTGATTATCGCAAAATGGGCAGAGCTCCCCCAAGAGCAAATAAATCGAGCAATAGACGAATTCAGACCAAGATTAAAAAAAGTTATAGAAATGCAAGGGAATCATATTGAACAGTTCTTTTAATTTTATTAAACTAAAAATTATCTACAGTATATCGTAAAAAAAAAAAATTTCAGGTTAAGTAGGAGAATCTCACTTTTTAGTTAATTATTAATAAAATTAACAATTCTGAAGATATCGTCATAAAAATTTAAAGGATAATAGGTGATTACCTATACTTTATTGTGTAAAAAATTCAACTTAATTAGATAAATGGTTTTGTTTTAATAAAGGTTTGAATTTGGCTTAGTTTTTTTGACAGACCCTGTATATACCACTAATATATATATATATATATATATATATATATATATATATATATAATATATATATATATATATATATATATATCAGTTTTTGAAGTAATTTGTAAAGTACCTACCTAAAAAAAAATGGTAAATGAAATACTTGGCACACTATACTTAGCAGTACAGTAATAAAAAATGATGTAATAAAAACTAACAATTTGTCTTAACCTTCCACTAGATTAAAAGACACTTACGAGTTGTGGTAGTTTCCTTAGGGTCCCACAGAAACTCATTATTGCAATAGTTTCCATAACAGCAGCAATAAAATATGAGGTTATTGTTGGAAGAGTTTCCTTCTGCCCACTGATCTGACACACATTTATCATGACATGTTGGGTCATGGTAAATGCAACCCTTGAAGATCATTACAACCTAGTAACAAAGTAATAATGACTAATAATACTCATCTGTGGAAAAGGCAAGAGGCATATAACAGAACACAAGACTAAATTTATATTTCATTGACTTTCTTGTATACAAGCTATTTCCATTAACTTTATAACAAGCACCCACAAAAATACACAAATAATAGCCTTCACAAACTGTGTCCATAACTGAATTTATGGTCAGAGAGGATGCATGTACTTTCATATGACCTGGTGTGAATTATTTATAAACCTTGAAATGAATTAATAAACATACACAAACTGAGCTATAGACCAATGATGTAGGTGTCTCATCACACTAGAATACTATTAAAATACATTACTAGTACCTATATACAAAACTAATACTTTACTTTATATTGTGACTCAGGTAAAGTTGTAAAAAGTCTTATGAAAATAACTAAATAACAACATGAAATGACTAAAAGCCAAATTTATATGCTGTCAATAAAAATTAGGAGAAAAAAAATTGAAAATGTCACTTTAAGCCTATTATGTTGACTACCTACATTTTGAACCACTGAAAATATAAAAACTTGCAGTTTTGAAAATGGAAAAAATTTTAGCTTTGACATCTTACCCCAGTAGTTGAAGAATTTGACCATGTTGCAAAGCATCTTGCATAGCTGTTTTGATCTGATGTATAGCAGAATTCAGTAGCAGGACATCCTTCTTCAGAGTTGGCACACGTTTGATTATAAAACTGACATTCTCTGGTCTCAGGAATAGGAATAAGGTTGTCCCTTCTCACTGTATCTTCTGAAAAGAATATTATGGTATGCTTATATAACAGTATTTTACTTTGTGCAATATACTCATACAAATGCAGTTAGGGCTTAGGACTCTACAGACCTTCACATTTTTTCGAAGTCATGCAATTTGCTAACCCAGTAAACATTTTTATTGCCACACTTTGGGTGACCAGCCACTGCCACTATTTTTTTTATTTAGTTTACCACTGATCAAAGTTGCAAGGTTTACTCACGTGCTATGAGAGGTGCAGTAAGGGGAAGTAACAGCAAAAGTAGTCCTAAAGTCCCAGTCATAATACTTGAGGATGAATGTCTAACAGAAATTCTGTCCATATTAAGTTTTACAGCCAAGCTGTTAGCAGCAGGAGTTGAACATTAATACATAGCAATCAGCTATGTGACAAACATCAAATTTAATGATAATTTTGTGTATTAGGTATTATTTACAAAACTAATCACCGACTGACAATGAATACCTAATATCCTCTTTAGAATACTTAACTGTCTAATGAAAGTGGATATACATTTAACCTATATCAAGGGCAGTAATGTACTTTATAAGAACCATTAAAATGTCCCAGATGTACAAAGTCCTCCACATTGGAGTTCATTCTTGCTTTAATAATGTAAGAAATTTAAAGAAATTTAGTTCACAGAATCTGAAAAACAACAGGAACCCATTATATAACTTTTATTATTATTATGGTATTGAAATTATGCAAACTTCAGAGGTACAGTAGTGAGTCAGTGTTAACAACATAAGTCAATACTTGAACCGCCAATGGTCTTGCCTCAAATACAAGTACTCCAATATTCATTTTCACCTATCTTGTAAACCTACCATATGACATTCAGTTGTTAAAATTTATAACACTGGAAAATCTACTGGCTACAAAGAATAAAAGCTTGTAGGTCTTCGGGTGGTACCATTAAAATAATGGTTTAAATAAAGGCTATGTACCATACATAATATATGTACTATTCGAAGTCTAACCAATAAATTCACAGATTTGTTTTATTAAAAATGGTCAGGAAATACCATGACTATCAATTGGCTGGAACCTCACATATACATTTTATGGCTTCAAATCACCAAACTGTTACCCTATGCTTGAGAAAATAGATGTATAAACTTAGGCCTTAGCTGTTTAAATGTAGAGTATATACAGTAGCTATATGCAATTTGGTAAAAATATTCAAAGAAATTATATTAACACACAGAAACATATTAATAAACCTATATCACTTTCAGTAGCTATTTGAAAAAAATTTTAGTATTAACTCTGCTCTAAAAACTTTTATTTAAAGTAAAGATTAGAAAATGTGGTTACTATTTTGATAAAAGCTTACTTTACTCTTGAATATTTCAATCTTAACCTCTACAGACCTGTTTTCAACATTTACTGATAAAACACCTGGCTCTCCTTTGTAGCATTACACATTAGGCCACACCTTCATTATTATTTCTTTACTAATAATAATCATTCAGGAGAGCCAGAAACTGGCACATCATTCGGGCCAACTAACATGACCCATTGCTCTAACTCCTGTATTATTCTTCCAGCATCATCAGGTTTGAGCCCCCAACCTCAGTGTCTTTAGTTCACTTTTTTACAAACAGGATTGTGACTAGGGATGCTCCAGATACTGAATCATGATCTGGTATCCAGCCAATCCAGCCACTTCTTCAGTATCCAGCTGGATACTGGATATCAAGTATGATCCAGCCAGATACCGGATAATTAATTAACATTTTAATCACATTTTGTTGATAAAAAATTCATATTTCAAGTTTTTGTGTGTACTTTATTATGGCTAATGCCAGATGATTCAGCTGTGGGAAGAGCCATGTGCAATAAATGGCTAAATTTAACATTTATAATGATTTTCTTTTAAACAAAAAACACAGTTAGATTTCTCTAAAATTTAACAGAACTAGGTCCAATCAATTTTGCCTTTTTTCTTTCCAGCATTGAATGTGAGTGTTTCCCCCAAAATATGGAAAATATTAAATTTTCTATTAAGACAATTTAAATCTTTGAAAATTTAATATACTTCTATCTTCTTTTATTTTTGTTTTGTTTTTCCATTCCATTTGTTGCCAGAAAATACTGAGAAACTTCTTTTCATAATGAAAAATATGAAATTATTGAAAACATAATGAAAAATATATATAACTATATATTTTCACACATACTGGTAGTTATATTTATCACACATTTATCATTTACAGTTAATAGTTATATAACAAGCGGTAGCTCACTATCGCCCTCTAGATTTTTTTTTCACTACTTCATTTTTTTTTCTTTTTGTAGATTTAAAATTATATTATATGAAGCCCTCATAGGAAGAAGTGGCTAAGCGACAAAAGTATGGCATATCACTGGATGGTACAATTACAGGCACCGTTGTTTAAATATACATTAATTTTTTATGATCCACAAAAAAGAAGACAGTATTGCATTTGTTGAATACTATAATATGATGGAATGCTTTTTCCCCTCTAACATATCGGAAAATGATTCACTTGGAGTCTAACTTTATTTATTTTTTGTCATACTTCATAAAATAATATAATTACAAAAATTGTAATGAATCGTAACTGCAAATTGATGAACGAATGGAGCTTAATATCCCAATTAAATTGTGAATCCTTTCAGGCTATCCAATCAATCACAAATGTAGAGAAAAATACTTTTTTTTTCACTTTTTCCTGTATTTTTTTTATTATATTATATGAGGCCCTCATAGGAAGAAGTGGCTAAGCTACAAAATTATTAAAAAAAATGCCATTACCCCCACCCCTCTACTCCATTACCCTCCTGTCCCCACTCCCCCATTACCCTCACCCCCTCCCCATTACTCCCACCCCTTTCCACACTCCCCATTATACTGCTTCCCACCCTCTGGGCAGGTAGCAGTATATATATCACAGTATAAATGTGAAGCTCAAGATTTTCATGGCTGCGTTCTTTTCTGTAGTTTTATTATGGTGCTGGAGCCTTCAGACCCAGTAACCAGTGACCAAAGACTGGGAAACTTGACAGAGCACATCGTCAGCTCATGGGTTATCAGTTGGTGGTGGTTGCAGAATTTTCTGATATGCCATTTAGCCTGTGCACAGTTCTAAAGAAAGCGGGCGGGCACGCACGCACGCACGCACGCACGCACACACACATTTTAGCTCAATAGTATATCAGATAAGAAAGAAAATGTTTGTCATATATATATATATATATAAAAAGTTCATGCCTTACTTTTCATTTATGGATTTTTTTATTGAATAAACAAAATTTTAAATCTGCATTTTTTAGGAGAATAATGATTTTGTAAAATTAATACATGATCCAGCCAAATATCGGGCAAATATCTGGTATCCAGCCATTTCTTGATCCAGCCAGATTATCCAGTATCTGGCAAAAATAAAAAGCCAGATATCCAGTATCCAGTTGTCTGGTTATATTGTGATCCAGTACATCCCTAATTGTGACACTGCAATGTAAATATAAATCAGGGTGAATTTTGCATCAAAGTTAGGTGATCATTCTAGGTTGGTTAGTTATTTTCTGTTACCAATAGGGTTGTACCAGATATGAATTTTTCATATCCGGCCAGATACCAGATATGCCGGATATGGCCATATCTATCCGGCTGGATATATATTAGGTACCGTATTATTTTTACACTCATATTGCTATGTTTTGTTTTGCATTGGGGGCAAGCACCCCCCCAAATATAAGATAAATAATAATTTAAGTATATTCAGATGTTTAATCGTTTTGTTCTCTTTCAGGTTCTTGTGTTGTATTAAACTATTAAGTATTAATCATGACAAGTTTTGTGTGGTCACTGTATACAATAAATGATCCTAGCAATATCACTGCAGTGTAATATTTGCCAAAAGATTATCAAATGTGGGACAGAGAAAGGTGGCCAAAAGTCTTTTAGCACAACACCTCTTCATAATCATTTGAAGATTAATCACCCAAAAGAGTATGCTGAAGCCAAAAATGAAAATGACAAAAAAAGAATAGCTGCAACTGAATCAAAGGAAATAGGCATAGATAGAATACAGGCTAGACCATCAACTTCTATTGGTAGTACTCTGAAAGAAAAGAAAATGGACCAAATGAGTAAGCAGATCTCAATAGAGGAAAGCTTTTCATCTAAAAAAATATGGGACATCAATGACTCCAGGTCTGTGATGGTTCACTGTAAAATTGGCATGATGATGGCTTTGGACAACCAGCCATTTACTTTAGTTGAAGATGATGGTTTTATTGATCTAATGGCCTACCTCCAACCCAGATATCTCTTACCAAGCAGAAGGTACTTCTCTGATACTATAATTCCTCATCTTTATAATGAGTTCAAGTCTAAAATTGCTCAGAAGCTGGAAGAAGTAAAGCATGTCAGCTTTTCTTCAGATATATGGACATGTACAACCTCTCAAGAAAGTTTTATATCATTATTGGGTCACTGGATAGGTAAAGATGATTTTGAAAGATACGATGCTGTGCTACATGCCTCTCATTTCTCAGGGTCGCATATTGGCAAGAATATATCTGAAACGTTTCGCTCTATGTGAGATAGTTGGGATCTTGATGCAAATAAGAGGAATTTATTGGTGAGGGATGAAGCTAGTAATATGGCTCTTGGTAGTGACCTGGCTGAAATACCTTCAATACACTGCAGCATTCATTTACTCCAACTGGTTATTAGTGTCTCAATTATGGTTCAGAGCAGTGTAATTGATATCCTTGCAAAAAGTCACTGCCTTGCAACTCACTTTAATCATTCTCCTTTGGCCTGTAACAATTTCAAACACATTCAAATGCAGCAAAATCTTGAGCCTCTCCTATTGGTTCAAGATGTCCCAACACGTTGGAACAGTGCATATTTGATGTTAGAAAGATTATATAAATTAAAAATTCCAGTGCAACTGTATTTGGCTGATCATAGTGAATTACCTACCATCACATCCTTCGAGTGGATACTGATACGAAATCTCCTTAAAATATTAAAACCATTCTTCCAACTAACTCAGGAAATGAGTTTGGAAAAATCAACTTTGTCTTCCGTAATCTCAAGCATTTGTATTTTACAAAGATTTTTTTCAAAGATTGCCCATGATGACCAAGGTGTTCAAACGACAAAGAGAGAACTCCTGACTTCTCTTCGAGCGCATTTCTTGTCGGAGAGTAATGATGGGAAGTCTTTGAACATAATGAAAAACAGGGCTTATGTGACTGCGACTGCAACAGATCCGCGGTATAAGTTATCTGTTTTTCAACAAGATCAAAAAGAGCAGGCTAAATCCTGGCTGATTGAAGTAGTCATAGTACTGTATTGAAAATGATGGTGGTGGTAATGATTCTAATGAAAATGAGTGTGAAGGTAATGAAAGTGGAAGCGAAAGAAGCTCAAATTCCAGTTCTCCTATGCGAAAGAGGAAAGACAAAGAGGACATTCTTGAAGCGTGTTTTATGGAGATCATAAAAGGAGAGCAATCTGGGGAAGTAAGTTACGAGAGAAGAAAGGTTGCAAAAACGACTGCTCCTGTTCTACTGATTGCAGGGGAGTTAGACCGATATGCATCTGAACCTCTTGTAGATAGGAAATGCTGTCCAGTTCAAATTTGGAAGCAGGAGGACCAATTTCCTCTCCTTAAAACTATTGTTTCAAAGCTTCTCTGCACACCCGCATCCTCTGTATTTTCAGAGAGAATGTTTTCTGAATATGGAAACATCTATGAAGCAAGATGATCCCGAATATTGCCTAAAAGAGAAGAAATGCTCTTGTTTCTGCACCACAACGGAAAAAAGTTCTAAATCACTGTTGTTGAGTTTTTTTTTATTCTGAAGACCTCCAGGCCAAATGGCAGCATCTGACCTACACAATACTGCCCTCCATTCATTGATTTCATTCCAGGCATTTTATACTGTATTCAATGTATTGTTTTACATTTGTCAAGCTTGTAATGTTTTGTATTGTTTTGAAAATAAAGGAAAAAAAGGAGGAGAGAGAATGGAAAGCAAGTGCAGGGGTCTAGCAATATTTTAATCTTTTTAAAAAATTTAATGCTGAGATGTTTTTATAAAAAGCTCTGATTATATTAATAGAACTGTAATCGTTAAGGATGGACAGATGTTTTATTTATTCTTGTCATCAGTATTGTGTTGATTTAATGTAAAAAGTGTTGCTGGACTGGTTTAGGGGTGGCCCTGGAGGGCTTTCCTTTTTTTTGTATATAAAATATTATTTGTAATGTGTTATCATCATATTATGGCAGATTTTCATACAGGTGTTAATTTTCTAATGTCTTGGCCTATATCCGGCATATCCGGCCAGATATGACCCATATCCTGCCAGATACTGGATACTGGATATTTTGCAATATCTAGCCAGATACTGGATACTGGATATTTTGCAATATCTAGCCAGATACTGGATACTTCGCAATATCTGGCCAAATATCATATCCGGTGCACCCCTAGTTACCAATGTCTGGCTAGTCAGGGGTCCAAAAAACTGGTGTCCCTGAAACTTAATATTTACCTACTGCCTAATAAAAATAAAAAAGTAAGTAGTTACTAGCTAACATTTAAACCTAATCATAAGAAAATTACTTTAAATATGTTTTCTTATTTAGTAGTTACCAGTAGTGCATTTAAAACAAAAATAAATTATAGTAATTTACACTTGAATTTTTAATAGGAGCATTCCAGTACAAATCATGCAGTGCATGACACCACACCATCTTCAATTTTCCTATAATATGGTATATGGCATTGTCTAAAACCAATGAACAAAACATATAAAATTATGGTATAATTTAATCAGAACTATGGTTCAAAATTTATGGTGCCCCCACTATTTTTTGAGGGGGTCCTGCATACTACTAAATTTCAAATTGTCATAACTCAGTCCCTAATTCAAATAGAAAAATGATTCAAAGTGAATCTGAAAGGCAATCTCCCAAAGAATAAATCTCTATAAAAAGTGTAAGTACAAAAAAACACCTAAGAGTCAATAAATAAAAAGTTCAATATTTTTAGCATTTTGGGGACCTCCCCTAAAGGATAGTTCAGCATTATCTGGAATGTTTGATGAAAATGTTTCTTCTAACCTCCCTTTTAGAGATGAAGCTCTCTAAATACTTTTCAGAAGCCATCTTTGACTTATTGCTGGTGTTCAAGCCATCTAGAAATGAAGTTTCGTACCATCAGACATTTAGAAAAAACTATTGTAGTATTGTGTTCTATCCTTTGATATATTTTCAATCTTGTTTATTACAGTATAGGTATATATAATATATATTAAATTTAATATGGCATTTCTTTGAATACTTGGGTAATTTCACTGGGGTGACAGCAAGCTATTCAAGAGTTGTGTTGAGTTTCTCTCTATTAATTTCTACTTCATTATCATCACCACTAATTGAAAGTTTTGTTGGAGACTTGTGAGGTATAGAAGCTTCACTTGAACTTTGAACTGAATAAATTATGTTGGTCATGTCCATTGATTTTTTTAAAACAATTTGTACAAACTAGTAATGAATGACAAACTATATTCAGAATCACTATTTTCTACCACAAAAACATTTGAAAGTGGCCTCAAACTTTTCAAGGTAGGCTTTGTGTGTTCTTTAAAAGGATTACCATACACCACCAGCTGAGATAGTTTTTATGCATTTTCTTATTAAAACAGTCCATAAACCTACTACAGAAAACAAAGGATGAGTAACTATTTAGACAAAACACAAGTAAAACAAAAAGAGGATTCTTAACTCAAAACTAATGAGTTAGGAATGAGTTAGAAATGTCAAACATTTGCCATATAGAAATTGAGGTATCCGGAGGAGTGGCAAAGCTGCCATATGTTCAAAAATCCATTTTCTCTATCACCATTTTCTTCTGGCCTTTGTCTATGCAGTGAATAATACACACTGATACTTCATCACTAATGCCTCTGAAATTTAATTTCAAAGGCATTAGTAATGAAGTATTGGTAAGTGTGTATTATTCACTGCATAGACAAAGGCCAGAAGAAAATGATGATACAGAAAACAGATTTTCAAACATATGGCAGCTTTATCACTCCTACTCCGGATGCCTCAATTATGAAAGCATGTATTTACTGAAAAAGTTACTTGAATTCAGCTACAGTTTGCTGAGCCAACATAGCAATTTAGCTATATCATTGACTTTTGATTCAGGCTGTCTTCTGACTAGTTAGTAAAATTTTTAAAGAAATAGTATAAATGCTGACCATATATATAATATATATATATATATATATATATATATATATATATATATACATACAGGGTGGGCGGAAAGTAGCTCCCTAATTTAAATTACATATAAATTATGTATAAATTGTGATTGTATTGTTATATTGTTATGGTGTGTTCTCTAAAGTGGTACAATTGTAACGGTAATTTTTTTTCTCTAAAGTGTTCTCTTTGTGTTCTCTAAAGTGGTACAATTGTAACGTTCATTTTTTTTTTTCATTTCAGATTGAAGGGTAACATGGCTGAGCGTTTAACACTGCAGGAGCGTGCCAGTTGGCGGCACGGTACGAAGTTTGGCAATCTGTCGTTCGAGTTCAAAGATGGTGGCGGGCCATTCACGGACCACGTGCCCAAGTGGACCCGAAAACATCAAGAACTGCCACTCGAAGCTCATGACCACGGGGTCTGTGGCAGATGTTCGAAGATGTGGTCGCCCTTCGACTTCCAGGGCCCAGGAGACGGTGCAGGCAGTTCAGGAAATGTTCGCACGGAGTCCACGAAAGTCAACTCGCCAGGCAGCTCGGGAAAGTGGACTCTCCCGCTACTCAGTGCGAACTGTGCTGAAGGAGCTGAACTGGCGTGCGTGGAAGCCGCATTACTGCCAATCTCTCTCGGATGAGGACTGCGACATTCGCATGGAGTTCGGGGAAATCATGCTGGCTTGGGGGTGGGTAAAGGAAGAAGTCTACCGCACCAAACCGAGGACATTGGAAGAACTGGAGGACCGAATTCGGGAAGTCATGTCCTCCATCCCGCCGGAGTTCCTGCTAAAGTCAGTGGATGCCATTCCTGGGCGGCTCCAGAAGCTGATGGAAAGAGTTGGAGCCCACATTGAATTTTAAAGAAAACCTACCATGTATGCCTACCTTTTCATATTATTTCTTCTGAAATAAATGGATAATATACATATTTTTTTACCAATCCAAAATAGGGAGCTACTTTCCACCCACCCTGTATATTAGGGTGGTCCAAATTTAGGGTAAAAATTTGAAAGTTGTGTGAACCTAGTGAGCGCATGGTGCCCTCATTGTACTTCATGTACAATAGCTTTGTATAAAATTTGAAGAAAATTGGATGATGTTTAGGGGTCCCACAAAACATTTAGTTATTTTAGTCTCATAAAATTCTAGCAAAACAGCCAATTTCCTTTAATTCTTTGAAAATTATTAGTTGTAGCCTATATCTTTCTATAGTTATGCTTATGAGACCTAATTTCTGTTTTTTTGTGTCCACAGGTAGTGTTTTTGATTGGATAATGGATATGGTGACACAAAGTGGGCCAGCCTTTTGGCTTGTTGGCCACTCAGACCCAGATATCACCAGTGCTCGATTGCCTTCCAGAGGCCAAGTGCTTAGGAAATATTACTTCCATCACTCTGTCATGAAGCAAACGAAAGCAGATGCTGCAAAAGCATCTATTCAAGCAGTGCTAGAGATATGGGAAAAGGCTAAAATTCCAACATCAACCCTGGCTTACAGCAAAGCCAAACTTTTGAAAATGATTGATGAGTACAACAAGCTCAAGAAAAACCACAATCGAGACTCCGAGACCTGTCGTACTCAAGAGGCAATGTTCCGGGACCAGCTCAAGGATCTCTTTGATGTAGCTCACAAGGATGCGATGATTATCATGTCAAATGAAGAGGACAAGGCCTTCCTGGTGAGCCAAAGGGAAGATCGAACATCATCCTTCACAACCAGGATCGATGTTATTCACACCAAAGTCAGCGCGGAAAAGAGGAAATGAGAGGAAGTGATTAAGCAACAGAAGGAGAGAAGTGAAAATGAGAAGAAGGCATTATTTGAAGTCTCTGATTCCTCGCAGATGGCACTGCCTTCCTCCTCAGAAACAGATACAGAAGAGAATGACACTGAGTTTACACTCAAAGATGGCAGGTCACTGCAACGAAGGAAGGAGAATCAACATGCTCTGCTCAGCCCAAAAGTGACTGCAGCCATGGATCGGTTCAACATCTCCGACAGGGCTGCCATGGGCCTTTCAGGAGCCCTGGCAAAGGCATTGGGGCAGAACCTGAAGATAATGACACTCTCACAAAGTTCTTCGATGACACAGGATGGCCAATAGGGAAGCATTCGCAAAGACAAATAAGAACCTGAACCTCTCTCCCAAAACCCCACTCCTCCTCCACTGGAATTCGAAGCTTCTTCCTGATGTGTCCAAGTCTGAGAAGGTTAACAGGATTGCCATCCTGGTCACAGGAGGCAATCAAGAGATCCTTCTCGGGGTCCCCAAGATTGGCAGCAGCACAGGTGTGAACCAGTCGAATGCTTGCATCACTGCTCTTCAGGAGTGGAACCTCATGGATCATGTGCGAAGCTTGGTGTTCGACACCACAGCCTCAAACACTGGTCTGTCCGAGGGAGCTTGCATGAAGACACAGGCTGCCATCAACTGGGAGATTATTTGGATCACTTGCCATCACCATATCCTGGAAGTTGTTCTCTCTGATGTCTTCAAGGAGTACAGACCATCCAGCAGCCCCAATATCCCCTTGTTCATGCAGTTCCAAGAGCAGTGGAGATTCATTGATGGAACCTGCTGGAAGCCAGCAGCGCATGATGAGAATATTGTGGAAGAATTCTCTGGTCCCCTGGCAGGATTCAAAGAAAGGGCACTGAAGGACCTGAAGGTGGCAATCGAGTCAAAGGCTCACCTCAGGGATGATTACAAGGAACTCCTTGTCCTGTCATACACCTTCTTGGGGGAAATTCCAGAGGGAGGTATGAAGATTAGGGCACCTGGGCCTTCCACCAAACCAGATGGATGGCAAAGGCCATTTATGTTCTTAAGATCTTCCTCTTCAGAGAGCAGTTCACCCTCACTGCTCACGAAATGTGTGCGGTGCGGAATCTCAGCCTCTTCATTTCTCTGTTCTACACCAGGTACTGGCATCAAGCAACAATCGCATCATATGCCCCCAAAAATGACTTGGATTTCATGAATGACCTTGAGAGCAGAATTCCGAATCATCAGCTGGTGAACACTGCCCTCACAGCCTTCAAATGCCACCTACAGTTGTCAGAGGAATTGACCAGTCTTCCATGCTTTGATGACCAAATTGGAGAAGAGGAGAAAGTTGCAATGGTGGAAAATCTCGAGAGAGAGCAGAAGGGACTGAAGAGATGGCAAGAGATTCTCTCCTCAAACACCACTTCCTGACTTCGTGACTGCCAAAACCAAGAACATCTTTGACCTCATTCTCCTGAATGGTCATCAGGAGTCGAAGTCCTTCCTCGCCAAGCCACCTTCTTCTTGGAACAAAGTTGAAACCTACCAACAATTTATGGCCTCCATCACTTCACTGAAGGTTGTGAACGACAGCGCCGAAAGGGGTACTGCTCTGATCACACAATTCAACTCATTCATCACCAAGGATGAGACCCAGAAGCAGTACCTCCTGAAAGTTGTAGTTCAGCACAGGAAGGATATGCCCTCCATGTCAAAAGCTGTCTTCCTGAAATAAACTTAGAATCTACAATGATGCCTTTCCTTTTCCATGAGCATATTTGAGATAATTGTGTCAATTTTTTGTGATGACTGGGAAGTTGAAGTTTTGCGGGACCCCTGAATATTGAGATAAGAAACTGAAATTTTGCCTGAAGACATGTTTGGGGTAAAGGTATTAGGGTGACATGTGTCTAAATTAAAATTCCACCGTTTAATTTTTTGGACCACCCTAATATATATATATATATATATATATATGTGAAAATTATTTCACGAAACACGTGAAAAATATTTATGATGAATAAAACCACGAAGGAAAGGAAACACAAAAAGGTGCTCAAGCGCCTTCGTCTAATGAGGATGTCAGACGAAAGTGCTTGAGCACCTTTTTGTATTTCCTTTCCTTCGTGGTTTTATTCATCATATATATATATATATATATTATAATGAATAAAACCACAAAGGGAAAAGAAACACAAAGTGGTGCTCGAGCGCTTTCGTCTAATGACATCCTCAGGAACACTCCTCAAGAGCATTAGACGAAAGCGCTTGAGCACCACTGTGTGTTTCTTTTCCCTTCGTGGTTTTATTCATCATAAATACTTTTCATGTGTCACTTTCGTGAAATAATTTTCATATATATATATATACGAGGCACTCTGCATCACAACCAGCCAAGTGCCAGAATTAAAAAATGGAGAAAAATGCAGTTAAAATTTGTCAACTTGCAAAATGCCATAACTTTTGAACCAATACAGTAACAATATTTGATTGATTTTGACCATATTGTACAGGTCCACAATCTGCTGCTCCCTGACTCACCCATGGGATAGAGGAAGGGTTGGGAAATATAGTGGTATAAATAACTCAATTCTAGACCCACTGGTACTTGGCAGGTCATGGTCCAGAGCACCTCGTATACACTCAGAGATGGGCAAGATCACCAACTTTGGTGATCTTGAAGATCAAGATCAGATCACCAGAAAAATGTGATCTTGAAGATCAAGATCAGATCACCAGAAAAATGTGATCTTGAAGATCCAGATCAAGATCGTGATCTTGAAGATCACTTTTCAAGATCACTTTTTAAGATCACTTTTATATGAATTGAAAAAAGTTGTACTCTTGTAGAGTAAACAAAAACAAATTATTTTGTTAATCACTCCTGAAAAGTATCACTCCTAATACTCCCCTGAGGGCTGAGGCAATACAAGCATCGCATCCTACCCATGTCACCTGATCTAAACCACGGGGATTGACGATTCCCCTTTCAGTTTTTCAGGTGGTAAACTTAAAACTTAGTATTATCATAACTTATCAGCAAAGAAAAAACTATTAAATGACCTACATATAGTTTTTAGTTCTATTTTTCTCAATTCTCATTTCACCAGGTCCATAACCCATATCAATGAATGGTCAGCATATATAAGTAAACATTTTTTACATAGAACTTAATTTTACAGTTTTACTGCAGTACGCAATTACTGACAATATAAGGGTAAAAACCGCAAGTTAAGTGTGTTAATTTAATGTTCAACCGCTGTAAACATTTGCTTTCAGCAAAACCAATTGTTCAAAGTTACCATCCGAGAGACGACTTCGTTTGGGGCTATGAACCATGCCAGCAAACGAAAACAACCGTTCCACTGGTGCAGAGGAAGATAGCGTGGTGTTATACCTCTTGAAGATCTTCTTTATAGCAGGATACCTATCTAAAGAGTCGAGTGCCTTACTGGTGTCCTGCAAATAATTGAGGACTTCCAAGTCTTCCTTGTTGTTAGGAGCAGAGAATGAGCCATCCATAGTTCTGAAGAAATCGTCTTCAGATGATGAGTCTGAGTTCACCGAACTATTACCACTGCTGTCAGAATTACAATTTCTTACAGCCATTTGCAGCTTGTCTTTTACTTGAGACTTGATTGCTTCATGATCGCCGAAATTAGGCCCTTGCAACAATGATATCCATCTAAGTTTGAAATACGGATGAGATACTGAGGCCAAAACGGCATCAGTTACCTCGGGGCTCAACGACAAAAAATGACCAAATCTGGCATTGAAGCCAGAGACGACTGCTGCCAGTAATGGCATGCAGTGTCTCAAGCGCAGGTCGTTTGGTTGGATAGGCTCCAATCTTGCGAGGGCATCTTGAGTCACTAGGACTGTTGGAAGAAGACAACCGTAGTAGCATTCTTTCTCTGCCTGTAATTTGTTGAGGGCTGCTGCAATTGGTTTTAGAACAGACAAATATTCTGAAATAAATTCCAATTCATTGTCTTTGAGGATGGGTAGATTCAGTTCTTCAAGAGCTACATTCACGTCGTTCTTATGTTTATATATTTGGCTTAATGAGTCGTACATTGAGTTCCATCGGGTGACGCATGGGTACCTAAATTGGACGCCAGTTATTTCCTGTATTTTTTCTGCTGACTTGGGTTTACCAGCAGCATTCCACAGCGCCGAACTTTTTCCCATTGCAGAATGCTTTATCTTCTTTAGTTCAGGTGAATTCAGTCCTTTATCTGCATCAGTTGTTGCTACCAAGTTCAATGTGTGGGAGGCACATCGAATATGGGATGATAGTTTCACTGACTCCTCTCCATGCTCTCCTGAATGTTCAGGAAAGTTGCTGATGATAACCTCTTCATCTGAATCTTTTTCATCATCATCTTCATCTGCATCATCTTCATCAATGTTGTCAGTACGATTCTGAACACGAACACCGAACTCTTTAAAGCATTTCACCATGTTCGATGCATTGTCGGTGACTGTAGATACAACTTTTCTATAAGATAAACCATGCTCCGAGTTTTTGCTTGGAAATGTGGAACATGCTTAGTGTTGACTGCTTGGCAATTTTGGCAGGGCCAGCATTGCTGCCGCTGGCATCATCTTCTTTAGCTGGATGCTTGCGAGATTTCTTCTCCGATTCATATTCACCCAAAAGATCCGAATGTAGTTTCTGCACAAGAAAATAAATTATTATCATGCGGAGAGACTTCTTGAACACCCTGTATAATATTTATCAGAGTATCAAACTTCTAGTTGAAATTAATACTTAACAAGATTCTAAAATTTTGTTATCTTTAACTAAAATTATTTTCACCATGATCAGTGCATTTTTATCCTATGTTAAATTGAAAGCCGAATTTCGTCCTTCAGTAACGAAATAGGAGAAATTACAGACATGGATCAGACAGAGAGAAAGACAGATACACCTGCCGTTTTATTATAGTTGGATATCGGCAGTTTTTAATGTAGTTACTAGTCCATAATCTATTAATATCTGAAGTGCACAATATATTCAAATGGACATCTATGTAAATGTAGCATTAGTCTTGTATGGCACCAGTCACTTAAAATATGACTTGAACCATTATGTTAATGTTGCTACTTACTACTTAGTTACTAAGTAGTACTAACCCTGAGGTGCCTCAGAAGATTGCTTGTTGAGTCGAGGCCAGCAGACAGAATTGTAGTTTTCTTTGTACACTGCCTACAAATAACTTTGATACTGTTTCCAGTTTTTTCGACAATTTGAAAATATTTTCCGTTCAATAGCACAGATTGATCCTTATTACCAACATTGTCATCTAAATATATTGAATACTGTTCTGGTGACAACCTAGAATATTTGGTTCCCTTGGGAGCCTGTTGAAGTTGTAAAATTGCACTCATTATTAAAAATTCAATCTGTAAATAAAATATGTTTAGAATTAATTTATTATGAATACGGACCTATAGGCTATATTTTATGCCTATATATAATAATATATTAATAGAACACTTTTAACATAATTGCACAGTAAATTACACTTTTTACGAGCCTAAATTCCACAGCAACTACACCTTCCATGAGCCCACACATGACGCAAGTCACCCAACTAACAGAAAACATAAACAGTCGGTGTTGAACAAAGTTGCCACCAGATGTCGCTTGGACAAAAAACAAATGACATTCGCATAGCGGCATATTTAAGAATCTGAAATTAAAAGTGATCTTGAAGTCTAAAGTGATCTTCAAGATCAAGATCACAAGAAATAAAGTGATCTTAGATCAAGATCAAGATCACCATAATAAAAGTGATCTTCAAGATCAAATCACGATCTTGATCTTCAAGATCACGATCGTGCCCATCTCTGTATACACTCCACCCTTGATATATGTGAGTTCAGAATATGTAAATTCACATACTGTATATACAAAGACCCACTTTCAACCAACTCCTCGATATATGCGAGAAAAATTTGCCCATATGCAAGCTGTGAGACACACAATACTGTACGCTTCTCCACCATCTTCCAGTGTGCCTGGTGCATTGTGGGCAGTCACTCATGTGCCAAACCCACCTAGCTGCCTCAGTCTCACAGACACTTCACTAGTGTGTATCTACACTCTTTGTGCTACTCTTTGTGTTCTGATTATAGCTTTTTCTAGTCATTTGCTTTGTGATTATGGCTTCTAAGCAACCTGCTTCAAATGTAGTGTGCCAAGCCCTGGCCCATGAGTTAAGCGTCAGAGAACTTCGCTTACCCTAGAAACTAAATTAGAAATTCTTAAATGAGCTGAAGCAGGTGAGGGTGCATCTACCCTTGAGTGTGTGTTTAACCTTGTGAGTTGACCATTCGTAACATTAGGAAAAATGCTGAGAAAATCTGTAGTGCAGGGATTCATTCATCTGATTTTAGGTTTTATTTGTCTTTTATTATTTATATTGTTTTAATATATCATTACTGCTGTATTATAATCTTGCTTTTGTTATGAAAAAGTGGCAGAATTGCAGGTGGGGGGGAAGAGAAGGTTGTGGAATGCATCCCTATTTTCCCATATATTTAACTTTTTTTTTATGCAGGAAGGAGGGGCCAAGGGCAAGAAGAGAGCCAAAATCAAGGTCTGGTGTTTTCAACATGCCTAGACTCTGTGTTTGAAAGATGGGAGGTCATAGAAAGGAGGAAAGATGGATTGAGGAAGATTGTTTCAGAGTTGACCAGTTGAGTAGATGAAAGATTGAAAATACCAATTAACCCTTGCATTAGATAGTCGGAGAGAAAAGGAATGAGAAAGTGTAGAAAGTCTGGGACTGAGTACTCTCCTTAAAGGAGGAGGCATGTAGTTAGAGTGTTCAGAAGAGCAATGTCCATTATGATAGTGATAGTAAAGAGAGTGAGGCAACATTGCGGTGAAGAGAGAGAGATTGAAGACAGTCAGTAAGAGGAGGGGAACTGATGGGACAAAAAGCTTTTGATTCCACCCAGTCAAGTATGGCTGTGTGGATTGAACCACCCGACACATGAGAAGCGTACTCCATACAGGGGGCGAACAAGACCCCTGTACAGAGAGAGCAACTGAGTTGGGGGTGAAGAAACTGCAGAGGCAGTACAGCACACCTAACCTCTTAGAAGCTGTTTTAGAAAGAGATTATACGTGATCTTTCCAGGAAAGATCATGAGAAAAAGAAACACCAAGAATATTAAGAAAAGAGGAAGGGTTGAGTTGTGTGTTGTTGAAGGTAAGGGGATAGTTGTGTGGAAGATTGTTGTGATGAGTAGACAGATGGAGGAACTGAGTTTTTGAGGCATTGAAAGCCACAAGGTTTTCTCTGCCCCAATCAGATATAGCAGAAAGAGCATAGGTCAGGTGTCCCATAGCCATCCTAAGTGAATCATGAAGTGACTGCTGTGAGGGATGCTTTGGGAAGCAGGTGGAGAAGTGAAGAATGGAATCATTGGCATAGGAGTGAATAGGAGAGGAAGTGCAAATTAAAAGATCATTAATAAATGAAAGGAAAAGAGTGGGTGACAGGACAGAACCCTGAGGAACACCACTGTTAATAGCTTTAGGAGAAGAACAGTGGCCATCTACAACTGCAGCTATAGATCAGCCAGAAAGGAAATTGGAGATGAAGGCACAGATAGAAGGATAGAAACCAAAAGAGGGCAGTTTGGAAATTAAAGAAGACTATCAAAAGCTTTCAATATGTCTAGTGCAATAGCAAAAGTTTCACCGAAATCCTGAAAGGAGGAAGACCAAGAGTCAGAGAGATATGGAAGAAGATCATAAGTAGAGCATTCTTTGCAGAATCCATACTGATGACCTGAAAGAAGATTGTGAGAAGAAAGGTGTTTAAGAATCTTGGGTAATTCCAGGACAAATAGACAAATGAAAGTGCCAAATGTACACTCCACCATCTCCAAAATTCATGAAACTTGGTGTGAGGGTTGGTTTTGGTCCAAATTACAAAAATCTGAATTTTTTTGAAAATTGGTCAAGTTGGTCAAATTTTATGGCTTAACCAAATTTTGGCCAAATGAAAAACCAACAATTTTCAAATGTAAATATCTCAGCTGCTAATTGTGGTAGCGTAATCTATCTATTATAATAAGAGAGCTGTCTGTCTGTCTGTCTGTCTGTCTGTCTGTCACTTTCAGAAATTGTGAGAAAAAAATTCAGAAATTGTATTATGGGCGGCAATGTGAAGCTCAAGATTTTCATGACTGTGTTCTTTTCTGTAGTTTAGCAATGGGGATGGGTGGGGGTGGGGGTAATGGGGGATGGGTGGGGGTAATGGGGGATGGGTGGGGGTAATGGGGGATGGGTGGGATAATGGGGATGGGTGGGGGTAATGGGGGAGGGGGTTAGCCCCCAAGTTGTATGAATGGGGGTGAGGAGGTTTTGGGAGATACCAGATTCAGAAATGTTGACACAATGTGAAGCTCAAAATTTTCACGGCTGGGTTATTTTTTTGTAGTTTAGCCTGTCTAACCATCAGCGAAGCGGCGGGAACTGTACTAGTAAGTCTTAAATGATAAAATATGTAAAATTAACTGTAGTTTCTAAATATGTATCATTTTTTTAGGGTAACAAAAATAAAATTATGATTTTTTGGAAAAAATGTCAATTTTTTTTTTTTTTTGCGATTTGGCAGCGAAGATATTTTTCAAAAAAAAGACCAAGAATAAAAAATGTTTATTTGATGTATGTACACCATAATAAGTAATAAAGAGTCAGCTTATAGTTTATTATATGGCTCAAAACTGAGTTTGAAATTAAGTAATAAAATTTTTTTTCAAACAACAAAGATTTATTACAGACTTGGTCCAAAAAGAGAGAATTTTCAATTCATATAAAAAATACATGTAGATAAACCAAAGGAGAAAAAATCTTTTAAAATATATGTACAATGTACATACATAACCTCTCTTATATTTAGGGACAGAATATATTGACAATAATAATGTTTAATTTATAAAGCGCTTATCAGAGTATAAAATACTCTTCCTAATACTACACGTACACAAGTCTTTGAGAATGAATTAAGAGACAGTATTCTCATCCAGTGAATCCAAATTTTAGACACTAATAATATATAATAAGAAAAAAGAATTTGAAAAGATTTTTATAACTATTAAGTAGATACACAAATCTTAGATAAAATTTTTAGAAATATTATATAGACAATCTTAAATAGTATACATTCGATAGAATTTATTTTATCTTCTTTGAAAAGTTATTTAATTCTTCAAGCGGAAAAATGTATTGTATTCTTGTTCCTCCTCGCAAACTTGCTTCAATACTCCCAAATATATTTTCTGTTGGAACGTGACAAACATCATCTTGTGCAGGAAAAACGTATGAGGGACATACGCCCGAAGGATGGAGAAATTTTATCAGAAAATCATCATATTCACAGTCAAAGGACTGGACTAATCCGAGCCATAGTTTATTTTCATACATACAACCCACAAAAGAGCCTGTTTCAATTTTGCGTTGAGAGACAGTATTATGTTCTTGAACCGAAGCAGAAACTCTAATGAGCTCTCTTATTTTGACTGACTGTGCACTCTGAGAGAGTGGATAAACCTTCAACGAATTCTTGGAAATTGGGACGAAGCGATGTAATTGTTGAGTACCTTTGATAGAAGTAATAGGTTCACTCAGACGTTTTTGCAAAGAAAGCTCTACATCTACAACTTCGTAGAAGCCTTTATCTGTTTTTGTCCCGGCTTCAATCCAGCTGTAAAACAAATTCATAAATTTAGGTTGCGTGAAATAATCAAATATCAAATATTTTGTATATATGTATTCAAGTGCTGATGCTAATATTTAAAAACAGAAAACTACGAATTTGGCATTAAGAAACAAATGTCCTGAATGGAGTCTCTATTGTTTTATTACCTGTTTTAATAGGGCTTTCATCAAATAAAGGTAAAATATTGTCGCTGAGCAAATCTTTATTGAATTGCCTGTCTTGAACGACAAATTCTTCCAATGGTGGTGGATTCGTGGAATCGCTACTGCTTCGCTCCAAAGATTCGTTAAGTATGTCTGGCTCAGGTATTGCCGCAGGTTCCGGCTCTCTGGATGAACGTTGAACATGTTCTAATACAATTGGCTTCTTTTTAATTGTGACATAGCAATTGCTGCATAGTAATTGATTTTCTTCCAAAATTCCATAGCTTGCAGCTGCCATGGCAGAGTTTACTTTTTTGATGTTACAGAAAATTCTTCTCGAGTGTTTTTTCATAGGATCGCAACAAAATTTTGTGTTTTGAGGCATTTTAAGGGTTAGGTAAATTTACGTATACTATAGCAATTGCTGCATAGTAATTGATTTTCTTCCAAAATTCCATAGCTTGCAGCTGCCATGGCAGAGTTTACTTTTTTAATGTTACAGAAAATTCTTCTCGAGTGTTTTTTCATAGGATTGCAACAAAATTTTGTGTTTTGAGGCATTTTAAGGGTTAGGTAAATTTACGTATACTAGAAAATTAGGTATACACTATACTGAAAATCTGGAAAGAAAGCAAAAAATTGTTAAAATTTGGAGGATTTTTTTTTTAGTCATTTTTTTTCATAATAATCGTCGATAAGCTGACTTTTTATTACTTATTATGGTGTACATACATCAAATAAACATTTTTTATTCCTGGTCTTTTTTTCGAAAAATTATATCTTCGCTGCCAAATCGCAAAAAAAAAAAAAAAAAAAAAAAAGATTTTTTCCAAAAAATCATAATTTTATTTTTGTTACCCTAAAAAAATTATACATATTTAGAAACTACAGTTAATTTTACATATTTTATCGTTTAAGACTTACTACACTACCACAATTAGGAGCCGAGATATTTACGTTTGAAAATTATTGGTTTTTCATTTGACCAAAATTTGGTCAAGCCATAAAATTTGACCAACTTGACCAATTTTCAAAAAAATTCAGAAATTTATAATTTGGACCTAAACCAACCCTCACACCAAGTTTCATGAATTTTGAAGAGGTGACCATGTACTTCATTTGTCTATTTCTCATAGAATTACCCTCTTCTTATTAAGGATAGATTTAAAAAACTTTGAAAAGACAAGAAATCAAAGCAATTGAATGATAGTTGGAGGGTTGAGAGCACTCACCTTTCTTTGGGACAGGCTGAATGACAGTGAACTTCCAGCAGGAAGGAAATGTACCAGATGAGAGACAAAGACAAGTGTGTTTGCCTAGGCAGGGTGTCAGCACAGCACAGAAGCACAGTTCTTAAGAACAACAGGAGGAACACCATCAGGACCAATACCATATGCCTTCCTAGGTTGAGCCCAGATAGGGCAGAAAAAACATCTTTAGAAGAGATTCTAATTTCAGACATAATAAAGTCAGAGGGGGAAGGAGATGGAGGAACAGCACTGGAATTGTCTAGGGTTGAATTATAAGTAAAAATTTGAGCAAAGAGCTCAGGTTTGTCAGAAGAGACACAACTGTGCCATCAGAATGGAAAAGAGGAGGGAAAGAAGAGGAAGTAAAGTTGTTGAAGAGGTTCTTAGCTAGATACCAGAAAGGTCAAGAAGAATTAGAATTGGATAGATTTTCAAATTTTTGGCAAGTCAAAGAACAGATTTTACACAATTCTAGGCAGAAATATAAGCTGAGTGAGAGTCGGGAGTTGACTAGCAATGGTACCTTCTGAAAGCCTCCTCTCTGTTGTGGATAGCATTAGAACAAGTAAAGTTAAACCAAGGTTTTTTTTGCATTAGTAGTAGGAATAGAATACAGAATGTACACCTCCATGCCCGAGAGAATCACCTCTGTGATGCACTCTGCACACTCAGAAGGGCCCCAGCCATGGAAGCAGTAATCCATGGAAAGTCACAGTAGTACTGCCTAAGGGCCTCCCAATCAGCGGTGCCAAAGTGCCAAAAGCACCTCCTCTTGGGAAGATCCAAAGGCCAAATTGGAGCAATAGTACAGGAAACAGAGATAAGATTGTGATTTGATTTATGTGACAATTTTGTAAAACATAACCCTCGCATATATTGAGGGTGGAGTGTGTGTGTATATATATATATGTGTGTATATATATATATATATATATGTGTGTATATATATATATATATATATGTATATATATATATATATATATATATATATATATATATATAAGCAACAACCACAGGGAAAAGGAAACACGAAGTCCGAGTGCTTTCGTGATATATCACATTATCAAGGAGAAACAGAAAATAGACGGAGATTACAAAGTAAATGAGTTAAATAAACAAGCAAAAAATTCACAATTGGCACCTCAAATTAAAGGCCATAAAGCCCTCTAAAGATTTTTTCAATTGATAACATAATCTGTAGGCTGCTAAATTACTAAATATAAAAGAACTATGTAGTTGAAATTAGACAAAAAAACCAATACAGAGAAAAAAAATTATTATAATGGTTATTAACACTAATATTTAATTAAAGCAGGAAATTAAGTGGCAAGAATTTAATGAAAACAAATAGATAACATAGATAACAAATAGATAACATAATCTGTAGGCTGCTAAATTACTAAATATAAAAGAACTATATAGATGAAATTTAGACAAAAAACCAGTACAGAGAACAAAAATTATTATAATGGTTATTAACACTAATATTTAATTAAAGCAGGAAATTAAGTGGCAAGAATTTAATGAAAACAAAGGGAATGGTGCCATCATCTTACAGAAGATGATGGCACCATTCCCTTTGTTTTCATTAAATTCTTGCCACTTAATTTCCTGCTTTAATTAAATATTAGTGTTAATAACCATTATAATTTAAATTTGTTCTCTGTACTGGTTTTTTGTCTAAATTTCATCTATATAGTTCTTTTATATTTAGTAATTTAGCAGCCTACAGATTATGTTATCTATTTGTTATCTATGTTATCTATTTATTTTCATTAAATTCTTGCCATTTAATTGCCTGCTTTAATTAAATATTAGTGTTAATAACCATAATAATAATTTTTGTTCTCTGTATTGGTTTTTTTTGTCTAATTTCATCTATATAGTTCTTTTATATTTAGTAATTTAGCAGCCTACAGATTATGTTATCAATTGAAAAAATCTTTAGAGGGCTTTATGGCCTTTAATTTGAGGTGCCGATTGTGAATTTTTTGCTTGTGTATTTAACTCATTTACTTTGTAATCTCAGTCTATTTTCTGTTTCTCCTTGATAATGTGAATATATCACGAAAGCGCTCGGACTTCGTGTTTCCTTTTCCCTGTGGTTGTTTGCTTATTAATAAGATCACGGTTATTCTGTGATTTTAGTGCATATATATATATATATATATATATATATATATATATATATATATATATATATATATTATATATTTAAATTTTATTATAAGCCTGAGGGTCGGGAGGTCCTGTTGGTGGCCAATTTAGGGTTGCAGCCAAAAAGGTCAGGAATCACTGCTTTAGACAATGCCATATATACCAAATTATAGGAGAACTGAAGATGGTGTGATGTCATTTTTTTTGCATGATTTGTTTTGGAATGCCCCAATATATAATTTAACATACAATACAGTATATTGTTTAGACTAAATTAATAACAGACAATAATATTTCTAAATAAAAAACAGATCTAATAGCAAAGATTCTTTAAACAAACTTAATTTTTCCTACCTATGATTTATTAAGTTTTACACATATATATTGTGGAATACCCTAACAGTGGCCCATTTTCAGACCTTTTCTCATTGCCACATTAAGGTTAATGCAGATACCTCATTTATTATGTGATCAATAGTGCTGGGCCATAGCAGTGAACAAGCGCACAATTTTATCAAGGTATGAAGTTGGCTTCAAACTTTTTTTCTTAAATTATCCTTTGGGCCAAAGTTAGGTATCATACCCCTAACTTTGGCCCATTACCATATTATAAGCTTGGCAGTTAGATTTAAAGCCTGACTAAGGTTTAGCAAGCCTGCATATTGCATAACATTGGCCCGACATTGGACTTTAAAAAAATGCATGGTACAAAAAGTACAAACTATATATATATACAAGATCCCCGCAAGGGGGTTCTAAGCTCATGCTCTTGAGTGCTCTTTGTGCTCGTTTGTACGTGCTTGTTCCTGGAGGTTTCACGTGCACCCTCCCGGCCCTAGCACCCAAAGATGATGGGGCTCGACCCTGCAGTCCTTGGTCTTTTTCCACTTCAACTGTCCCCTCCACCCTTTCTTTTTCCTCTGTCTTTCCTCTCACTTTTTCTTTGTTTTTCCGCTGAGATATGCCCTTTTAAATAGAGGCGAATCGGTTCTTCCCGAACTTTAAAAAAAAAATATATATATATATATACAAGGTAGAGTCAAAAAGTTTGTGAACTTTTTGCTTCTCAGCCATACCTGTCATCATGGTGGGTTTTACTTCACTTTCAAAGCAGTTCCCTTCCACTGTCACATATTACTGCCAGCAGCCATACCACTGCTGGAAGCACTCTTGCAGGCCTTTTCCTGCAACCTCCTTAAGTGCTGCCATCATAGCCTCTTTCACCTCATCTGCTGACTGGAACCTGCATCCCTCCAAGAGGGCTTTCATTCTTGGGAACAAGTAGTAGTCAGCAGGGGCAAAATCTGGAGAGTAGGGAGGTTGTGGAACCACAGTAATGGCATTCTTGGTCAGATACTCCTGTACCAAAACAAACCAATGAGCTAGTGCATTGTCATGGTGAAGCAGCCAGTTTCCAGATTCCTAAAGATGTGGACATTTATGGCAGATGTAGTGATTCCCTCATTTTACAATTTTATTCTTTATTTATTATTTACTTTTCTTTATTCAATTTCTTTTTATCATTGTTCTTTTGGTTTACACTCATTTTCACTGTACTTTATAAACATGGGTAGACGTGGCCAGTGAGCCACCATTTCACTTCCTAACAATGCGAGGAGACACAGGATAAATTATACACTTTATTTACTCTTTACTGACTGTGTATTTATACCAAAACAATTTAGACAAATGGGGTAATGCACAGGTGGAATTAGCGTTAACATTTAACCATGGAGAGAGACGCAAAATACTTGTTTTAAATAAATATCCTAAATACAACAAATGCCTTATTGGGCCAACACCCACCCAACAACTGAAGGCTGTTTTGGGGCATTCTGTTCGGCATATCTGAGATGTTGCCAATTTGTATTTTTTTTTTTTTTATTTCATAAACCATAATTAAATTTCTTATTTAACATTATTTTCTTTTTTAAACAAAACATTTAATTCTTAATACACTACACAGCTTCTCATAGACAATGAAGGATGTCTCTCTACATAGGTTGGTTGATATTATGCCCTTTCAGTATGAACTCCTGGTGAATGACACCCTGGATATCGAAGAACATCTCCAGCATCACCTTCCCTTTGAGCAGTCTGCACAAAAACATCTGCTTTCTGGGTGATGAAGGGGACTTCCAGTTCGAGGCTTGATATTTGGATTGTGGATCAAAAAAGTAGCACCACATTTCATCACCCTTTTAAAAATACCTGGATCACTACTGACTAGAGATGTCAATCATGTTCCCACTAATAAGGGACTATTCTTCACATTAATCCTCTGTAAGATTTCGTGGGGCAATGTGGCCACATACACAATGCATGTTAAGGTCAATGTGCAGAATTTGATGGTATGTGCCATGTGACACACCAATGATTTTGGTGACTTCATCAATAGTCTGTCTATGCTCCTGTCAGATGATCTTGCAAACACAGGCAATGGTCTCCTCATTACAGGCTACTGCTGGACTTCCCTCCCACAGGTCATCCTCCAGTGATTGTCAGCCATCCTTGAAATGCCTAAACCATTTGTACACTGCACTTTGACACACAGCCTCATCCCCGTAGGCTTCCCTGATCGTGTTGTAAGTTTGTGAGAATGTCTTGCCCAGTTGTACACAAAACTTAATGTTCACTCACTCCTCAAATTGCAACATCCTGGAGTGCCAAGTTCTGAAAATAAAATTCACCAAACCAAACAGACAGTAGTGCCTTCCACGCTCTCTGCACACTGACTGAGTGTGCCTTCCAGACTGAATCTCTGCCCGCACCTTCCCTACATATCCATGCATGTGCAGACACGAAGACTCACACAAGTACCAAGTCATTCAGTGGCTGTTGAAAAAGTCTGCAAACTTTTTGACTACCTCATAGAACAAACTAGTTACATAAAACAAATTAGGTTTAAATCCATGAAATAAAAAACTGCCTGAAAAACACTAGCAATAAAGTTATGAAAAGTAACTATAAACAGTCTTTAGCATAAAGTTTCTAAATAGTCACTTGAATTGAAATGCAAGATTATGCCCAGCTCTGTCACTATTTAAGGGTGTTGGCAACTAGCTTTTGCTAATGATGGCTGCACAATTGCATCATACCCTGTGGCATTGGCCACTTCCAATTGTCACTATTCTTGTCACATTTATGCATAACATTGATTTTGAATGGGTATCCCTCAGAAAGATCTATATCGATTTCAATGATTTCTCCTCTGAATTCATCATCATACGGCACCTGGACCCACTGACCCAAGTGGAAACCATCTCATGCATCACTATCATTATATTCATCTTTTTTAAAATCATCATTGTGGTCCAAATTGTCTTCACTATTGACTGCAATACTGGTACCAGCATTTTTTTCACCCGACTCAAAACTGTCCTCATTACTGCCATCTAGACAAACTGACTTTCCAGGCTCAATGTTCAGGCATGTTCATTTTGAAGCAGATGGCCCACAGGGAGTGTTTTTGGCTTTATTGGTGCCATGTAGTTCAATCTGAATATCCACCAATGATTCATTAATCTGTACACCTGCATCATCAATTGGTCCAGATTTTGGGGCTCTCCATAACTTTTGAATGATTAATAGGGAAGATACCACATTTTTCAAAGCCTGATATCAAATTATGTTTTCCTTTGCCAATGAAGAGTCCATCAGTAAGTTTTCAAAACAGTTGTGGAAAAACTGACTGACAATGTTGCACATTTTTGCCCCTCAGCAGTTTTCTTCCAGTCATTCAATATGTTTTACCAAATCATCTTCATGAGTTTGAAGTAGGCAGCATCTAGTGGCTGGGTACATTTTTGGACAGATTGGGGCAAATTTGGGCAAATACATTTTGGGCCAAAGTTGGGTAACACTGTTCACAACACCCCTGTCTAACATTGACCCACCCCTTTATCAGACAAATGAACTAAATATTGTTTTCAAACTTATTTTGGGACTAAAATGATCAATGAGGATGAGTCAGAATGAAGATTGACCTAATTCCTGAGATTTATGTTGTCTGAGCAAGTAGAAGTATGCAACACACATTTTGAGGGTATTTTGTGTCATCTATTCAAAACATTAATGCTGATCATTCAATACCCCTTTGTTGTTGGTACTGCAAAAGACCTTTTTTTCAAATTGGAATACTATCATTTGGTAGGATGAAAATAGGCAACAGTGTTATGGAGAACTTTAGGTACACTCCATGTTTTGGGCCAAAGTTATAGTGTGGGCCAATGTTAGGGCATTCTATGATAGGTATATACAGACAGTCCCCAAGATATGAATGTCCAACTTACAAACATCCACACTTACAAACATCCACACTTACAAATGAACTCTCATAAAATAGTATTGATTTTTCCCATCCAACAAGCAAATGTTCATTCATAGTAACATAGTTATGAAAAATTGCATTTTTTTCATTCCATGTTACTTATTTCATTTTAACTATATTTATTACAAGCAGGTAGCTACAGGTATTTACTATAATTTCATGCAAATGTAAAATGTAGGATGCCCTTGCTTTACATGACTTGACTTCTCTCTAATTTTGCTATTATGCAATGACCCTACTTCTACCACTCTTGCTTTGTGCGAGAAAAATTCACATAAAGGGAGGGGGACCTGTATTTCTTTATAATCCAAGTTATGAACAGTTCAACTTACAAACAGGGTTCAAGAACATAACCTATTCATTAGTCGGGGACTGATATATATATATATATATATATATATATATATTAAATACTCAATGAGTCAGACTTCGGGATGAGTCGGACTCGTCCTCCATCAAGTGCTATTATTCTTTTGTTTATTTTACTGAGAGAAGTGTTTTATTTCCTATGTCAAGTGTCATTATTATGTTGTTTCTTTTACTAAGTGAAGTGTTTTTTAATACTGTATTGTACGAAAAGGTAAACAATAAAATTTTTTGTTTCGCACTCAAAATAATTTCAATAACGGTAAGTGAAACAAAGTTTTATCATTTTTTGATGTTTATTTTGAACATTGTATTAGACTCTCACTAATCAAACTTAAAAGGTTAGAGAGTATTTATGCCTCTTTATGGGTAAATAGGCAGGGTAATTAGGTAATTCGCGATGAGTTGGACTTTCCAATGAGTCAGACTAGCTAAAGCCCTATATAGTCCGACTTATCAAGTATTTACTGTGTGTGTGTGTGTATATATATAGTGGCCGATGCCGTAAGACCATTTCCCGGAGATTAGCGAAGTTAAGCAACATTGGGTCTGGGTAGTAGTTGGATAGGAGACCATCCTCCACACCCAGATTATGTAGCGACCCGTGGTTCAGATCCCATGTAAAGCTGTAGGTCCCCTCCATCATATCACCTTAGATGTTGCAAAGGAGGTTAAACAACCCCAATTAAAATATAATATATATATATATATATATATTCGCAGAAACATGATATTCTTTTTAATGTTGCAAAAACTAAGGTTATGCAATTTCATCCTAAAATCTGTAATCAGCCAGCTGATATAAGGTTTAAAATGAATGGTGAAGTAATTGAGATTGTACAAGAGTAAGTATTTGGGTCAAACTATTACCAGCTCCTTGAGTGATGACTCAGATATAAGAAAACAATCTCGAAGCCTGTGTGCTGAAGCGAATATGACCATAAGGAACTTTCGTTTCTATACAAGTGAAGCTAAAGACACACTCTTTCGTACTTTCTGCAGTAATATATACAGTCAGCAACTCTGGGTGAATTATAAAAAAGGTTCTGGCAGAACCCTAAATTTGCTGTACAACAGGTCTTTTAGACTCTTACATAAATTACCCCCCGAGATGCTCAGCTTCGCAAATGTTTGCTACCCGCAATGTCCCGAGCTTCCTGGAGGTAACAAGACGTGATCAACACAGTCTAATGCAAAGAATTAAAAAATCAACCAACCCAATCATCCAAGCTATCCATGAGTCCTGCCATTTATCCTCTAAGCTATGGACTTCTTGGTAAGAAAACATCTGTCTGTAGCTCAACTTAACTTCAACAGTGCAGTATTATTTCTAATCAATTGTATATATTTCTATCCTTAGTATATGAACTGTCATTGTATTAATAATATTTGTCATATGGACTATAGTCTGCCAATAAACCTTTTCATTTTCATTTTCATATATATATGTTACACCCAAACATCGAAATCGCTCAGTGAGTGAAAAAAAATAGCTACAATGCATTGTGGATGCACCTAAGTGACCACACACACACACACACCACTGTTAGACATTTTTTCACTTCATGGCCATTCTCAAACAACCGCAACACATTGTGGATGATTTGGATATGACCACACACTGATGTCTTTCATCAAACTCTATTTAAACATGAGGTATATTGAAATAATATAAACACAACGTATATTTATCAACATATTCACTGATTAAAAAGCAAAGTTAAGCAGATATGCTAGAAAAAAGATAAAGTCCTTTAAAAAAATGATTATCAATAATTTTCCTGTAGGTTTTGATTAAATTTTAAGCAACTTTAGAATGAGACATAAATGTAAAAATTAACCTTAATTGAATGCCCAGTTAGGTTAATTGTACAACCTTGATGATTGGTTAAGCCATGATATTTTCATTAGTTTTAACAAAAATATCATGACAACCTAAACAATCATCAAGGGCATACAGTTGACCTAACCAGGCATTCAATTAACCTAACCAGTTATTCAATAATTTTCAAATCATCCACAACATGTTGTGGTCATATTTGAATCATCCACAATGCATTGTGGTTGTTTGAGAATGGCCATGAAGTGAAAAAATATCTAACATCGGTGTGTGGTCACTTAGGCGCATCCACAATGTGTTCTGGCTATTTTTTTCACTCACTGAGCGATTTCAATGTTTGGGCGTTGCAACATTGGGTCTGGATAGTAGTTGGATGATAGACCATTCTCTGCACCCAGATTATGTAGCAACCCATGGTTCAGATCCCGTGTAAAGCTGTAGGTTCCCTGTCATATAACCTTAGATGTTGCAAAGGAGGTTAAACAACCCCAATTAAAATATATATACAGGGTGATCAAAAAGTAACGCAACCCATGGAGAAACGCACATAATTGATTTTTTCCTTCTGTTGCAGGTGGTGAATATATGAAAAAGATGAAATACACCTTGGAGCAGCGTATATTCATTGTCACGCAGTACATTCGCTCCAGAAGCTATGCCCAGACACAGGAGGCCTTCACGGAAATGTATGGAAGAGGTGCTCCAAACAAATCCTCTATCAAGCGACTATACGACAAGTTTCAAGAGACAGGGAATGTCGATGACGTAACAAGAAGCGGTCGGCCGAAGGTGTTGACACAGGACAAGTTGATCGACGTGCAAGCTGCCTATACTCTGAGCCCCCGAAAGTCCCTGAGACGCCTTTCAAGCCAGTCCAGGCTCTCCTATGGCAGTGCCCACACCGCGGTGCGAAGATCATTGAAAATGTACCCCTACAAAATGTGTGCCGTCCATCAACTCCTGGCTCGAGACCATGAATCTCACCAATCTTATTGTCGATGGTTTATGGAATTTGTAATGCCGGATGGGGAAGAACTGGATGATTGGTACTGGTCAGACGAGGCGTGGTTCCATCTTGATGGATACGTCAATGCACAGAATAGTCGAGTATGGGCCACGGAAAACCCACATGAGCTGCATGAGTCATCTCTACACGCACAGAAAATTGGTGTCTGGTGTGCCATGTCACGTAGTCGCATCTTCATAACATTCTTCCAATACACAGTGAACAGTGGCCAGTACATAATGATGGTGAAAGAATTTGTCAACACCTTGCCGGCAGAGAGGTTGCAGAACACGTGGTTTCAACAGGACAATGCCACAGCCCATACAGCCAGAAACACCATGGCTTACTTGGAAACGTGTTTTCCAGGACGATTGATCTCACGTGGGTTGTGGCCAGCACGATCTCCGGATTTATCGCCTCCCGACTTTTTCTTGTGGGGTTACCTGAAAGATGCCGCATATGTCACTCACCCGCACAGTATTCCAGAATTGCAGGTGATGATTCAGAGGTATGTTGATGCAATTTCACAGGAAACGTTGCAAAGGGTCTTTAAGAACATGAATCGCCGTATCCACTTGTGTGAAGCACAGAACGGTGCCCACTTCCAGCACTTGCTCTGAAATAAATCATTTTCCCATGGGTTGCGTTACTTTTTGATCACCCTGTATATAGTAGCTAAATATTAAGTTTTGCAGAGAACAGTGTTTTTGACAGTCAAAATTTGTTATAAAGATCATGCTTAGCTGAAATTGGCCACATGGTTGGTCTTATTACAATAAGAATAATTTAAGTTCAGTTCAAAATGATAGTACAGTATTAAATCAAACAACAAGGTAGAGAATCAATATTAGCTGATATTTGTGTCATTGTAAAGGGTACTGTACATTTAGATAGGAGCATTTTACAGACCTCCAAACCAAACACACCAAGCTGCTGATAGTATTATTTATAAAAAATCTAGCTAGAAATAGGTAGCAATAAAGATCAAAAGAAATGTTTTAGTTTATATAAATACAATAAAAAAAACAGGATAGGCTTAGCCCAATAGAACATAAGAGGATATTTGAAAATGATCTGGATTTACCTGTTTTTACTGAAGAAAGCTTCATTAACTTGTATTTTTTATTTTAATTCTTTATGTTCTTGAAACTCTGGCATTCTTGATAAGATTCATACGTATAAGGAAAGATGATGTTAGGCAAGTAATTAACACAATGAAACCAAATAAAGCTAGGATTCTCAGGAAGGGGAGGATAGCTTATCTGAGGCACTAACTATCATTTATTAAATCTATTAATTATGCAGAGATACCCGATGAATGAGAAAAAGTAAATGTAGTACCCATTTATAAAAAGGGTAGTGAAAGGGCAGGCACGTGCACAGGGGGGGGGGGGGCTTGGGGTGCTTGAGCCCCTGCCCTTTTTCTTCTTCATATCAAAAGTGCCCTTTTAGTCAAAATTCATAAATATATTGATTCAACATAAATTTGAATTAATTAGTTATATTTTTATTTAGTTACTGCTACTTCAACAGATTTTCAAAACTGGAATTACTTTGATCTATGATTTTTTTATTAGAATAATAAACTTAACATACCGTTACTATTATTTTGTCAATCAGGGAGGGCGTCAGTTTATGCTTAACTAACTTGAGCTTGGAAAAGGAGCGCTCCACAGTTGCTGTTGTTACTGGAAGTGTTGCATAAATTTTAAGCAACTCATAATGAGTTGCTTAAAATTTATGCAACACTTCCAGTAACAACAGCAACTGTGGAGCGCTCCTTTTCCAAGCTCAAGTTAGTTAAGCATAAACTGCGGAGCCTGTGTGGAGAAGAAAGACTCTCCAATCTCATGCTGCTTAGCATTGAGAAAGACATCCCTGTTGATAATGAAGAAGTGATAAACATTTTCAAGCGCATGGCCAACAGGAGACTGCTATTATGATTTTATTAAACATGTTGGCTTCCTTATTCTTCAGTATGCATTTCATTGTAGATGATTAAGAATATAATTTTTGCTTTTGTATTTTCCTGATAAGAATCAATATTTTTCTATTGCTACTTAAGAGCTGTGGCCATCATATTAAATAGCCCACAGTATATTTCTATAAATCTTTAATTTATAGTTTCATATTATTCCATATTTAAATGTATATACAGCAGAATACTGTAATTTATATGATGAGCAAGCTAAAAGTCAATAAAAGTAAAATTGAATAATAATTGTAAATACACTCCAATATTTCAATATCTTCATATCTTTTGAAAATCTTGCAATAAAAACATGCCTTTTTACAACAAATTTTCATTTATTTTCTTTAATCAGCTTTATATACAAAAATAATGCATTGAATTTAATGGAATTTAAGAATATTTACCACATACAATTTTAAAATTTTTCTTTGTGTGTGTATACATATATATAGCCTATATGGCATTGCGGATTTCATTTTTAAAAATGTTAGGGGAGTGCCCTTTTTTCAACTGAGCCCCTGCCCTTCTGAAAGTCTGTGCACGTCAGTGTGAAAGGGAGCTACTGGTAGGTAACTATAGGCCTGTTAATTTAACACTATTGGTAGGAAAAATACTAGAAAGAATTATAAATAGTATTCAAGAGCATCTGGATAATTTTAATCTTATTTCAAGTTTGGAACATGGATTTAAATAGGAAGGGCTTGTTTATCTAATCTCGTGGAGATTTTAGTTTGTAACTGATCAAGTAGATGATGGTCATCATGAAGACATTATTTATTTCAATTTTAGTTAGGCATTTAATAAGTTCCACATAGGAGACTTCTGTATAAATTAAATGTTCATTGGATATCAGGGTCAGGATCAGTCATAAAAGAAAATTATTGAAAGACAGAAAATTAGTTTTAAAATGGTCATGAATCAGAATGGTAGGACATAAAAGTAGGATACCACAGGAATTAGTGTTAGGTTCATTACTTATTATACAAATGATTTAGAGAAGGGATTAGGTAGTAGAATACCAAAATTTGCAGATGGTACCAAAGTAGGTTGCCCCAGTTACAAATACAGAAAATTCTTGTAAGTTACAAAAAAGTCTTGATGGATCAGTCACCTGGATTAGTACAGATGTGCCTCATTTAGCGCAAAGAATGCATTCTGAAGGGTCTTTGCAGTAACCAAATTTGTGCTAAACAAACAGTTTATATATAACATGTACTTAACAGGGATCAGTTCACAATAGCGCATGGTTCACTATACCAGGTGTCCGAGAATTATCTGTATAATTTTTGGCTGTTATTAAAAGTCAACCATGAAGTGTAGAAATTCCAGTGTTGTCCCATTTTACAGAGAATCTCATTAAGTTTTTTCTGATACCAAGTTTTGACAAGTTTTTTAGAAATGTACACGGGTGACAGACATTGATGATTTAAAAGCAAGAATCACAGCTGCTATTGAGCGAATTGATGTGGATATGCTGCAGCGTACATGGCAACATTTGGAGTATCGATTGGATGTTTTGCGAATCACTAATGGTGCACATATCGAATGTTTGTAACAACGTTACTTTAATAAAAGAAACTTTTGAAAATACAGATTCTAAATAATCTTGTTTAAGAATTTTACGTGTTATCAAGAATTTTATTAAAAGATGAAATTGTACAGATAATGTTCAGACACACTGGAATTTCTAAAAAACTTGTCAAAACTTGGTATCAGAAAAAACTTAATGAGATTCTCTGTAAAATGGGACAACACTGGAATTTCTACACTTCATGGTTGACTTTTAATAACAGCCAAAAATTGTACAGATAATTCTCGGACACCCTGTATTTTTAAATTAAGTAAAATATGTATAAGTACACATGAATATTATTGAAAATAATGTTAGTTAATTAATATTTATTTAATATTAATTATTATTATTAATAAAAATAACAAATACAATGTAAAAGTAAAGCATCACTTACCATAAATTGTTTTAGAGCAAGCTGGTTGGTTTGCCCATCTCTGATGTAGCTCCTACATTAAATTGACAAAGATGGGGGCCAAAGTTAGGGTTTACTTATTTACTGTTAAATATTAATTTTGCACTAGAAATGAAGCAAAAGTAACTATGGCACCTGACAGCTGAACAGAAGACATGAGATAGTAGTAATTGGCCAGCACAAATGTAAACAAAAACATAAAAACAAAAGCCTGCAAAAATGTGTGTGGTACACTGTTATCAATCACAATGCATATTTATATAAAACTCAATGTGAATCTATTCAGTTCTACTCACCTTAATGATGAGTTAAGCTGCAAAATCAAATCACACACTATGTACAGTACAGTATTTTTTTTTTCAAAAAAAAATTAAAATTTATGTCCTGAGATGCCAATTGCGCTAGTGATATCAAAATTGCACTAAATGAGGCACAACTATAAATGGCAGATAGAATTTAGTGATCAAAAATATAAACAAACTTCCACATTCATCTGATATATACAGTCATACCCCACTTTACGTCGGTTCACTTTACATCAAATTCGACTTTATGTCGGTTTTCAAGAGCAAGATTTTGTTCACTATGTCATTTTACTCGACTTTACATCGCTTTACGTCATTTTTCAACTTACGTCCTTGGAACCAATTACCGATGTTAGGCGTTTATTTTCATATTTATTATCTATAGTATTGAAAACATAACCATAAAGTGTTTATTTATAGTTGTATCTAATTGCTACCGTCGTCGGAGTGTTTTACAGTGTTTACAATCGGTTTTCGGTAGACTTAGGCACCTCTGTTCGCTTTACGTCATTTTTCGACTTACGTCGGGGTCCTTGGAACCAATTACCGACGTTAGGCGGGGTATGACTGTACTTTACTTTATAATGTTTACAGATGATATAGCTATTTTTTTCTTGCAAACTAAGAATATATTTAAATCAGAATTTATCAGTGTAATGAAATGGTTGACCACCAATAAACTCTTCCTAAATACCAGTAAAACAAATTTCATAATTTTTACTAGTAAAAGAAATGTGTATCTTGATGAACTTAATGTTGATGAAACTGCTGTAAAGAGGTGTACTGGGTAAATCCAGGATAAATAGACAGGTAGAAGTGCTGATATAACACTAATACATCTTCAATATTCACAAAACTTGGTCTGAGGGTGTATTTTAGTGAAAAAAAACAAATTCCCAAATTTTTTTGAAAACTGGTCAAATAGGTCAAAATTTAGGGTCAGGTCAAATTTTGCCCAAATTGTGACCTAAGAATTTTTTAAATCCCTATATCTTGGCTTCTAATTATCGTAGCTTAAACTTTATATGGATGGAAGCGGAATGAGCTCGTTTCCAGAAATGGTAATTTCATTGGGATAATTTAATATAAAAAAAAAACAATAAAACAAAAAATTCAGGATTTGACCTTGAAGGGGTCAATTTTTTAAAAAAATTTATTGAAGAAAAAATGTTGCCTGAGCAAAGATCTACCATAATCAGCAATAAAAAGTTAGCTTACAGGCCATTATATAGCTTAAAACTTAATTTTATTAATGCTGGCTTTCTTCATTTTTTCAGAATTTCATCATCAAAAATTTATTTAATGAAACTAAACATATTAAATAGTAGGATAACAATATAATAAGGATATACTTAGCATTTGTAATTATTAATTGTAATTTAAATACGTATCTACTCTCTACATTCTACATACATGCTAAGTGCTAACTTCATACATATATGCTAATTTGTTTTAAGTTTTCTTGAGAAATTTTCTAAACCTTGAGCTGGAAAGCCATACCGTATCCTTGTTCCGCCTCTTAAACTTGACTCAACTGTTCCAAATATGTTTGGGGGGGGCAAATATTGTCTTCTGCAGGAAAAAAGTATGAGGGCGCTATTCCTGAAGGATAAAGAAATTTGATCAAATAATCATCATATTCTGCATCATACGACTCAACCAGTCATAACCACAATTCTTTTTCGTACACACAACCAACAAAAGAGCCTACTTCTATTTCTTTATTGCTTAACTCTCCTTCGATATCACCGGCTTCTCCATCATGATCTACTTCTCCACTAACAATTTTTCTTATTTCTTCTGACTGAAGACTATTAGATAACAAATATACTTTTAAAGTGTTTGCTGACAAAGGGATAAATCTATGTAATTTTGGGGTACCCTTAATTGGGTGAAGCCGTAGAAATATTTGTAGACAAGCTACTACTGCGCTCAAAGGATTCTTCATTTGCTGGTAAAGGACACAGTTCTTGTAGCGGTACAGCCTCTTCTGCTGGTGCTGGTACAGATTCCAGTATTCCAGGTTGACTTCTTATTAAGGTGTAGCAATTGCTACACAATAGCTGATCCTTTTGAAGAACTCCATAACTTACAGAAGCCATAAGTTCTGTAACTTTTTTAATATTATTGAAAATTCTTTTTTTGTTTTTTTAAAGGATCACAATAATATAATTTCTTATTTGTTGGCATTTTTTAAAGTTATTTAGGTACATATTTAGGTACACCTGTATCTTTCAATATATAGTTATTAAAATCTGAAACTAGAAAAATAAAATATAAAAAATGAAGAAAGCCAGTATTAATAAAATTAAGTTTTAAGCTATATAATGGCCTATAAGCAATGTTCCCTCTAAGGTGTGTGCGTGTGCGCACGCACACGCATTGTGAAACCCGTGCACACAGCAAAATAAAATGCACACAGGCTCAAGCGTATCATGAGTCACGACAGTAAATTAAATAATTTCAGAAATATACCGTCACACAAGGTCTGACCATTTGCATCAACGTACTCTATAGTCGCTCTTTTAAGTATTAACCCCTTCCGCCCGACTTCGCCGACGTCTGCGCAATTACGCAATACAGATTTTTTTTACTCTATGTATTTGCGTTTTTTTTCTTTTATACATGAACGCATTGAATATAAACCTTCTCTTTCTTATTTTTGCATAAAAACGAATCGTAATTATCTCATAATTCATAAAAAATAAAATTATTTTTATTTTATTCCTATTTTGTGAATGGATAAAATCCTGTATTAATCTTGATAGTCTATTTTAAATTGTTAAATGCTAAAAATTGTTTTGAGAAATGATAACTAAAGTAGTCATTTTCAATTAATGTTATTTTTATTTTATTTCTTTATTTTGTTGAATTTTATTTTACTATTTTTTATTTTATTTATATTTTTAGAATGGATAAAATGTTTTCTTTTTAAGAATATATAATATTGTAAACAGTTTTTTTAATATCTATTTAATAGTATCGTAATGATCAGGCTATCACCTTATCAAAATAATATTTAAGTATTTAATATTTATATATATTTAATTTTTGAAGATAATAGCGCTCAGAAAAGTTTGCACAATTTTTCACCATGAATCTAAATGTATGCACAACGAAAATTTCTTGCGCACAAGGACTAAAAAAAATTAGAGGGAACATTGCCTATAAGCTAACTTTTTATTGCTGATTATGGTAGATCTTTGCTCAGGCAACATTTTTCCTTCAATAAAAGTTTTTAAAAAATTGATCCCTTCAATATCAAATCCTGAAATTTTTTTTTTTTCAAAATTGTGGTTTTTTTTATTAAATTATCCAAATGAAAGTACCATTTTTGGAAACTAGAGCTCATTCCGCTTCCATCCATATAAAGTTTATTAAGCTACGATAATTAGAAGCCAAGATATAGGGATTTAAAAAATTCTTAGGTCACAATTCTGCCAAAATTTGACCTGACCCTAAATTTTGACCTATTTGACCAATTTTCAAAAAAATTTGAGAATTTGTTTTTTCACTAAAAAATGCCCCCAGACCAAGTTTTATGCAAACTGAAGACATGACCGTGTTGTTTATCTGTCTATTTAACCTGGATTTACCCTACTGCAACAATTTCTTGGTGTAATGTTAGATAAGAATTTGCAATGGAGTGCTCATGTAAGTTATATTGCGAAAAAGATTTCAAGGAGCATTGCTATAATATTTAAACTTAGAAATGTAGTCCCTAAACAGGTTTTATTAACTCTTTATCATACTTTTGTTCTTCCCTGTAAAATGTATTGCACCCTTGTTTGGGGAAACCCCACTAACAACACTTTAAACAATAATATCTTTGTCATCCAAAACAGAGCAATAAGGTTATCTGATGCTGATTTCCTTGATCACTCTAGTGCATTATTTAAAGAGCTAAAACTACTAAAGTTTGATGATGTAATGAAACTGGCACATTTTATTTTTTACTGTATTTACAAGTGTAAGAACAAAATCATTAATTTCCAATGGGTAAATAGATATTGTAACCAGAAATAGATCAAAGCAGGTTATACGTACTGTACCTCAATTTAGATTGTCATCATCTCAAAAATTACGCATTTTCATTGGATTGAAACTATGGAATGATTTAAATGCTGATATAAAAAATATTGTGAATGTAAATTCATTTAAAACCAAGTTGAAATCTTGATTAATAATGGCATAGCTAATAATAAAAATCTAGGATTAATGTACATTACTATTGTTTATTCATTTCTCATGTGTAATCTAGGCTCAAAGACATTACTTGTGATTGTTCAGTTCTTATCTCTCATGTATAATATGGGAAGTCCTGGTTATTTGTATACTCATTTATATGTATATGATTTTTCTACACCTAAAATTTATTTGTATGTGATCTTCACTTCTATATGAAAGCAGCCATCCTGCCACCAGCCAGGACAGCCGCTTTCAGCTGAAAACCGCTACCAACACCCGCTATGCCACCCACCTAACGTTAGGAAGAAGATTACTGCCCCTTGCAAGGGAAGCTGGGTTTGAGGAGGTGGATGAGGATGACATCAAGGATTTATTTGAGTTGCACGGAGAAGAAATCAGCAACACAGACCTGATGGAGTTGCAGCAACAACAGGATGAAGAGGAACTATGAGAGCCAGAAACTCCCCCTCCAAAGGAGCTCACCATCAAGAACTTGGTGAGCATCTTGCAGAAATTTGAAGATGCTTTGGAGGTGGTGTTTGAGCATGACCCTCAGTTAGATAGGAGCACTGCTGTGAGGACTAAAGTGAAGGATGCTATGTGGTGCTATCATGAGCTGTATGTCTCCAAGAAAAAACATGCCATGCAGCCAACACTTCATGCCTTCTTCCAGCCACCAACTGCCACTCCAAGCACCAGCAAACAGCCACCAACTGCCACTCCAAGCACCAGCAAACAGCCACCAACTGCCACTCCAAGCACCAGCAAACAGCCACCAACTGCCACTCCAAGCACCAGCAAACAGCCACCAACTGCCACTCCAAGCACCAGCAAACAGCCACCCACCAACTGCTACTCCAAGCACCAGCAAACAGCCACCCACCAACTGCTACTCCAAGCACCAGCAAGCAGCCAACCATCAAAGGTCACCCTGAGACACCACCTCAGTTGTCTGAGTTGGCTGAGTTGCTCATGAAGTAAATACCTCCACAGTTCCACATTCCTCCAACACAAACCACTGGATTACAGTGAGTAGTCTTGAGTACAGTAGTTTATTTAACAAGGTTTATTTTTTAGTATGATTAGCACGTGTTTCTGTGCTTATTATTTCATATTAACCAGCAAAATACATATTTCATCTACTGTTAACTTGACCAACTAGGAACTAAACCCCCTTGTATTACATTGATTTTTATGGTAAAAATTGCTTTGTTATTCGGATAATCGTTATATGTATGGAATTTTAGGAACATAATCTATACAAATAATGAGGACTCCCTGTATTGATTTCTTCGTATGGTATTGGTATAATATTTTCAATAATGACCTTACATTTGTTATATATCAATAATGACAATTTAACATTAATACATACCTTAATTAATAATACTTATTCATGATTTATGGATTATTAAGAATAATAATAACTTTTATTTTTAATAAGAGCCTAGTAAAGCCTAAAGCTTAAGGACCAAATTAAATAAAATAAAGTCCAGCTTTACAATTATTTATGTCATTGTAAATTGTTAAGACCACTGTATTTATTTTATTATTAATTAATAAAGGTTATTCTATTCAAAAAAATGCAAAGCCCTCCATTCTGACAGAACTAATGAAAACTTTAGTTATTAGATGCAAGGAAAATGGTTAGAGAATATTAATCAGGAAAAAGAGCTTGGTATTATAGTTATAATCTAAAGTTTTCTAAGCAGTCCTTAGAAGCTAGAAATAATACAACTAGAATGCTAGGTATTATTAAGAGGAATGTTAGCTACAAAAGTTAGGAAGTCATCCGTAAATTATAAAATTCTCGCGTTGGACTTCACTTAGAATACTGTATTCGAGCTTGGTCACCCGACCATAGACCAGGATTGACAAATGTGGACCCAAACACCCCTCTGAAGTTTTTTGTTTTTTTTCTTTATGGACCCACCTTTAGAAAACCAATAAAACCACTTTTTTAATTATGAACTTTATTTGTTAGCATTATAACTTCAAGCCTTCTTTTTTAATTACTATAATTATGGTAACTACATGTAACTGATTAGGTCTATCTTTTTTTATCATTAGGTAGCTATTCATGTAAGTAAAATTTAAATACCATATGTACTTGCATGTAAAGCCTAAAAGCCTAAAAGCTTAAAAAGCCTAAAAGCCTAAAAAGCCTGGAAAGTATCATTTATTCAATTACAGTCTTCAAAATTAAGTACATTTTCAATATTTTGCAATTTCAAAAAAGTGTTAAAATGATGACTATTATACTATTAAACTTTCACATGGAAAAACTTAAAACATGAAAATGTTTACTCACAAATAATAATAATAATAATAATAATAATAATAATAATAATAATAATAAGGCATTTTGATATTTTTACTATCTATAAAATTAATAGATAATTATGCAAAGTAAAAATATAAAAAGAAATAAAATGAAAAATAAAGAAATACAAGAAATAATAATTTGTTGAATGTTTACAGTATGTTTACAGTATTCACACTGTACTATAGTTAGTTTAGTATATTATTTCCCACAAACCTTATTACTTCAGTCCATTAATAAACAATTTTTCTTCCAAACCCGAAAGGCATAAAGATTTATTAAATTTATTATGGTACTATATTTGTTTAAATTAAGAAGCACTATAACCTAACTAAGACTAAAATGCAATTATAATTTTATATTATTATCAACTACAATATTATCAACTACAGTATTTAAAAATAGCATGGAGCGAGAAAGGTCAATATCTATGATCCTATTTAGTATTTAAATTTATATGATGAAATGGTATAGAGCCTGAAAGTAACAAAACAGGTTCAATTATTAAAGGGTTAAAGTAAGGTACTTTAAAAACAAACCTACATTAAATATAATTAACTAAATTAACCCTTTCACTAACGTGAATATATGCGGATATGGTGTGGCAGTATGGACTATGGCAATGAATATATGTGGGTTTGGTGGTAAAAGGGATATATGAGTTTGGCAGTGAAAGGGTTAAAGGGGCATTCCAGGACAAATCACCCAAAAATTTTAAAATTTGTCACCACTCCAACCCAGATTTTAATGAAAATTGACATATGGGGTTCTTCCGGGTGCTGATTTCACTGGTTCAAATAAAAAAGTTCTATGACCCATAGTTTTTGAGATATGGGCCCCCAAAATCTTGGGAGCCCCACTTTACCACCTACCTAACTTTAATGGGCAATAAACTCCCAAGCATCTTGTTGTAGACTGATAAAACTATACATTTTTAGAATCAGCATGAAGAGATCTATTAAATGATAGGCTATCACATTCAAATGTGTAGAATAATAATGAAAATTTCCCCCCCTTTTTATTTTTGACCCCCACCCCCCTAAACAATGAAATCCAAAAAAAAAAATTTCATTTATTAAACTTCCATTAATTGTTAAAAGATACAAACAATAAAAAATGTGGGTCTCAAGTTGCAAGATATTTTAAATATTATTGAAAAAATATGTACATTGACATTTGTACATTGAAATTTTGACATTTTTACGCAGACTAAAACTACAAATGATATAGGGTGTCCATAAATGATTACCCTGATTGAAGCATGCTAACTTTTAAATAAACACTCATATTCAAACACAGTTTTAATCATAAGTAGATAAACATACAAAGTTTTGATACATAGTTAATGAACTTAATAAGCTTTCACATGTGCACCCCTAGTGGGCCAGTGGCACGTAAAATGTCTAAATGGTATTCACACTCACGCCACACATTTTCCAACATTTGTGGGTTAAATGTTGCAATTGCATCCATAATGCGTTCTCGCAATGTCCTGATATCTGGAACAACTGTTGCATAAACCAAGTCTTTAACATGACCCCGGAGAAAGAAATCCAGCAGGGTAATGTCTGGTGATCTTGGGGGCCATGGGATTGGCCCATCCCTGCCAATCCATCGATTTGGAAATGTTGTGTCGAGAGTTTCACGAACAACATGCACCCAATGAGGGCACGTGGGTTTTCCGATCTCCAAATACATACATTGTGTCTGTTGACTCTACCACTGAACAGCTACTACAGCGCTCCTAGTGGCAAATGTGGTAGACAAAACACACCAGCACAGAAACTCTATGCATGTACAAGATGACCTGTAAAAAGAAAATGGATGTAAGATTCGGCATTAAAACATGAGAGCATACTGTTTTCAGGGTAAACATTTATGGACACCCTGTATATTTACATCCCATGAATAACTCATATTCACGCAGTCTGTCTCTCAAATGTTTGTTAATTATGCTTATTTTTATTACAGATGTGCTTATTTTGAGTCAAATCATATCTTATTTTTGAGATTTACAAATATGTATTTTTAGTAATGAAAAATGGTTAGATACCGTGATGATCCTTTAGAAAAACATAAGAAAAAGATACACAAGGATATAAGAACCATCAGCCAATCACTTTATGATCGATGTAAATGGAAGCTACAAAGGAATACTGTACTATGTAGCAAATGTAGAAAATTATTGACCCAGAGACCAGAGTTGCTATCAACATCACAAAGTGAAGAGTCTGATCACAATCAGTCTTCTGAGAATGTTATTTCAGAAAGCAATGAATATGATCCAAGTAATGCCAAAGAGGAGGTTTCTCAAGTTCTAGAAAGTCTTGCTGTGACTCCAGTGAAGAAGTGTACGGTAAGTATTCAATGATAGGTACTTTTTATATTTATAATTTTTTTATTTATATTATTTATTTATAGTGCATTTACTTTCAAGACAGTTTTTCAGCAATTGCTGAAAAACTCGATGAAATTAATATGTTGACATATTAATTATTATTGTCCATATATATCAAATAGAGTCAAATATTTATTAATTAAAAATTTCAAATGGTTTGGGTTCCTCAAGAAAAGAAGCAAAAGCTATTCAAATAATAGAAAAAGCACGTCGTTCTTTAAAACGAAAGCTAGAAACAAGTTTAGAAATCGAGATCCCAAGCCCATCAAAAGCTACAAAGTTGGATCATTAAACTCAAAGGTATGAATTTTAAAATGATATGCTATTATTAAGTAGGAATATACCTAAACTAAAACTGAAGCATAAAAACAAAATGTAGATATTCACCTTTGATAGTAGAAACTAGAAGCACAACTCCCTAAAGATTGGAGATCAATGGGCCCATTAAATCATTTGGAATTCATTTGGTCACAAAATAATTTTTGGTTTAATTTGACTATCTCAAAGAATGCTCATTTTGTTACAATTGAAATCAATATTATAATCGAAAAAATTTAATATGCACATGTAACGTTTTGTTTATAGCTATTAACACAGCTCAACAAAAAAACATTTTTGTTTCGTTGCCAAGGAAATTCGTACGAATTTAGGGTATTTTGGGGTTGCTGAATTCCAAAATGAAAGTAGTTTTTCCGATTTGGCTCTAGTTCTTGAGATAATGAATACCCTCAATTAATAGGAAACGTAACCATAACGCGTGCATATGGGAAACTACCGGAACATTCTAGATGGTGAGACCGAATAAAATGCCATTATGTATTTCATGTGTTTACTTTTGTATGATTTGAGACAATTTCAATGCGATTTGTAAGTAGGCTCCGCCTGAACATTAAATTTTTTGCATTTTTACGTGTTTCAATGGGGTACCAATTATCTCATAAATTAGAGCAATCTAGCGAAACCGATGTCATTCGGAATCAGCACCACAAAGTTACCCCAAAATCACTCTAATATGATTGGCAATAAAATGAGTGTTGACCAGTGTTATACATTCATGAATTTGTTTCAGGTCAATGATTCATCTCATGAATAAACTGGTTGAAGCTTTCCATTCTACTGACAGTTATGAGAGGAAACTCAAAATATTGACATTATCTCCATTTACCATATCAAAAACTATAAATCTATTTCAGACAACTGAATATTTAGTTAAGAAAAGCAGAAATATAAAACAAAGACTTGGAATTATTCCTGAAATTGAACCCATGTCAAAAGGAAAAGTAATAACTAAAGGTACTAAAGATTCTGTTCAGAAATTTTTCGAATCAGATGAAATTAGTCGTTTGTGCCCAGGTACAAAAGACTGCCTGAGTATCAGAAATGAAAGTGGGTATAAAGAATCTGTGCAGAAAAGACTGGTGTTAATGAATCTGAAAGAAGCTTTTAGTCTCTATAAAAATAATCCAGATAGTCCCCAAATTGGCTTCTCTAGTTTTGCCAGCCTTTGCCCCAGACATTGTGTTTTAGCTGGAGCTGCTGGTACCCACTCTGTGTGTGTATGTACATTGTACATACCACCAGAATGCTAAAATACAATTCTCAGCTTTGGGTGTCAAAGGGTTGGAATACACAACTCTTATGGAGAAAGCAGTGTGTGATGTCAACAACAGGAATTGCATGATGCAAATATGTAATCTCTGTCCAAAAGAACAAGGTATTCAGAATTTTTTGCTCACTTTTCAAAGTGTTAACAATCCTGAATGTGAGGAAATAAAATATAAACAATGGGTTACTACAGATCGATGCAATATGGTTGAAAAAACAGAATCTGTAGATGATTTTATAAATTCATTAAGCACAAAATTATCAAATTGACACATCATCACTTTATAGCAAAGAATCAGAGTGCATTTCTAAAAAACTTGAAGAATAATCTAAATAGCCATACAGCTGTAGTTCTTGGTGACTTTTCAGAAAACTACTCATTTGTAGTACAGGATGCAGCCCAAGGTTTTCATTGGGAAAATACCCAATGCACAGTGCATCCCTTTGTTATATTATAAGGAACCAGAAAGTAATGAAACAAAACATTCAAGTTATTGTTTTTTATCTCCAAATACAAAACATAACACTACAATGGTTTACACTTTTTTAAATACACTCATACCTATTATTAGAAAATCCCACCTTCATATCAAAAATTACATTATTTTACTGATGGATGTGCAGGACAATATAAAAATCGTTTCAACTTTGTTAACATTTGTAAACATGAACAAGATTTTGGGCTGGAATGTGTGTGGCATTTCTTTGCCACAAGCCATGGTAAGAGCGCTTGTGATGGGATTGGGGGTACAGTGAAAAGATCTGTAGCCAGAGCGAGTATGCAGAGAACATTTGCAAATCAAATATTAACACCAGAAGACATGTTTGAATTTTGTTAAAACAACATAAGTGACAGCATAAATTTTTTTTTAATAAATTCTGAAGAAATTGAAGCAATGGAAAAATTTTTAAGTGACAGATATGAAAAAAGTATGTGGCTAACAGGAACACAAAAATTCCACAGATTTGTACCTATTAATGCAAATAACAAAAACATTTGAATTATCTTCTGATGAAGTTGATGAGGTGAGGATTATAAGCAAAGCTTTTCTGGGTGAAGATAATGTTGAAGTTAATCCAAAAATAGGAGAGTACCTAGTTTGTACTTACAATGATCAGAAATGGTTGGGATTTGTACATTCCTATAATGAGGAATTTGATGACTTTGAGGGTAGCTTTTTGCACCCATCAGGATATAGTGTTTACTATTACTTTCCAGAAATTAGAGATACATGCCACATATCAAGAGATAAAATTTTAGGTTTATTAAGTACACCAACTTTAAAGCCAGGAACAATGTGTATTCAATATGTTTTCCCAGGAAATGAGTTGAAAAAACTCATGTAATTATGAATCAACTTGATGTAATATGTGTTCAATTTGTATTTTTGCTGTTTATTTTCATCCATGTGAATATATCATTTGTAGTTCTCTAATTTAGTCTGCAGGTGTAAAAATGTCAATAATTTTTAAAATATCTTGCAACTTGATACCCACATTTTTTATTGTTTGTATCTTTTAACAATTAATGAAAGTTTAATAAATGAAAAATTTTTTTGGATTTCACTGCCTAGAGGGGGTGGGGGTCAAAAATAAAAATAAAAAAGGGGGAGAAAATTTTCATTATTGTTCTACACATTTCAATGTGGTATCATTTAATAGATCTCTTCATGCTGATTCTAAAAATGTATAGTTTTATAGGTCTACAGTAAGATGTTTGGGAGTTATTGCCCATTAAAGTTAGGTGGTAAAGTGGGGCCCCCAAGATTTTGGGGGCCCATATCTCAAAAACTATGGGTCATAGAACTTTTTTATTTTGACCAGTGAAATCAGTACCCAGAAGAACCCCATATGTCAATTTTCATCAAAATCCAAGTCGGAGTGGTGACATGCATTGGGTGCTCTCTCCTGAAATGCCCCCAAAGTATTAAACTATAAATCTATGAAAAACAGTATACTCAGTGACAACAGTGAACACTCCTCTGTCTTCTTCCAACCTTTTTAGTCTGCATATCAAGTCACTAAAGCTTCAGAGCAAAAGTCTTTAAAACACGTTTTGTAAACACATTAAGCCCAAACACAAGGGACAGAGTCCTTAACTTAAGTCTTAACTCTTTGATGACCATTATACATTTCTTTGAACTTAAAAGTTTAAGTTTTATTGTGTTTTACAATTAGATATTAGTAACTATAGTCACTTAAATGACCCATTTTTGGGTTAATTTTCCGACAACTAAACTATACCTGTATAAACATGTAGATGTATTTGTAGAAACGTTGCATCATTGTACAATTTATATTATTATTTCCTTGGGACAAATATGTCCTTTGGTCCTCAAAGAGTTAAGCCAATCAGGATTCAGGAGGTTGGAGTACTGAATATTGACCACTATAACAGTGACCTAGTGAGTACCACTACGACTGTGACAGTGACCTGTTGACCTTTTATTGTCCTGAAGGATTAAAATTAATCTTACAAAGTCTTTAAGACTTAGAGCAATCTGATAGGCAGATATGTGTACTGTTAATAGAAGGGAAAACTTGAAAAGAGAAGGGCATGCATCGCCTACCAGGGGATTGGGGTCCTGGGAGTTGGTCTAAAAAGTAAAAACAATTTTTTTTAATTAGGAAATTAATTATAAAGATTGAATCCCAATTGATAGATTAAAAGTTTATCATCATCACTCATAAATAGGTTTTTGGGAGGAGACATTTGGCAACTATTTCTATTGTCTTAAGGTCATGAAATGTATAAACAAACTCAGTGGTGCCTTAGACATTGTTGAGGATGCTTGTTTGAAAAATGTTCTGTAGTCATTTTTTCAATGTTTTCAGACAGTTTTTGTTAATGTTCATTTTGGTGTTTCTTGAAAATTATGGGAAGCAAAACCCAAACACCTGCTGATATTAGAGGCATTACCATTGCACTTGCCAAACAGTTACTTTCAAGCTGCAAAATATAGCTTAACAGTTGAAAATATTGCAATCTTCAGTACAAAAATGGCTGTCTTGTTTTCATAAGGAAGGTGCTATCTCAATGCCAAGTCCAAAACTATGAACAGGAAGACCAAAAAAGACAAAAAAAGAACTGATTCAACTTTAAACCAATTAGTGTTAGGGCAGTTCCAGGACAAATGAAGCAAAAATATGTTAAATTGACGCCCAACTATCTCAGATTTTGCTCATTTTTGGTGTATAGGTAAGGTTAGTTTATACAAAGAAGTCATGTATCAAAATCTCAGCTTTCTATGACCACTGGTTCAAGAGTTATGGTCATCAAAATTAAAATCAAGGTCAACTTGAGATTTTTTTAGATGGTCATAGGTCAATAATTGTCAAAGATCCATAAAACTATACAGTGGTAGCCATCAGTCACGCATCACCCCATCAATTTAAAAAAAGAATTGTTTTAGCGTAAAAGTAAAATATCAAAATTACTGTAAATGGTAGAAAAGATTAATTTAGAAACTACTCAAGCATACAAAACATGCTAATGAACTGTGGTCAGTATTTTGTACATTTACCCTTTTTTTTCAGCACTTCAGCAATACATCATGGCATGGAATTTACCAGTATTTCGCAATACTCTGGCATAATTTCCTGCACCCACACCTTTATGGCTTCAAGCAAACCATTCAATGATGTAGGATTGTGATGGGTAACTTTTTCTTTGACAGTTCACCAGCAGTTCTCTATCAAGTTTAAATCAGGCAAGTTTCCTAACCAAGGCCCAATCAGCTGAAAACCTAAATTTCAGAGCCAATCAGATACAGTTTTGGTGCAGTGACATGGCACTCTATCTTGTTAGAAAAACGTTGTGGTGCATCTCCATAAACAGCAGCAACTTCTCCTGCAGGATATTTAGGTTTTTCCAACAAGATGGAATGCCATGTCACCACATAAATTGAAAGAATATCATTATACCTTTATTTTTTATTAAGAATTTTTTTTTTGTATCTGAACTTGAAGGTCATTCAGTCAATTATTATTGGGTCACAGAGGTCAAATTGTTTCTAATTTTCCTATCTCTATTTTTATTGCATTTTTGGATTCTACACTTTTTTATTTAAAAAATATACAGTGGTGGCCATAAGTCATACACCACCCATTAATTTAAAATAAAAAATTGTTTTAACGTAAAAGTAAAATACCAAAACTACTGTGTAAATGGTAGAAAAGACATTTAGAAACTACTCAAGCATACAAAACATACTAATGAATGGTTGAACAATAGTTAGTTTATGATTTTTACCTCAATATGTATTCTTGACAGAACCTATTTATTAGGGATGTACCAATATATCGGTATTGGTGATATCGGTAGATTTTTAACAGTATCGGTATTGGCCAATATTTCAAAGTAGGATTTTTCCAAAATTATGAATAAAAGACTATTCAGAAGATGAAATTTCCAATATTTTATTGTTTTATCATTTCACGTAACTCATTATTTTTTCGTCATAGCCTTTTATTTATTTTAATCATAGCCTACATCCTAAGAAATGTAGCACATAAGTTTCACCCAATTTTCTTTTCAAACAGCCAATCAAATGAAGTGTAAATCCTTTGAGAAATAGATATAAAGCCTAGAAAACAAAAAAAAACTATCTTGTAGTCATAGCTCACAATATTAAACCAGCTAGCTGGTTAAAAACACATTTACTAAGCCCAACATAGGTCTGAAGTCCAATTGTATAACAAACAAAACTAGGACATCTAATGCAGTATTGCCATCTTTAATGAAAAGGATTATTGCTTTGTTGCCAAATTTTCAACACAGAAAATAAATTATGAATATGCTACAAAAATATGACAAACTAATAAACCCTAGCTGGATATCAGTATCAGTTGTCAACCAATACTATTTTTAATTATCAGTATCAGTATCACTTATTGGCTAAAAAGCGATATCAGTACATCCCTACTATTTATTGTTATTAATCTTCTGTCATTTTTCTTATAGATCATCAGATATACAGTACAGTCAACTCCCACAATCAACATCTTCACCATCCATGTTTTTGTTTATCCACAGTTGCCATTTGGTAACTCTTTTCTTCAGTTATTTGCAGTTGAAATTGGAAAAAAATTATCAAAATCAAAGAAAAATAGCAAAATTTAAAAACATTAAATTAAGTGGAAAGTGGTAAGGGTCCTTTTACCATATGAAGCTGGAGTAAAAACTTTAAAAAGAAGAGCACAACAGAATGCATGCTTTGCGCATGCACAAGCCACATCTTCTGGCAACCTTTGTTTACAGTCTTTGTTCATAATTTTAGTGGCTGGTGGACAGTATCTCGCAGTCTGCAAATTACTTTGCAATTGATTAATTTATAACTTTATATTAATTCTCTACTCCACTCCACCCAGAGATTTTGACAGCTAAAAAATATCAGGAGTCTGGGACTCCTGGCAAAAAATTTTCAGGGGTCCCACCTTGATTTCAAAGTCCCAGGGAGTCAACTTGAAAAACCAAGAGTCTGATCCAAATGCCAAGATTTAAGACACTTCATTTCTTATTTTCTCTTTGTTACTGATTCTTAGTCTAATAATAATAATGGGTGAGCTAGCCACTTTATTAACTTTCTCTCTAATACTGAATGAAGTGTTGTCAAGATGTGTTATTGGGCAACCTACTTTATTAATTTTCTCTCTAATACTGAATGAAGCATTGTCATGATGTGTTATTGGGCAAGCTACTTTATTAATTTTTTGCTAATACTGAATAAAGTGTTGTTGTGATGTGTTGTTGGGTGAGTTACTTTAATTTATTAATTAATGGGCCCTCTTTTGCCACCCCAAACAACATAGTGCAACTGATTTCAAAATTATCAAAATTTTCAACTTAGGTTAGGTTACCCACCCTAAGGTCAAATTCATAAGAGTAAACTTTTTACCTAATAGTCACATGGACCCAGCAGTGGCACTGGCAGCCAGGGTTGTGGAGTCGGTCCAAAATTTTCCGACTCCGACTCCACACATTGTAAAAATTTGACTCCGACTCCGACTCCACACATTGTAAAAAATCTAAAAATCTGACTCCGACTCCTCACATTTTAAATATACGACTCCGACTCCTCTAGTGTTTCACTCTATAATTATCATAATAATAAGACATTTCATCACCACCACATGAATCATCAGGTTACTTTCTAGGATAAGGGAACATTCAAATATTAAGAAGGATATTGACTTGTAGATATTATCATATTAAGGGATTTTTATTTTTTCCAAATATATATATATATATATATATATATATATATATATATATATATATATATATATATATACAGGGTGGGCGGAAAGTAGCTCCCTATTTTGGATTGGTAAAAAAATACGTATATTATCCATTTATTTCAGAAGAAATAATATGAAAAGGTAGGCATACATGGTAGGTTTTCTCTAAAATTCAATGTGGGCTCCAACTCTTTCCACCAGCTTCTGGAGCCGCCCAGGAATGGTGTCCACTGACTTTAGCAGGAACTCCGGCGGGATGGAGGACATGACTTCCCAAATTCGGTCCTCCAGTTCTTCCAATGTCCTCGGTTTGGTGCGGTAGACTTCTTCCTTTACCCACCCCCAAAGAAAGAAGTCGCACGGTGTCAAGTCGGGCTCCTGGCTGGCCATTAATGTGGACCACGATGACCCATCCAACGCCCAGGGAAGTGGGCATCCAGCCACTCACGGACAACAAGAGCGAAGTGCGGAGGGGCGCCATCTTGCATAAATATCAGATCGTCGATGTTCTCCCATGTGCTGACAACCGCCAGACCTCGTTTCGCAACATAGCAAGGTACCGCTCAGCATTCATGGTGTTGCGCAGAAGGAACGGGCCCACAACCTGATCTGAGGTCATAACCACACCACACCGTTACACTGAACCGATTCTGCCATTTTTCAGCGGTAACCATGGATCCTCTCCTGCCCAGTAGTGGCAATTGTGGCAGTTGACAAAGCCTCCGACGTGGAACACCGCCTCGTCGCTCCAGAGGATGTTGCGGAAGAGATGGGGCCAGTCTTCATGCCAAGGCCAGCATGATTTCCCCGAACTCCATGCGAATGTCGCAGTCCTCGTCCGAGAGAGATTGGCAGTAATGCGGCTTCCACGCACGCCAGTTCAGCTCCTTCTTCAGCACAGTTCGCACTGAGTTGCGGGAGAGTCCACTTTCCCGAGCTGCCTGGCGAGTTGACTTTCGTGGACTCCGTGCGAACATTTCCTGAACTGCCTGCACCATCTCCTGGGCCCTGGATGTCGAAGGGCGACCACATCTTCGAACATCTGCCACAGACCCCGTGGTCATGAGCTTCGAGTGGCAGTTCTTGATTGTTTTCGGGTCCACTTGGGCACGTGGTCCGTGAATGGCCCGCCACCATCTTTTAACTCGAACGACAGAGTGGCAAACTTCGTACCATGCCGCCAACTGGGCACGCTCCTGCAGTGTTAAACGCTCAGCCATGTTACCCTTCAATCTGAAATTTTTAAAAAAAAAATGAACGTTACAATTGTACCACTTTAGAGAACACAAAGAGAACACTTTAGAGAAAAAAAGATTACCGTTACAATTGTACCACTTTAGAGAACACACCATAACAATATAACAATATAATCACAATTTATACATAATTTATATGTAATTTAAATTAGGGAGCTACTTTCCACCCACCCTGTACATAAATGAAAAAGATTCTCTTAAACATAATTAAGGTCTAACCAGTAGTAGTCCTACTTAAAATTGAATAACCCTTCTTAACCTAGTGGCTATAACCAGGGTTGTGGGAGTTGGTCCAAAATTTTCCGACTCCGACTCCACACATTGTAAAAATTCAACTCCGACTCCACCCTGAAACGTGCGACTCCACGACTCCGACTCCACAACCCTGCTGGCAGCACCGCCGCATGGCTAAGTACGTGCTCATATAAGTAGCAGGGGTACCAAGCAGTAACTTTTCAAGTTAGCTTTGAAAACTTTTACTACAATCTCCCAACAATCTTTATAGGGGCCTGGAGCAATGTCAAAGCGGGGTGTATTGCTGCATCAGGGAGGGGCAAAGAGTCCTATACTGGTTGACTCAGAACTGCTTCCATAGCAATAGTATGAGTGCCCCCAAAAGAAATTTTTTTTAAGTATGAATCTGATAGGAAATGCATAATACTCTCTACTCAAAGGGGCCCCAAATGAAATTCTGGCAAAATATAGTTAGGGGAAGGTGTTAGTAAAAAGCTTCGTGTCTTGCCCACTATAGCCAACCCTGCTGCCTGCTTGAGTGACCTCCCCCGGGCGAGAAAAAGTGTATGAGGCTCCACAATTGGCAAAATTTTAGATATAGCTATATATCCAGGTATTTATTTCAAATTTTCACAGGAAATGGCCAACTTCCCAAAAAGAGCCAGGGAAATGCGACATATCACTGTGTTACAAATTTTGGAGGAGGAGGAGGCCAAGTAGCCAGAAAGACAGGGAAATATCATCAACTCGCAAATTTTAGCAGGGAGGAGACTGAGTACTGAGAGAGACAGGGAAAACCACCAAAACAGGCCCTTTTTTGCATCTGTGATTATGCAGTGTCAGTGTGCCTCTAAATAGCTAATTTGTGTTTAAATATGTACTACAATGTGTACTGTCTGGACTTATTTCACTAAAATGTAAAAATATTACATAATGAAACGGTAAAAGAAAATATTGAAGTAGGTGATATTAATTCTTGAATATCGTTAAATAGGATGAAAGAAATTTCGGTGCTACTATAGCATGATTCCTACCTCGATTCGGCGGTCTACCTTTTAATTATAGCTTCTTACCTTGTTTACTAATTGCTTGTTTACATTCCAATGTCCATCACCCTTGATGATTGGTTAGGTTTAGTCATGATATTTTCCATTAGTTTTAATGAAAATATTGTGACTAAACCTAACCAATCGTAGGTAGACCACATACTATAGTAGCACCGAAACTATTTTTTAAATAAATAAAATTGAATAATAAATAGCATTTTATATTTATTATATTTTCATTTATACCTTGGATAGGAATCACACTCTACAGTACTGTAGTTTCGAACCAAAACGGGTAGGAATCACCCTATAGTATCGAAGTCACCGGTAGGAATCACGCTATAGTAGCACCGAAATTTCATTTGGAGAGACACTCCTATATTGCTATTCAACAACAACATTTTTTGGTAAAACTTTACTGTCCAGACAGTATTCAGAGTCCACAGGGCCTTAATTACTAACCTAACCTAACCTAACCTAGCATTACAACCTAATTTAATATTTTGGTAATTATATAGTAAAAATAGTATAGGTAGTTAAATCTATACTTCTCTGGTGTAATTTAGTGTTTTGTTCAAATCTAACCTTCATTTCTTATGCAAAATTGCCAACCTATAACCTAACCTTGCACTTAAAAATTTTACACAGGTGTACTAGGCATGAAGCTCTGCCCCTAGGTCCTCCCCTCAGTGTCTTAACCTTGTCATTGAAAATAATATAAATAATGAAGTGGCTCTGTGGCCAGCATGCCAGCCACATAGTCTGGAGGCTATGTAGCCAGCATGACAGCTGCCCCCAAAACACAAGAATGGTTCTGTAACCCATGCAAACAGAACTGAATGCCAAGGACTCCATCTTTTTTAGCATAGTGCTCATGTATATAGCTGTTTAACCCCCTTTTAAAGAGCAATTTTGAAAATAAAGGTTTACTATCTTAATGTGTAACCTGAATGTCCAGTTAGGTTAATTGAATTCCTAATTAGGTCAACTATACACCCCTGACAATTGGTTAGGTTGTCATATTTTCATTAGTTTTGAAGTAACCTTATGATTTTAAAAACAAAGGTATATTGTTTTAATGCATTATCTTTCATTCATAACATCTGCCAGTTCTCCAGCCCTATCATTAGTTACATAGCCCACAGACTAGCAGCCAGTATGCTAGCCACAGAGCCACTGCTTATAAACATAAAAACATTGTAGGATACAAAATTCAAGATAGTGTTCCTATAGAAATCAGAGACTCATTAAAAACTTTTGGATCACTTTAACATATTGCTTCCTAGTGTTAATCACTTTAACATATTGCTTCCCAAAAATAGACATTATGCAACCAATTACATTACAATAGTTTATACCTAATATTTAGAGATTAGCTAGTCGAGAAAATATAAATTTATGGACAACTTAACTTATTCCCAGCTATACTAAATGCAAAGCAATTATCAAAACGAGTGTTGGCCCATTGCTTGCTAAAGATGGACTAACTCTCACATCTAATCCACAGGAAATGGCAAACATTCTACAATCTCAATATGCTTTAATATTCATCAACATTCATTTTTGATAGGATATTCTATGACAATTTAACATATAAATTCATATTCAGGACACCTTGAAACCTCAGGGAAACTGATAAAAATCAAGGAAATATAATAATTATTTTTTACAAAAAAAAAAAATTTAGACGTCAATAAGCAACTATTACAGGCCATTGACCCAGTATTTAGCTCTTTCCTCGGTTAAAATTTTGCTGCTCTGCGTCCTCTCCAGTTTTATGGGGAGACATCTCGTGGCAAAATTAGGAAACATAGGTCAAATCAGCCAATTAAATCTGGTTTTTGTTCCATGTGACCTTATCTGACCAATCAGAGATGTGCATTTTGAATCTCCCATAATGCATACTCATTCCAAAATACTTTTTCAGTTTGCTTTTCGCTATGGTTTGTGAAGGTTGTGATTTGGATTACTATCAATTAATACAAGATATTTATAAAAAAGAAGATGGTACTAAAGTTTTCTTTACCAGTCATGGTGTTTTACCTACTGGCATTATTTGTCCACAGTGTGGTCATGAGTATAATTATAGAGAAGTTGCTGACCATGAAAAAACGCAGGTTAATTTGGTGTTTTTTGTTCAAATCCGAACTTCATTTCTTTGGGAAATGAGCCATTTTTTAGAAATTTTAAAATTGAAAATTTCTCAAAAATGGCTCATTTCCCAAAGAAAAGAAGTTCAGATTTGAACAAATCATACCAAAAAATACCAGAAAAATATGTTTTTGTTCAGAAAGGAGGAGGAGTACTAAAACGAATAATTACCATTTTTTTTAGAAGGCGCATTCTATTGCCACCATAACAAGTAGCAGTACCATCTAGTGATGAATTCTGTAAACATTTTTGAGGTAGCCAATCACAGGCCTCTATTTCATCACGTGATCTAATCCAGCAAATCACTGACCGATTTGCTTCCTCGCTCATCTCCTATTTTCAGTTCAAATTCAGAATCGCATGGTATTCTCTCTTTAAATGTAGTGTGTCCAATTTGTATAATTTAGGTCTCGGGGGTACAGGGCAGAGCCCCCGTAAAGATCACGCATCACAAATTGATCGGTATAGGGTTTTATATTTTTTATTTTTGAATTTCCAATGCTAAAATGATAATGTAGGTAATAACATATTCATATTAGGTTAGGTTAGGGGTTAGGTTTTCCATGAAACCTAGGTTTTTCTCATGGTTTTTGATGTGTTTCATGACATTCTTACCTTCATTTTCATTGGAAATGATGCGTTTTTCACCCCTTAAAAAAACAATTCCCCACAGGTTCCCAAATATTGATTGGGTAAGGGATGGGGTATATCTTAACAACTGGTCATTTCCAACGGAAATGAAGGTCAGATTCACATGAATCACATCAAAAACCATGAGAAAACCTAGGTTTCATGAGAAATAGCAGTCTGGGCTGAAAAGTAACAATTACCATGCCTATTACTCAGAATCGCTGACAATGCCTCAATTTTCCCAGTTTTTACAATTTCAATGACATGATGACCTTATTACGATCATATTCTACTGTAGCTCCTCCTGACTAATACGGTAATAATTATAATTACATATAATTTATTAGTCGCTCATTAGTTAATTTTAAGACAAATTAAGACTCTTTCATGAATGAGAGAGATAGTTTGTGGATTGTAAATACTGTATATTCTTAGCTGAAGTTTGTAGGCTACTTTGATAGTAGTAAATAGTTGTACATTATTTAGCTGACTTGAGATGGATGTTTTGCAGGATTCTATTATTATTAGCTCATGACTTGGATAACCTCGACAGGCCCCAGTGGCTTCATGTTTTCCATATGAAATGTAATGTAATAACAATAACATAATAAAACGAAGCAAACCCGAGTGAGATAGCTTGAGCCTTATGTTTGAGATAGAACTAGCCTAAATAGGTCTAGCCAGATCATAGGCCTAATACAAAATAAATCCTTGAGCAACTAGTCACTGTATTATCCACCTAAGTCTGTTAAATATTGGTGGTTAGGGAAATAAAGGACAGCTAATTGGAGATGTTTAGTTATCAATATGATATGGCCTAGCCGAAGTTTCCAAAATCATGAACAACTCAATTTTTTTTTTTTTTTTTTTTCGGGCGTATTTAAACCAAATCACAAAAACATTCAATATGGCGTTATATTATAAGGAAAATTAAGTTTAAGCGGTAGTTTTTGTAATAATGAATACTAGCTTAAAAATGAAGATATGTTTATTTTACTATTTATGAAGATAATACTAAAATAATAAAAATTACTGTGGTAAACAGTAGTTCGTTAGTTAATTTTAAGAAAAATTTGGACGTTTTCATGAATAAGAGAGATAGTTTGTAAATTGTCATTACTGTATATTTTTAGCTTAAGTTTGCAGACTGCTTTGATAGTAGTAAATAGGTGTACATTAGTTAGCTGAATCATATCTAATTTTCAAAGCTGGGCACAAACCGTTAATCCGTTAATCGTTAATTAACGAAGTTAACTTTTTCGTTAACGATTTAACTTTTAAGTTAACTTTGAAAATCATTATCGGACTAATTAACTTCCGTTGCATTTAACTTCCGTTAACTCAAGTCCGTTAACCCAAAAAATTCATAAATAAACGTTTAAAAGTTTCTATTATTTTCAATGCTGAGCAGGTGCGTAATTAATCCGCCACTGTTAATAGTGATGAACGAATTTCCATTTCCGCAGTGCAAAATCAGGCGATATATTTGTTTCCGTCGCCACAATTTGTGTCTTACCAAATATGGTAGTTATTTATGGTATTGGTTTGAGCAAAACATGGTCGACTGTAAAATCAGGCGGAAAGATTTGCCATTTGAGTTGAATGTTTCAACTTCTTTCAAGAAATATCACGAGCATTTTAAGGCACTTTCAATAATATATATGTAACAATTACAACAAATAACTACATTCGTTTCATTTGCAGTCTGTCTCTTGCGCAACATGTTTGTGCTAGTGAATATTTAAAAATAATCGTTGTCAAGTAAGTCATGTATATTTATAATATGTCTGTGAATACCTTATTAGTAGTCTCCTTGATACATTTCAAGAACCATAAAACTGATCAGGTAAGATTTCAATTCTCATGTCACTTTGATGACATAAATTAAGTCAATTGATGTCTTACAATGGGAGCGTTTTCACCTTAACCCTTTATGTCCTGGCGGTACTTCTAGGTACCACATCTTTAAAATCTCCATAATTATTTTTCTACCCGGTTGATCCTGCCGGTACTTTCAAGTCCCAATGTGAGCAAGTGTTGGTGGACTTGTTCATCAAGTTCAACACAGCCATCCCCTCCAGTGCTGCAGTGGAGCGTTTGTTCTCTATGGGCAAGGGCATCCTGAGGGCCAAGAGATCATCCCTGTCTGATGAAAACTTTGATATGCTAATTTTCATGAAGGGCAACATGCATATCATGGACAAAATGGAGAACGAGAAGAAGAGGGAAAATTAAATTATATATATATTGTGTTTTTCATTTTTTTTATAATAAAAGTTAACGTTAACGGTTTATCGGTAACTTCCGTGACATGTTTAACGAATTAACGGATTAACGGTTAACGAAGTTAACTTTTTGGTTAACGGATTAGCGGTTAACGAAGTCAAGTTTTTGGTTAACGGTGCCCACCACTGCTAATTTTAGTGTGCAGTGATAACTAATTTGCGCAGTAATAATTTCAATTTGTGCAGTGATAAATTGAAAATCTGTGCAGTGATACATTAGGTTCTATATCGGATATAAAACCTAATTTATTACTGCACAAATTGAAATTATTACTGCGCAAATTGGTTATTGCACACTAAAATTAGGTATGAGCTGAATTGAGATTAATGCTTTGCAGGATTCTATTATTATTAGCTCATGACATAGATAACCTCGATAGGCCCCAATGGCTTCGTGTTTTCCGAGTGAAATGTAATGTAATGTAATATATTACATTATATTTGGAAAACATGAGGCCACTCATGTAGGTGCATATCCCTCCTTCTTGGTCTAGTCTTAGACCAATGTCCAGATTCATCCTCCTCATGTAACCTGCTGGAATCTTGATTCACTTGAGAAGACAAGAGAGGGCCAAAACTGATCAGAATTGCCCTACATCTGCGTGAACTAATTATATCGTTTCCTCTTATTAATCTCAGAGAGCGTCCAACGTAGAGCGTCTTGCACAGAGTTGAGTACAGAGAACGTGTAGCTAGATGGAAGTCATTGGTCTCTGAGACTAACAAGAGGAAACAATATGAGTGGTTCATGCAAATAAGGGACAATCTGACCAGTATGGATCCAATAAGGACCTTATGGAAAACTGATGAGTGGGTAGTTGGGAGGTAACGAAAATGGTTCACTGAGTAGGTAGGTAGTTAATCTAACAATTATTAAATTCCTTTTATGTCAATAACTGGGTGGATGAAACCAATTGGTTGCTCACCAGAGTTATTCTCCACACTAGTATTTATATACTGTGTGAGAAGAGCGTGCTCGGTAATAGAGATACATTACCGCTCAACCAACCGAGGAAAAAACCAAGACAACGCTGGTGGAAAAAGCCCCGCGAAGAGAACAAAGGAGAACGAAAACGAAGAACGGGGCGAGAGGACGCAACAGGGAAGGGACGAGAACAGACAACGAAAAAGATCCCCACCAGCAAGTACGCTCTCGACAATTAAACAGGAAGGAGAAAAGAGACTCTCTAATAACTAACAGTAAGTGACTAATTGTGTTTTTAACCCAGCAAATTGATCACATTAAATTAAGCTGGGTCAGACAAGTTAGGCCTACATTGTGGCCTAAGACCCAGCATCAACTCATAGCTTAACAAAGGTGAAGGTAGATTGCCCTAACCTAATTTGGTGAGGAATCCTACTGTGGACCTCAATTTATCTGCCCGCTCTGGACCATTTCCGGAATCTCTAGGCTGACCCCTCTAGGCTAGACTTGATCTACTCTATAGTTAGATTAGAGATATAAGGGGTGGGTTAATTGTGGACCAATTCATACAGAGCATTTTTCGCATTGGTGGTCCGTGTGTGGGGATCTTACAAACCTTAACCTTAACAAAAATTGCAGAATTAGGCTAAATGGTCTAGCCTAAGCCTAACCTAATCAAGCCTAATTAGGTCTACAACCTAGGGCCTAACTAGGAAACATTTACATTTAAGGAGTCTCATTCTCTTATAAGCTTAGACCTGAGTGACACATAAGTACTTGGTGGGGATTAAACCAAATTTAAACTTGACTGTTTTGTCTGTGCTCTCTCTTCTCTGGTAATTTCTTCTTGTCCTATATTTCATTTCGATCCTCAGTTAAACAACATTAGTGAACAAGCATTTAAAATGCATACAACTCCAAGCATCCAATTCTTCTTTTAAGGAAGAATCACTCAACAGATTTTTTCAACAGGCACATGCATTCCTTGCAATCTGTGTGTATATATATGTATATATACACTGTACTCTTTACATGTGCCACAAATACACTCAACCTATCTGAACATAAGCAAGGATTGCATGGGTTACTCAAAAGGGTCTTATGGCCTACTTTGGCCATAGCCCAAACACTGAACCTTGGTCTTATGGCCTACTTTGGCCATAGCCCAAACACTGAACCTTGGTCTTATGGCCTACTTTGGCCATAGCCCAAACACTGAACCTTGGTCTTATGGCCTACTGTGGCCATAGCCCAAACACTGAACCTTGGTCTTATGGCCTACTGTGGCCATGAGCCAAACAATAAAGGTCTTATGGCCTACCTTGGCCATGGGCCAAACAATAAGGGTCTTATGGCCTACCTTGGCCATGGGCCAAACAACTGAACCTTGGTCTTATGGCTTACTGTGGCCATGAGCCAAACAATAAAGGTCTTATGGCCTACCTTGGCCATGGGCCAAACAATAAGGGTCTTATGGCCTACCTTGGCCATGGGCCAAACAATAAGGGTCTTATGGCTTACCTTGGCCATGGGCCAAACAACTGAACCTTGGTCTTATGGCCTACCTTGGCCATGGGCCAAACAATAAAGGTCTTATGGCCTACCTTGGCCATGGGCCAAACAATAAAGGTCTTATGGCCTACCTTGGCCATGGGCCAAACAATAAAGGTCTTATGGCCTACCTTGGCCATGGGCCAAACAATAAAGGTCTTGTGGCCTACCTTGGCCATGGGCCAAACAATAAGGGTCTTATGGCCTACCTTGGCCATGGGCCAAATAACAATTGAACCTTGGTCTTATGGCCTACCTTGGCCATGGGCCAAACAATAAAGGTCTTATGGCCTACCTTGGCCATAGGGAAAACTATTACAAGGGTCTTATGGCCTCCCTTGGCCAGAGACCAAACAATACAAAATAAGACCCAGACTATGGATAAACCAAAGACTGTTCCCAGAAACCAACTAGCTATAGCCAAACAGACAAAACTTGATACTGTAGAATCAAATGTGACCAACTGCAATACATGAACACCTATATTACAGAACTTTAATATAACTGTAGCCTCAAAGACAGTGATAAACACAGTTTGAATGATTGCCTGATTGAGGGCCCTAATCTCATTTCTGACCTTGTGAAGATCTTACTGAGGTTCAGGTTAGATAAATATGCCGTACAAAGTGACATTTCAAAGGCATTTTTGAGAAAAATAAAAATGAATATGATAAGAACCAACTTAGGTTCTTATGGTTCAAGGATCCATTTGATTTGAATAAAGGGTTCATAACCTATAGATTTAATGTTGTGTTGTTTGGAGCCAATTGCTCACCTAGCCTATTAGCATTGACAATTGGACATCATTTGAACCAGTTTAATAACTCTTTAACATTGAACTTCCTTAAGGAACATTTTTACGTAGACAATCTAATAGGCTCAACAACAACAAAATCTGAATTATCTGAAGTCTATGAACACTCTCAAAACATTATGCAACAAGGTAACTTTGAACTTAGAGAGTGGATTTCAAATGATGAGGATTTAAACAAAAAGAGTACAATAAAGAGTTAGAATTCTTAACTAATGGGAAACAAACAAAAGAACCTGTACCATCAGTAGTTGTGGATCTAAACTTGTTCAGAGATGAGGAAGGCCTTCTAAGGTGTAAAGGGAGATTAGACAAATCAAAACTGTCATACAAAAGCAAACATCCAATCCTTTTACCTAGATTTAGCTATTTGACAACATTAATCATCAGAAAAACACACAATGATGTATATCATATGGGGGTACCACAGACACTAACTACATTAAGAAAAACTTATTGGATACCCAAGGGAAGGATCACTGTTAAAACAGTCCTGAGTGAGTGTGTCACATGTAGGCGTATTCATGCTAGGCCCTATAGGAAACCAAATCCTCCTGCTTTGCCAGAGGAGAGAGTTACTCTCAACAGACCCTTTGAGACTGTAGGCATTGACTATACAGGAGCATTGACTGTAGGGGTGGGTGACACTGAACAAAAATGTACATTGTACTGTTTACATGTGCTGCCTCACGAGCTGTTTATCTGGATGTTGTGGAGGACCTTACAGCAGAATCTTTTGTTGCTGTCTTTAAGAGATTCTGTGCACGACATTCAGTACCCAAGACAGTTTGGACTGACAATGCTACATATTTCAAGGCTGGTGAACAAGTCATCCACGACTTGTTAAGCGATGAAATCACACAATTATATATACAAAATTCAAACATAAAGTGGAAGTATATTCCGGTTGCCTCTCCTTGGTATGGTTCTATCTGGGAGAGGAATATACAAACAGTAAAGAATTGCTTGAAGAAAGCAATTGGCAAAAAACAGATACACTTATTTGGGTTACTCACTCTCCTGGCTGAGATTGAGAACATCATTAACAATAGACCACTCACTTATGTGAGTGACAACATTAATGACCCGGAACCATTAACTCCAAATCATTTGATTCGGGGAGAACAAGTTAGTCTCCTGCCGGACTACAATATAGACTCTTCAGAAGACCCAAACTGGACTCAACGACATGATGAGCTCCAGACTAAGTTACAACATTTAACTAGAGTTAAAGCTCATTTCATTAAACAGTGGAAAACTGAGTACTTGATGGGTCTAAGGGAGAGACATAAACAAATGACTAAGAAGGATTGGTCTGACACAATTAAGGTAGGGGACCTTGTTCTCATACATGACAGTACTCCAAGACAATACTTGCCTCTGGCTAGAGTTTCAGAACTCAGACCAGGGGCAGACGGGGTAACAAGAGTGGTCAAATTAAGGACTTCAACGGGTGACACAACAAGAGACATTTCTCTTTTGTACCCTTTAGAGTCTGGACCCAAAACAATGGACTTTGGAGAACCTTCTCCACTGACAGTAACAACTGGAGACACTGAACTTCCAGTAACTATTCCTTTGACAGTAGGAGTGGTAACGCATCCTACTACAACATTGACAGACACAAGACCTCAGCGACAAACAGCATTAAAGGCGCGACTATTTTTACAACAAAGAATAGATGCTGGGGAATTGTAATTTTATCTTCTAACTTTCATTTTTTCTTTTCTTATGGTAAAGACCATAGACAGTTTCATCCTATGGATGTATATTTTCTCTTCTAATTAAATGCTACACCTTCTCCATGAGAAGGTGAGGATAGGCACTGTTAATCAGATTAACAGGCATTTACAGTCAAATAGTTAGCTAGTCTACACTCAGACATAAAAATTGGTGACAAGACACCAAAATTTTTATCTCCCGGGGCCCCCAGTATATGGAAAACTGATGAGTGGGTAGTTGGGAGGTAACGAAAATGGTTCACTGAGTAGGTAGGTAGTTAATCTAACAATTATTAAATTCCTTTTATGTCAATAACTGGGTGGAAGAAACCAATTGGTTGCTCACCAGAGTTATTCTCCACACTAGTATTTATATACTGTGTGAGAAGAGCGTGCTTGGTAATAGAGATACATTACCGCTCAACCAACCGAGGAAAAAACCAAGACAACGCTGGTGGAAAAAGCCCCGCGAAGAGAACAAAGGAGAACGAAAACGAAGAACGGGGCGAGAGGACGCAACAGGGAAGGGACGAGAACAGACAACGAAAAAGATCCCCACCAGCAAGTACGCTCTCGACAATTAAACAGGAAGGAGAAAAGAGACTCTCTAATAACTAACAGTAAGTGACTAATTGTGTTTTTAACCCAGCAAATTAATCACATTAAATTAAGCTGGGTCAGACAAGTTAGGCCTACATTGTGGCCTAAGACCCAGCATCAACTCATAGCTTAACAAAGGTGAAGGTAGATTGCCCTAACCTAATTTGGTGAGGAATCCTACTGTGGACCTCAATTTATCTGCCCGCTCTGGACCATTTCCGGAATCTCTAGGCTGACCCCTCTAGGCTAGACTTGATCTACTCTATAGTTAGACTGGAGATATAAGGGGTGGGTTAATTGTGGACCAATTCATACAGAGCATTTTTCGCAGACCTGAACCTGTGAAAAGTGACTTAGAGAAGGGAGTAGGTAGTAAAATCTCTAAATTTTCAGATGATATAAAAGTTGTGGCCCCAGTTACAAATATAGAAAATTCTTATAAACTGCAAAAAGATATTGATAGATTAGTTGCTTGGGCGAACAAATAGCAGATGGAATTCAATGTTCAAAGAAGCAAAGTCATCCATTTTGGTAGAAATAATGAAAACGTTAGTTATGAGATGCAAGGGAACTGGTTAGAGGATGTTAGACAGGAAAAAGATTTTGGCGTTATATTTAGTAGTGATCTAAAATTTTCTAAGCAGTGCTTAGAGACTAGAAATAAAGCAAATAAAATGTTATGTATTATTAAGAGGAATGTTAGTTACAAGAGTAAGGAAGTCATCTGTAAATTATATAATTCTTATGTTAGACTTCACTTAGAATACGGCATTCAAGCTTGGTTCCCTCACCTTAGACATGATACTGATATGCTTGAACGTGTGCAACGCAGGGCAACCAAGCTTATCCCTAACCTAAGAAGATTGGAATACAGGGAAATATTGAAGGAACTAGGTATGTTTAGTTTTGAGAGACGTTGTAGGAGGGGAGATATGATACAGATATTCAAAATGCTTTCAGGTTTGGACATTGTAGATGTACATAACTTTTTCTCACTAGAGGCTGATGGCAGGGCCGTTTCCTGGCATAAGCAGACTAAGCGGCCGCTTAGAGCCCCGCTGCTACTAGGGGGCCCCTAGACAGGCTCCCAGGTCATAGCTCAGTGGCAGTGGCGGTTCCTCATATGGGCAATATGGGCAGCCGCACAGGGCGGCATTTGTGGAGGGGCGGCATGAGCGCCTGCAAAAAAAATAAAAATAAGAATAAATAAATAAAGAAATAAATAAAAATAAAAAATAAAATAAAATATTTATGTGATAGAGCATTTGTACAATTTAGAAATTTGATTCTCTAGTTTATTTATGGCAGTTGTGCAATTTAATTTGTATTTTTCCTGTTCATAGTATCATAATTACATTCTCTTAAGTGAGTTATTCTATTTACGTGATGAAGGATTTGTAAAATTCAGAAATTTGAGTCTTTGTTTTGGTTCTGAAGTTCCAACAATTAGTCCAATAAAAAGTTATTTTGTGAAAGAGTTATGTCTGTCCTTTATTTTGGGGGGATTCAAATGTGTGTGTGTTGGCGAACAGGGGGGGGGGGCGCTGAAGGTGAGGTTCGCCCAGGGCGTCATGTAAGCTAGGACCGCCACTGCTCAGTGGGCAAGAATAGGAATATAGCTAAAGTTATTATTAATATTATTGTTATTATTATTATTATCCTTATTATTATTATTATTATTATTATTATTATTACTATTATTATTATTATTATTGTCGTATTAATTAAAGTTTTTGTATGAGACAAATGTGATAAAACGGAGACAAACGAAACGTTTTGGTCGTTATGTGTAAATAACTATTGTGAGATCTTATTTCTATATTATTTAACCTTATTCTTATTATATGCTTATACTTTCCTAAATGCTTAATTTTTCTAGTATTGTAAAAAATTATTTCACTAATTCATTAATTATTAAGAGATTTTGTAACACTTTAAAACTTAGGATTATTTTCGTTATGTTTTCAAGTTTATTAATTCTTTTCTCATCTTTTTCATGATAATGTGAATTTTGTTGGTTAAAACCTAAATGGTCTGATTATTTGAATGTATTTGATTAACGTTACAATTATAACAATTATTATTATTATTATTATTATTATTATTATTATTATTATTATTATCATCATCATCATCATTATTATCATGATTATCATTATTTAGCAGATTAGTTGTGGTTAACTAGATGTGACTTCGTGCATCTTAGAAAATGAAACGACATTATCCATCAGGAGCTGAAAAACGGAAAAAGAAGAAAATAGAGGAGGAGAAGCTTTCCAGTAGCACAGGTGAGATGTGCCACTTGTATATTCTTATGATTACAGTTCAGGCAACTAGGTTAGGTAGACCATCAAGCTAGGCAAGTGCTCAGGAATCTTGTAGAGTAAGCTAGTCTCTGTAATATTTATAATATTTCGAAATGTGAAATTTAATGGATCACATCACCTCAAATTCTGTTCACACAGATTAATTATCAAACAAGATAAGAAAGAGTATTTTAACAAAAATTAACAGAATATGTAATGTTATGTTCTTCACAGGAGCACTACTGAAATATTTGGAAAAGCCATCCTCAGCAAAGCCTGATGAGCATCATGAGCCAACAGCAGGACCATCCTCTACGCAACCTCAAACACCAGTAGAAGTAGAGCCTGATGAACCAACAAGTGGCCCATCTTCTGTTCAGCTTCAAACACCACACACAGGCATTTCTACTGAGCAACAAGAACCAAGATCTGGAAGAGAACTAGCCCTCGAAATTAAGAACTTGCCGACTTTACCTTCATACAACATGACTGCATTGGAGTTTCCTCCTTCGTTCATCGGAAGCAATTGGAGGAACTATACCCCAATCTCTGGGTTGCACTAAGAATTGCCTGCACTCTACCTGTGACAGTAGCGTCAGCCGAGAGGAGCTTCTCTAAGATGAAGCTAATCAAGAACTACCTCAGATCATCAATGGGGCAGGATCGCCTCAGTGGCCTTGGCATCATAATCATCAACCAGGACGTTGGCAGGGAGATTTAAATTTCATATGATGATGTTATTGATGATTTCGCCCAGAAAAAATCTAGGAGGCAAAAATTTTGAAGATACAAACTGTTCTGTATAACTGTTAGCTATTACACGATTGTATCGTAGAGTTAGTAATTGTTTGGTAGTTGATAATTGCATTATTTTTTTATACATAGTTCTGTGTCATTTATTCTAAATAATGTATAAGCTAATTTTCAGGAATTTCATGAAGAGTATTTTTTCTGTTTGTCTTCTGAAAGTACATATTTTTTGTTTTGGAGATAAATGTTTCATTAAAATTGTTTCATAATTGTTTTTTATTAACACAGCCATTTTTTGTATGTGTGTGCTGAGGTGATGTAGTAAGGCGTGAGTTGGTGGATGGAGGGTGGGGCCTCAAATAGGTATACTGCTTAGGGCCCCCTAATGGCTAGAAACGGTCCTGGCTGATGGGATAACTCGTGGGTATAATAGGAAAATTAGGAAACAGGCTTGTAGACTTGATCTACGAAAATACTTTTTCAGTCATAGAGTAGTACAGTAGATTTTAAGAATGACTTGCCATATGATGTAAACAGTAGCTCGTCAGTTAATTTTAAGAAAAGTTTGGACTCTTTCATGAATGAGAGATAGTTTGTAGATTGCAAGTGCTGTATATTTTTAGCTTAAGTTTGTAGGCTACTTTAATAGTAGTAAATTAGTTAGCTGATTTGAGATTGATGTTTTGCAGGATTCTACTATTATTAGCTCATGACTTGGATAACCTCGATATGCCCTAGTGGTTTCATGTTTTCCAAATGAAATGAATGTAATGTAATGAGTAGTGATGTAGGTCACATCCGCATCCGCATCCGCGGAACATCCGCACATTTTCTCGCATCCGCATCCGCATCTGCATCCGCACTTTGGACTGCGGATGTCGTGCGGATGTGGACCGTTGAGATAAAACGTCATTAATAAGCGGAAATTATCAAATTCTACTATAATAATAGAACTAGTTCATTGTGCGCAAAAGTGATGCAAGCGACAAGACGAGAGGCTGTTCTTGTATGAAGTTACTCTCTTGCAACCTACTTAGATCCACGTTACAAAGCTAAGTTATTTTCACCTAGTACATTAGAACGAGTTAAATCATCACTTGGCAAAGCAGTTGAAGAGCTTCAATCTCTTGAATCTGTCGCTTCGCCACCCACCAAAAGAATAAAAGTTTCAGTGACAGAACCAACACCTTCAACAAGCAAATCTATCACAGAATCCCTCTCTCAGTTTCTTGAGTCAAGCAGCGATGACGAGACCTACGTGATGTCAAAAGATGTAGTAAAAATGATCGAGAGCTATCACCAAGAAAAACGCCTGGCTGCATGTGACAATCCTATTAGTTGGTGGAAAAATACGCAGAATATCTATCCATACTTGAGTAAACTTGCAAGGAAACATTTAGCACGTCCTCCAACAAGCGTACCAAGCGAGAGATTATTTAGCAGTGCTGGATTAATATATGATGAAAAGAGAAACAGACTGGCAGCAGAAAAGGCAGAAAAATTAATGTTCCTTAAGCATAACCTTCCTATAATTAAGTTTTAATATTAAACGATGAACATCTTAGTTTACTTTATTTTAATTACTCATTTATAAATATGCCTAATAAAACTTTGAACTTAATATAAATAGTTATCAAGCTAATTAAAGATCTCTTTCTATAAGGGTGGAGGTTGGGGAAAGAGGTCGGGTAACACAATTATGGTTTCTAATTGTGGCTGAAACTCAACAAAATATAACGAATTTATTTGCAGACGAATTCACTAATTGATTTCTATATTAGTTAGATGCTTGCTATTATTTTATATGTTCAGGGAAAAGTACAGCAATTATTGTACAATTAATCAATTATACTACATTATAGCTACAGCTCTCTCTATATAATAACTTATTATATACGTTAAACACAACAAATCTCGAATATATCCTAAAAAATAACGAAAATGTAGACATCCGCATCCGCATCCGCGGATGTTGAAATCAAACATCCTCATCCGCATCCGCATCCGCGGATGTGACAAAAATGACATCCGCTACATCACTAGTAATGAGTGTTCAATCCTAAACTAGTACAACCCAATATGAAATTTGATGGTTGTGCTGTTATAGCGTGGGCAGACATTTGGTACTTTTGAAAAACTGACCTTGTGTTCACTAGCGGATTCACGGCGGGGTGGCGCCCCCTTTGGTCAATTTGGCGCCCCTTTTTGTCAATTTGGCGCCCATTTTGGTCAATCTTGGCGTCCTTCCAAATGCTTTATTTTTTATAATAATTTTTTTTAATTTCTAAAAGCAAAAAGTACATACTTTTTTAAATTATAAAAATATCAACACCACCCTTGTAAATATCTTTCAATTTTATTTTTAGAAACTGTGTATAAAAATAATATTTCCCTTCGTATACTCAATTAAATTATGCTTTCCAGCTTTACATATTCATTTATTAATGGCTGTAAGCATTTGTAGACACAAAGTTAATGTGCTTGTAAACCCTTTGCGTAGTATTCACATTCACGATCTTCCTCTCTCTAAATGACTGATTCAGGTAATACTTTGAACAAATGGATTAGATAATGTCACTCAAATTAGTTCCAATATTTACTACCAGAAACCTGGTCTTTAACTACATTTTAGTAAACGCTAAAAATTTGCCTGCTGGTACTTAAAGGGTTAACAAATGTATTTTTAATTCCAGTGTATGTAATTATATTTATATATAATTAAACATTATTTTGGCGCAATTTTTACATATGTAAAGGTCCGCCCCCTCCCTTTCGAAAATCCTAGATCCGCTACTGCTTGTGTTCGTAGAGGAACGTCTTAATTTGCCCGTCTTAGATAAGAACCCCCTGCCTTTGTTTCGGGATGGAATATTCACTTGGAGGATTATGTTTCAACCCAGCTAACAATTTTATGTAGATACGACGTTGTCACAAGGTTGCATTTTAACACTGTGACGTAAATACAACGTAAATTTATGTGGTTTCACTTACGTCTTCACAACGTTGTGATATTACGTAAACTTTACGTAGATACAACATTGTCTCAACGTCCAAAAAAGGCCCACTATTTGAAATAGTAGTATGTCGTATGTAACTCCGTTACAATTACGTCAGAAGTTTACTTGTACTTCACGTGTATACAACGTCTATGGAAAACTGATGAGTGGGTAGTTGGGAGGTAACGAAAATGGTTCACTGAGTAGGTAGGTAGTTAATCTAACAATTATTAAATTCCTTTTATGTCAATAACTGGGTGGAAGAAACCAATTGGTTGCTCACCAGAGTTATTCTCCACACTAGTATTTATATACTGTGTGGGAGGAGCGTGCTCGGTAATGGAGATACATTACCGCTCAACCAACCGAGGAATAAACCAAGACAACGCTGGTACAAGAAGCCCCGCGAAGAGGAGAATAAAAGGAGAACAAAGGGAGAACGAAAACGAAGAACGGGGCGAGAGGACGTACCAGCAAAGTACGCTCTCGACAATGACACAACCGGAGAAGGGAGAGACTCCAATAACTGAAAGTAAGTGACTAATTGAGTTTTTACACCAGAAAGTTAATCAAATTAAATTAAGCTGGGTCAGACAAGTTAGGCCTACATTGTGGCCTAAGACCCAGCATCAACTCATAGCTTAACAAAGGTGAAGGTAGATTGCCCTAACCTAATCTTGTGAGGAATCCTACTGTGGACCTCAATTTATCTGCCCGCTCTGGACCATTTCCGGAATCTCTAGGCTGACCCCTCTAGGCTAGACTTGATCTACTCTATAGTTAGACTGGAGAAATAAGGGGGGGTTAATTGTGGACCAATTCATACAGAGCATTTTTCGCATTGGTGGTCCGTGTGTGGGGAATTTACAAACCTTAAGCTTACTTAACAAAAATTGCAGAATTAGGCTAAATGGTCTAGCCTAAGCCTAACCTGAGCAAGCCTAATTAGGTCTACAACCTAGGGCCTAACTAGGAAACATTTACATTAAAGGAGTCTCATTCTCTTATAAGCTTAGACCTGAGTGACACACAAGTACTTGGGGGGGATTAAACCAAATTTAAACTTGACTGTTTTGCCTGTGCTCTCTCTTCTCTGGTAATTTCTTCTTGTCCTCTATTTCATTACGATCCCCAGTTAAACAATTTTGACTTAGACATGGACAGTGCAGAATTGAAAAAGTTAAAAAAGAAAAGGGGGGCAAAGTTGGGAGCTGTTACAAAGGCTGTGAACACTTTTAACAATATTACACAACCAGGTAAGAAAAATATAGTGTGTGTAATTATTAAATTAGAAATTAAAAAGAAGGAAATAATAGCCATTAATGAGAGTATTTCAGAGTTAGTTGAATCCGAAATGGCTGAAGAACAATTGATAGACCTTTACGCTGATGATGATGATCAGGTAAGCTCAATTGAACAGCAAATAAGGGAACTACGGTCTCGGTTGACTGACTTAACACCAAAAAACCTAATTCTGATTTTAATCAAAGTAGGGCTAACCTTCAACAAAATTTAAGTGGCATGCAAAATCCTGAGTCACAAGAATTGAGGGCTCAGTTACCCATTTTGCAAATACCAACATTTGAAGGGGACACGGTACAATTCCCATCTTTCATTGACAAATTTGAGAATTTAATAGGTAATAAACCTTATATTTCAACTGTTGAAAAGTTTAGTTACTTAACTAGTTCCCTTAAAGGCCCAGCCTATAACCTGATAGCCTATTTACCAGCCGTAGGGGATTCATATGAAGTAGCTATTGATCTTTTAAAACGTAATTACGTTAATAAAGATGTGATTATATATGAATTATCTCAACAAATTTTTGAATTTGCACCCATAAAAGATAACCATAGTGATATGGAAAATTTTTATACAAAATTAGAAGCTATTATAGGACAACTGGTTAGCAATGAGATAGATATTAAAACTTCATCTTGGCTTATACAAAGCATAGTACTTAGGTGCCTTCCTTCGAGGGTTAAAGATAATTTAATTCTAAAGACGGGAGAAATTATCCTAATTTAGCACAAATAAGACAACACTTCCCCAATATCCTAACTAATTACAACTTGAGAGATTTTCCAACACATAAGACCCAGACTATGGATAAACCAAAGACTGTTCCCAGAGACCAACTAGCTACAGCCAAACAGACAAAACTTGATACTGTAGAATCAAATGTGACCAACTACAAAACACGAACACCTATATTACAGAACTTTAATGTAACTGCTGCCTCAACTTACACACCATATTGCAAATTTTGTGCAAGTAATGAACACAGTAGTACTGGGTGTGACAATATTCAGATTTTAACCAAAGGGCTAAAAGATGTGAACAGTTGAACCTGTGTAAAAAGTGTACTGGCCAGGGACATTATAAGAAAGACTGTAAATCTAGGTTAAGATTCAAGTGTAAGTTTTGTAAAAGTTTACGACATGTCTCATCAATGTGTGATTCACCAAAGTGTCCAAATAATAGTACTCAAACTCAAAAGATACCTCCCCCAAACAAAGGTAATCAAGAAAATGCCACTTTCATGGGACATTCTGCTTGTTCAAACAATGTAACAAGAAACACTGAGATTCTTTTACCAACTATTACTTTGGACTTAGTGAATAGTGAGGGTAGTACCACTCCAGTGAGATGTCTTATAGACTGTTGTTCTCAACAAACATTTGTTTCAAAAAATGTAGTTAATAAATTGGGTTTGACACCAAACCCGAATGAACAAAACCTCAATATTGCGTCCTTTGTTAAGGATAACTCGGACAAAAATAGCTATAAGACAATTGACCTGGAACTACATTTAGAAAGTAAATTCAAGAAAATTGAAGCAGTTATTATTTCTAAAGTAGGACAAAACAAACTGGTTATACCCAAGCTAGAACAAACCATAAATCATTTGAAAAAACACTACAAAATAGCTGATAGACATATCACTAACAACACAGTAGCTAACATTGAAATGCTAATAGGGGCAGATTATATTAATCTTATTCATAAGGGCATAGTAGAGATAGGTAATGGTATAGCTATTCAGACTCTATCAGGGATAGCCCCTTTGGGTGACCTATCAGAATACAACCTAGACCTAAACCAAAACAGTGCATGACCAACAAATACTATGTGCCTCAACTCAGTCCTACATAACACCTGTAAGAATAGCAACACTTTGAATAATATTATCTCAACTGAGAACATTAATTCATCATTATCAAATGAAACTTTGGATGAGGCAATTCAAACTTTATGGTTGCTAGAATCTGTGGGTATACATGACACACATCAAACTTCAGAAGATCAGTTAATGGTAGAAAGATTTGAAGACACCATTCAGTGTAAAGACAATAGTTATTTTATTGAGTTACCTTGGAAAATAAATTGTCCAACTTTAAGAGATAATCTCAAAGTAGCTAAAGGACATTTATATAAAGTAATGAAAAAACTCAAACAAGAAAATAATGTAAAAATATATAATGATGTCTTCAAAGAACAGCTACAGAAAGGCTTCATTGAAGAAGTAACAGATAACCCTTTTAAAAAAGATGGTTGTCATTATTTAACCCACAGGGTCGTTTATCGACAAGATGCCCCAACAACAAAACTCAGAGTAGTATATAATTGTAGCCTCAAAGACAGTGATAAACACAGTTTGAATGATTGCTTGATTGAGGGTCCTAATCTCATTTCTGACCTTGTGAAGATCTTACTGAGGTTCAGGTTAGACAAATATGCTGTACAAAGTGACATTTCGAAGGCATTTTTGAGAATAAATCTTAAAAATGAATATGATAAGAACCAACTTAGGTTCTTATGGTTCAAGGATCCATTGATTTGAATAAAGGGTTCATAACCTATAGATTTAATGTTGTGTTGTTTGGAGCCAATTGCTCACCTAGCCTATTAGCATTGACAATTAAACATCATTTAAACCAGTTTAATAACTCTCTAACATTGAACTTCCTTAAGGAACATTTACGTAGACAATCTAATAGGCTCAACGACAACAAAATCTGAATTATCTGAAGTCTATGAACACTCTCAAAACATTATGCAACAAGGTAACTTTGAACTTAGAGAGTGGATTTCAAATAATGAGGATTTAAACAAAAAGATTTTAAAAGATAATAATGGTCTTACTGAGCCATCAGACAGAGTTAAAACTTTAGGTATGAACTGGTATTTGGATGCAACTTCTAACAGTCATGATTCAATCTGTACTAAGGTTTTAAACTTGATGAGGAAGCAAATACTAAAAGACAAATATTATCAGAGGCTTCCAAAATTTTTGATCCTATGGGTCTATTCCTGCCTTCAACAATAAAATCAAAGATTCTCCTCCAAGAAATTTGGAGGACAAATGTTGGGTGGGATGATCCAATAACAAATGAAAATCAAAAATCTTGGAAGAAGTTAGCTACTGATTTAACAAAAGTGCAGAACATTAAAATTCAAAGGTGCTGTGGGTTTAGGGATAAGCCCCAGAGGCTTCATGTGTTTGCTGATGCAAGCACACAAGCTTATGGGTGCTGTGCGTATCTTGTAAGCCCTACAGAAAGTCATCTAATTTATGCAAAAGGGAAAGTTGCACCTCTCAAACCTACCCGAACCATACCTCAATTGGAAATATTGGCTGCTACATTAGCCATTAAAACCATTTCATTGCTTAAGGATGCTTACTATGATGTGTTCATAACTAATATCCACGTCTGGCTTGACAGTCAGATTTGTCTTGCATGGATACGGAATGATAGCATTAATAGTAAGAATATCTTTGTAAGAAATAGGCTAAAAGAAATAGCTGACGCTAATGAAAGCCTACAAGTAAACTTTCACTATGTTCCAACTAAACAGAATCCAGCAGACTTTCTGACCAGAGGTTTATCCTACAAGTTGTTGAAGTCAAACAAAACTTGGTTTATGGGACCTAAGTGGCTCTGTAATACAGACCAATGGCCTGTGGAACAAGTTAACTTGACATTAAATTTAATCTTTTCAAATGAAAAGGTTGAACCAATCACTAATTATGAAAAGTATTCTGATTTCAACAAACTTGTTAGGGTGACAGCCTACTGTTTGAGGTTTGCTCACAACTGTTTAGCTACAATTAACAAACAGCTAAATAAAAATAATCATAATTATACAGAGGTTGCAACCCAATACTGGATAGGCCAAGCCCAACAAAAAGAGTACAATAAAGAGTTAGAATTCTTAACTAATGGGAAACAAACAAAAGAACCTGTACCATCAGTAGTTGTGGATCTAAACTTGTTCAGGATGAGGAAGGCCTTCTAAGGTGTAAAGGGAGATTAGACAAATCAAAACTGTCATACAAAAGCAAAAATCCAATCCTTTTACCTAGATTTAGCTATTGACAACATTAATAATCAGGAAAACACACAATGATGTATATCATATGGGGGTACCACAGACACTAACTACATTAAGAAAAACTTATTGGATACCCAAGGAAGGATCACTGTTAAAACAGTCCTGAGTGAGTGTGTTACATGTAGGCGTATTCATGCTAGGCCCTATAGGAAACCAAATCCTCCTGCTTTGCCAGAGGAGAGAGTTACTCTCAACAGACCCTTTGAGACTGTAGGCATTGACTATACAGGAGCATTGACTGTAGGGGTGGGTGACACTGAACAAAAAATGTACATTGTACTGTTTACATGTGCAGCCTCACGAGCTGTTTATTTGGATGTTGTGGAGGACCTAACAGCAGAATCTTTTGTTGCTGTCTTTAAGAGATTCTGTGCACGACATTCAGTACCCAAGACAGTTTGGACTGACAATGCTACATATTTCAAAGCTGGTGAACAAGTCATCCACGACTTGTTAAGCAATGAAATCACACAATTATATATACAAAATACAAACATAAAGTGGAAGTATATTCCGGTTGCCTCTCCTTGGTATGGTTCTATCTGGGAGAGGAATATACAAACAGTAAAGAATTGCTTGAAGAAAGCAATTGGCAAAAAACAGATACACTTATTTGGGTTACTCACTCTCTGGCTGAGATTGAGAACATCATTAACAATAGACCACTCACTTATGTGAGTGACAACATTAATGACCCAGAACCATTAACTCCAAATCATTTGATTCGGGGAGAACAAGTTAGTCTCCTGCCGGACTACAATATAGACTCTTCAGAAGACCCAAACTGGACTCAACGACATGATGAGCTCCAGACTAAGTTACAACATTTAACTAGAGTTAAAGCTCATTTCATTAAACAGTGGAAAACTGAGTACTTGATGGGTCTAAGGGAGAGACATAAACAAATGACTAAGAAGGATTGGTCTGACACAATTAAGGTAGGGGACCTTGTTCTCATACATGACAGTACTCCAAGACAATACTGGCCTCTGGCTAGAGTTTCAGAACTCAGACCAGGGCAGACGGGGTAACAAGAGTGGTCAAATTAAGGACTTCAACGGGTGACACAAGAGACATTTCTCTTTTGTACCCTTTAGAGTCTGGACCCAAAACAATGGACTTTGGAGAACCTTCTCCACTGACAGTAACAACTGGAGACACTGAACTTCCAGTAACTATTCCTTTGACAGTAGGAGTGGTGACGCATCCTACTACAACATTGACAGACACAAGACCTCAGCGACAAACAGCATTAAAAGCGCGACTATTTTTACAACAAAAAATAGATGCTGGGGAATTGTAATTTTTATCTTCTAACTTTCATTTTTCTTTTCTTATGGTAAAGACCATAGACAGTTTCATCCTATGGATGTATTTTATCTTCTAATTAAATGCTACACCTTCTCCATGAGAAGGTGAGGATAGGCACTGTTAATCAGATTAACAGGCATTTACAGTTAAATAGTTAGCTAGTCTACACTCAGACAAAAATTGGTGACAATGACACCAAAATTTTTATCTCCCGGGGCCCCCAGTATATGGAAAACTGATGAGTGGGTAGTTGGGAGGTAACGAAAATGGTTCACTGAGTAGGTAGGTAGTTAATCTAACAATTATTAAATTCCTTTTATGTCAATAACTGGGTGGAAGAAACCAATTGGTTGCTCACCAGAGTTATTCTCCACACTAGTATTTATATACTGTGTGGGAGGAGCGTGCTCGGTAATGGAGATACATTACCGCTCAACCAACCGAGGAATAAACCAAGACAACGCTGGTACAAGAAGCCCCGCGAAGAGGAGAACAAAAGGAGAACAAAGGGAGAACGAAAACTGAGGTGACGTGTATGTATATATATGTATATAGTCTAAAAGTCACTAAAGAGTAAATATCACTAAATCTAAGCTGAATGGCAAGACGAAGCCATAAACAACGAACGGGCTGTTCGTATTGCTTCGGTCTGGCCGAGACATGTTTTTTCCTATCTGACATAATCTTTGGTGCTGAGTAAAATTAGGTGATGAATCTAAGGTAACAAATCGGGTAGGAAGTTGTTCGTACTTAAGTATAGTTAGGGGTAATGTCTATAGCTTCTAAATTGGTAATGTAAGAGAGAGTTAGGTAGGCTGTTGTGGGACACAGGAATAAAACGGTAGGCTTCAAGGAATACCTAATTCAACGCACCGGTAAGTGCTTTGATTGTTTGCTAGAACCTAAGTAACCTAACTGGGGTGTCTACCCCACGCTATCACATTGGCGACGAGGATGGGATGGCTCATTTGGTTAAATTTTGTTCAGTGGGTTAAATTGGCTCATTGGGTTAATTTGGCTTATTGGGTTCAAGTGGTTGTTTGGAAAATGGATGCAGACTAGTGGGTCGTCCGATTTGGTTTGTTTGTGTGGGGAAGCTACCGTACTATAGCGTAGGTCCCGCCGCCCAAATTCTAAACTAATTCCTACTCAGCCCTAACTCTAAAAACTAATTCTACATAACTCTAAACCTACTCAGACCTAACTCTAATACAATTCACTATTCAGCCCTAACTCTAATAAAAATTCACTATTCAGTAACTAGACCAAATTTAAACCTAACCTAACCTACTTCACGTGAGTTGGTCTAATTCGGTTTTGCTCTAGCATGTCGGTGATTGGCCATATAAGCCCCTACGAAGACAATGGGGAGGACTTCGAAGCTTATGCCACTAGGGTGAGGTTGTTTTTCGAGGCAAATTCCATTCCGGATGCTAAGAAAGTACCTACCTTTTTAACTATAATAGGCCCTAAAAACGTTTGGTTTAGTTATGGACCTAGTTTCTCCTAAAGCACCGGAAACTTGCACCTATAATGAATTGGTACAGGCCCTAACCGATCACTAAAACCCCGAGTAGTTCTCATCTATGAACGTTTCAAATTTTATTCAAGGCATCAGATGGGAAATGAAAGCATTGCAGAGTTTGTTGCAGGAATAAAAAGCCATAGCCGTACGTGTAAATTTGGGGACAAATTAGATGAAATGCTAAGAGATAGGTTTGTAATGGGTCTCAAAGAGGAGTCTACCCAGAGGAGCCCTATTAGCCATACAGGACCTAACTTTAGTCAGGCTGTAGAAATAGCTACGGCTAGAGAAGCAGCTGCTAAAGATGTTAGAGCTTTTGGAAATCATAGTAGTAAAGCCCAACACGTAAATAGCTTTAAATCTTCTAGGCCTGGCAGACCTAACGAGCCTACTAGACAGGCAAAATAAAAGGTATGAGGCGAATATGACTAAGCCTACTAATTCTACTAAGCCTTCCAAGCCATGTACAGGGTGTGGAAAACACCATTGGAAGAAAGATTGCCCTTTTAAAGAAGCAGTTTGCCGAAACTGTAGTAAATAGGCCACATAGCTAAAGTGTGTTATTCAAAGAAAACAAAGGCGTGAAAATTCTAATTTTAACATTTCTAGTATAAATCCTCAAAAGGGAAATACTTCGAACATTGGAGTGGAGTACCTATTCTATGAGCAGCAAAGTGGGGAAAATACAGGCCATATATTGTAGAGGTAGGCCTAGATGGAATTACAGTTCCTCTAGAATTGGATACGGGGCTGCTGCCCGGACGGTCATGTCCAAGGTAGTTTTGATAAGATTTTCAAAAACACACCTAAACTACATGCATCTAAAACGATTTTGAAGAAGTACGGTGACATACAAATACCTATTGTGGAGAAGCATACGTCACAGTTACACTTAACCAGAAAACTTTGTCTCATCCCTTAACCCTTTAGTGGTGGATGAGCAAGGGCCTACTACTGGCCGTGATTGGATTGATGCTTTGGAAATGCCAATTGACAAAATCTTGCCAAGGGGTCAGGCAGATGTGCATACACTTTCATATCCATCTGACATAGACTCATTGTTAAGGGAGTTTCTTCTATTTTGGGCCTGAAGTAGGCAACCTAAAAGGCCATCAGGTCTGCATAGAAGTAGATCCTAATGTAACTCCGAAATTTTGTAAGGCTCGTTCAATTGCGCATGCACTGCGGGAGAAGGTAGATTAGAAATTGACAGGCTGCTAAAAGATAAAATTATTGAACCAGTCACACACGCTAAGTGGGCTGCCCCAGTAGTTCCTGTACTAAAACCGGACAAGTCCGTGCGGTTATGCGGGGATTACCGTTTAACAGCAAATAGAGCCGTCCTTCTAGATGCTATCCTATACCCAAGCCTGATGAATTATTTAGCTCTCTTGCTGGGGAAAATATTCACAAAACTCGATATGTCCCAAGCCTATGCTCAACTAAGTTTAGATGAAAACTCTAAAGAATTAATATCATAAATACGCACCGAGGCCTATATAAGTACAATAGGCTATGCTATGGAATAGCATCGGCTCCAGGTATTTTTCAGAGGACAATGGACCAAGTTCTAGGTCACATTCCAGGGGTACTTTGCTTTCTAGATGATGTCCTCATTTCAGGTTCGACTAAAAAAGAACACCTAACTAGATTAACCACGGTTCTAAAAAGACTCCGGGATGCTGGACTTAAGCTAAAGAGAGAAAAGTGTTCATGGGTCACTAACGAGGTTTCATATTTAGGGTTCCGCATAGATGCCTCAGGCATTCATCCAACGGTGGATAAACTAGAAGCAATAGAAAAGGCACCACCTCCACAAAACATCACACAGTTACAAGCTTATTTAGGTCTCCTAAATTTTTATAGGAAATTTTTGCCTAATGCATCGACTTTCCTTGAACCCCTAAATAGCTATTACGATCTGGGGAACAGTGGAGATGGGAGAAAACTCAAAAGGAAGCATTTGAGGCTTCCAAGGACGTACTACTAAAGTCCACTCTCCTAGTGCATTATGATCCTAACTTCCTCTCGTAGTTTCAGCAGACAGCAGTTCTTATGGAATTGGGCAGTGTTATCTCACCACATTGATGGTGTAGATAGGCCTATCTGTTTTGCTTCTAGAACACTAACTGAGACGGAAAGACGATATGCACAAGTGGAACGTGAAGCATTAGCCTTAGTATTTGCAGTAAAAAAATTTCATTTCTATCTATGGGGTCATGAATTTAAACTAATTACTGACCATAAGCCTCTTTTAGGTTTATTTTCACCTAATAAAAATATTCCAGTTATGGCCTCAGGTAGGATTCAACGATGGGCACTGATTCTACAAGCCTATAAATTTGACTTAGTACATCGGTCAGGTAAACTTCTAGGTACGGCTGATGCGCTAAGTAGGTTGCCCTTAGAAAATCCAAATGATTGTGTACCTATACCTACAGAATGGGTTCACTTGGTGGAGTTTTTGGAATCCACTCCAGTATCTGCAGTACAAATAGAGCAGTGGACAAAATCAGACCCTATTCTGTCTAGGGTCATCCATTTCTGCTCAGTTGGTTGGCCTACTAAGGTTGAGAGTGAATTACAGCCTTTTATTCAGCGTCAGTCTGGCCTCTCTATTCAAAATGGCTGTCTCTTATGGGGCCACAGAGTGATTATTCCAAATAAAGGCAGGTCGAATTTAGTGAAGGAACTTCACGCTGAACACATGGGCGCAACAAAAATGAAAGAGCTGGCGAGAGCTTATTTCTGGTGGCCTGGTTTAGATGGAGAACTCGAATCATTGGTTCGTTCCTGTCAAAGCTGCCTAGAGAACAGAGATCTCCCAAGGAAAAGTCCACTTCATCCTTGGGAATGGCCTACTATACCGTGGCATAGGATCCATGTTGACTATGCAGGTCCTATAAATAATATTTATTTCCTAGTCATGGTGGACGCCTACTCTAAGTGGGTGGAAATTTTTCCAACCACTTCCACGACTTCGGGTGTAACGATTCGCTTACTCCGTTCAGTTTTCGCTCGATGGGGTTTACCCGTAGTCCTGGTTTCCGACAATGGTACTTGTTTTACCAGTGAGGAATTTCGTTCCTTCGTCCACCTAAATGGCATTAGACATGTCCGGTCTAGTGTTTTCCACCCATCTACTAACGGTCTCGCGGAAAACATGGTCCGTACTTTCAAGTCGGCCTTGCGTCATTCTCGTGGGGAGGAAATGCAAGTGGTGTTGGATAAATTTTTGTTTAAATATCGAATAACACCACACACCACGACAGGGGTGTCTCCCTCTAAACTTCTGATTGGCCGGGGAATTCGTTCAGTTTTTGATTTGTTACGTCCAAACGAAATGTTACAACAACGAGTTTTACGCCATCAGGAAAAACAGAAGTTGTACCACGACACTAAAAGAGGGAGAGTTCTAGAAGCGAAACCTAATGATCCAGTTGTGATTCGCAACTATGGGGCTGGACCAAAATGGGTTCCTGCAACTGTGCAGGAGAGAACGGGCCCTGTTTCCTTCAAGTGCCAACTAGAAGATGGTCGTTCTATTAAACGCCATCAGGACCAGATATGGGAACGGGAAGTGCAGAAGGACCAGAGTCTTCCGGAAGAGAGAACTGATCCTCCGGAAAATGGTTCAACTTGCCCGCCTATACAGGTTGCACCTGATCCTACTACATCAACCCCGCTCCGCAGGTCGTCTAGGGTCCCTCATCCCCCTGACAGACTAAACTTGTAGGGGAGGAGTGAGGTGACGTGTATGTATATATATGTATATAGTCTAAAAGTCACTAAAGAGTAAATATCACTAAATCTAAGCTGAATGGCAAGACGAAGCCATAAACTACGAACGGGCTGTTCGTATTGCTTCGGTCTGGCCGAGACATGTTTTTTCCTATCTGACATAATCTTTGGTGCTGAGTAAAATTAGGTGATGAATCTAAGGTAACAAATCGGGTAGGAAGTTGTTCGTACTTAAGTATAGTTAGGGGTAATGTCTATAGCTTCTAAATTGGTAATGTAAGAGAGAGTTAGGTAGGCTGTTGTGGGACACAGGAATAAAACGGTAGGCTTCAAGGAATACCTAATTCAACGCACCGGAGAATTAGAGACTCCAATAACTGAAAGTAAGTGACTAATTGAGTTTTTACACCAGAAAGTTAATCAAATTAAATTAAGCTGGGTCAGACAAGTTAGGCCTACATTGTGGCCTAAGACCCAGCATCAACTCATAGCTTAACAAAGGTGAAGGTAGATTGCCCTAACCTAATCTTGTGAGGAATCCTACTGTGGACCTCAATTTATCTGCCCGCTCTGGACCATTTCCGGAATCTCTAGGCTGACCCCTCTAGGCTAGACTTGATCTACTCTATAGTTAGACTGGAGATATAAGGGGTGGGTTAATTGTGGACCAATTCATACAGAGCATTTTTCGCAACGTCATTATGAAACGGTGTATCAACGTTGCAATATAACGTTTAAGTTTTACGTTGTGAATACGTCAGTTCAACGTCAATTTCTGATATGACCAAGATTCACCAGGATACAACGTTGTATTTATGTACTGTGTTTGCTGGGAAGGTGCTGCTGAGAATAGCAATAAGGATTCAAAGAATTTTTTTATTTCTTATAAATACATTAATAAATAAAACATGATAGGTTTGCAACAGGAAAAGACATAAGACTGAACAGAATGAAAACAGTAATTTAATTCAAGTATGTTTCGTTTTAGCAAACAAAGCATCAGTGACAGCAAAAAAGGTTCCTCATTTGGACACCCTGTGTTAGATGTAAACAACTGTTAAGAAAATTCAAAACCTCCTTAATCACATGTTTTTAATTTTTTCAATGGCTGTAAAAATAAAACAACAAATAATATCTGTTATTACGCTTGGCATATCAAAAGTTTTTGATAGAATCTGGCTTATATAAATCTTTAATTTCCAAACTGCTCTCCTTCGGTTTCTATCCTTCTATCTGTGCCTTTATCTTTAATTTTCTTTCTGACCGATCTGTAGCTGCGGTTGTAAATGGCTACTTTTCTTCTCTTAAAGCTATCAACACTGGTGTTCCTCAGGGTTCTGTCCTGTCACCCACTCTTTTCCTTTTATTTATTAATGATCTTTTAATTCGCACTTCTAGTCCTATTCACTTCTATGCCGATGATTCCACTCTTCACTTCTCCACCCACTTCCCAAAGCGTCCCTCATAGCAGTCACTTCATGATTCATATGGGACAGCTATGGAACACTTGACCTCTGATCTTTCTGCTATCTCTGAATGAGGCAGAGAAAACTTTGTGGCTTTCAATGCCTTAAAAATTCAGTTCCTCCATCTGTCTACTCATCACAATCTTCTACACAACTATCCCCTTTCCTTCAACAACACACAACTCAATCCTTCCTCTTCTTTTAACATTCTTGGCATTTCCTTTTCTCGTGATCTTTCCTGGAAAAATCACGTATACTCTCTTTCTAAAACAGCTTCAAAGGGGGTTTCTTCACCCAATTCAGTTGCTGTTTCTGTAAAGGGGTCTTGTTTGCCCCTGTATGGAGTATGCTTCTCACGTGTTCGGTGGCTTAACCCACACAGCCGTACTTGACCGGATGGAATCAAAAGCTTTTCAGCTTCTCAAGTCCCCGCCTCTTACTGATTGTCTTCACTCTCTCTCTCTTCGCCACAATGTTGCCTCACTCTCTCTTTACTATCGCTATTGTAACGGACATTTCTCTTCTGAACTCTCTAATTGCATGCCTCCTCCTTTAAGGAGAGCACACAGTACCAGACTTTCTACACTTTCTCGTTTCTTTTCTGTCCAACTCTCTAACGCAAGGGTAAATCGGTATTTTCAATCTTTCATCTACTCAACCGGTCAACTCTGGAACAATCTTCCTCAGTCCATCTTTCCTCCTGTCTATGACCTGCCATCTTTCAAACGCAGAGTGTCTATGCATCTCGAAAAACTCTGGACCTTGATTTTGGCTCTCTTCTTCTTCTCCTTCTATAGGGAGGAGTGGGGGCGCTTTTGCGAGCATTTGCCCTTGATCCTTCCTTCCTGCATAAAAAAAAATATTCCTACATATATGAGAAATTACTGTATTAATTAGCCTAACTTAGCCCGTAGGTATTTTCTTTCATATACTTAATACAATTTACCATTAATATATGTGTCTACACAGTATATATATATATATATATATATGCCGCGGTGGTGTAGTGGTTAGCATCGCTGACTATAAATCCATCGGGCCCGGGATCGAGACCAGGTGACGGCAGCCGGCGCGCAGCAAAACCCAGCTGTTCATCCTTCCACACAATAAAAGAAAGTGGTTGGTAGATAAATGGGTACCCTGGGTGGCCTAGTGATTAAGACGCTGGGCTGCTGGTGGGGCGTGGTTCGGATTCCACGTTAAACTGTAGGTCTAAGGTGGAGTGAAAAGCTTGACCTTCGTCAGAATGAACAATTCGGGCGGAAGCAAACCAAAGGTAACAATCGTGACATGCAGAAAGTAGGGCATCTAACACTTTATAATCTATCTTATTTATATAGCATATATTATAGACAATTTTGGATCTCCCACGTTCCCAACTCTCCCTGACCACCAGCCGCCACTGGCCTGTACTTATTTTTTTCATATGCTTAATACACTTTATCATTAATATATATCATACTGGTATGTGATCGAATTGGCATGTGATCGAACTGGCACATGATTGAACTGACTGTGATCGAACTGGTTTGTGATCGAAACGTCCAGCTACCGTTACAGAAACTGAAGTCCAGGCTGAAGACAATAAATACACAAAGTTCAATGATCTTGGCCTTTGGGGAGTCTCAACGAAGGATGATATTGCATTCTGGTTACAGAAAAGCTCCTCAGAGTGTCAACAGTGGGACCTGTTGAGTCTGAAATATAGTGTTTGTTGTTGTTGATGTTGTTGATGGTTTATCTGAAAAATCGAATAGGGTTACCAGATTGGCCCTTTTAAGCCAAAACCCTCAAATTTAGCCTCTTTTAAAGCGTTTGGGCGACTGATATTCATTTTGGCCTGAAAATGCATATTTAGCATATTTTGGCCTTTTTTAAAGCGTTTAGAATTTAGGGGTTAAAACCGGTATTGAAATACCGGTATTAATACCGGTATTGAAGAAGTACAAATAATACCGATACCGATATTATAGGTTTTCGGTATTGACAAAAATTGCTATTGTAAAATTTAGGCAATTTAGTCCTACGATGGGCAAATAAACTGTTTTTGGAGGATTCGGAGAAAAAAAAAGTTTCGGGGTATTTTGCAGTTAACCTCTTTTTTTCGTTTTCTATTCCTTTCTATCAAAGAAAACTATTTATTGCACTAGCTTTAAGAGTGATTCATTCAACTGTAGCCATTTCTTCAACAGAGTGGGAAATTATTGAAAACCTTTATGACACCTTACGTCCTGTTGAAATAATTCTTAAAGGGTTATGCTCGAAAGATGCATCACTCCTGACAGCTGAATCATCAATGAAATTTATTTCAAAGAAACTAGGAGAGAAAAATAATCCAATAGCAAAAGAGTTAAAAGATTGTCTTAGAAATCGTTACATTTCAAGAAGACAGCAAGACATTGTAGGTTTAATCAAATATCTTCATAATCCCGAAGTTTTAAAAGTTCAAGAAGAGGAAAGTTTTTCTATTCCATCAAAATTAGTTCTCAAAAGAACTGCAGAAAGGCTCCATAAAAGACTTTTCCCTAAGAATGTGGTTGATTTGGAGATAGAAATGGAAGAACAGGAATTTCCATGTAACCCTGAAAATGTAGCTGCAAATAAGACTGAAGTGGAAGCAGATTCATTACTGAGTGAATACATGCAAGAAATGGACAAACTAGGAAAAGTGCCATCTAAAAAAATTCCATTGATTTTGATGTTACTAATGAATTTAAAAGCTTGGAAGTTACTTTACAGAGAAGTGAGAATTTAGAGAAGCTGTACAAGGCACTGCTTTCAATTAAACCTACAAGTGCAGAATCAGAAAGAGCCTTTTCTGCTGCAGGCCTATTTCTGACGAAACTGAGATCAAGTCTATCTGAACAATCCCTAGATGCTCTTTGTTTCCTCAAAGCATACTTTCAAAATCAAACTAAGAAATAAATATTTAGATACTAATAATTTCTATCTACCCCAGTAGTTGTATAATAATATGCTAAAAAAAAATTCAAATAATATTTTTATTACAATTTAGTAATTTACTGTATAAACTTTTTCGAATAGAATGCCATCTATTTGGAGTTGGGTCATTAATTTATAGTAAATATGGTGAGTACTGCAAGTCCCTCAGACTTGTGGGAGGGTTGGTAGGGTGGCACCATAATAAATCAAAATAAATTATTTTTTTCATAATACCGGTATCAATACCGGGATTAGCATAATTGCCTCCAAATACCGGTATTGAAAATTTTCGGTATTATGCAAGCACTAGTTTAGATTAAGGTTGGCCTAAAAATACATATTTGACCTTTTTGGCCTTTTTTTAAAGCAAAGATGTGGTAAGTGCATTTTTTCACATGTTACAATGGTAAAAACTAAATTAAGGAACAGAAGGCGTACAAAAGTGTTTGATGCCATTATCCGCACCAGAACCAACCTGCACTTCAGGAGTTTGTGTTGTAACAATTTCATAGTAACACCTGACTGTCCTGATATGCTTCGGTTATTTTCGTCTGCAAATTTGTATGAGGATGAACACAAAAATAGCGAAGTAAGTGATGATCTCAATGACTATGTTTAAAATGTAGTAGTGTGTTTAAAGATGTACTGAACTTAAGTTTCATCATTATTACATTTTCAAGGTATATATAATTATTTAATGCAATTAACAGTGTGTATGAAGCTAAGTAAGGTTTATATAAAAAAAAATAGCTAAGTGAAGATGTAAATGACTGTTTAAAAGGTAGTAATGTGTTGAAATAAATACTGACATAAGATTTCATCATTGCTACATATTCAAGGAATATATAATTTAACAGTATGTATTAACCTAAGTAAGCCCGTAGCTAGGGGGTGCTCAAAAGGCTCGACCTAATACATAGGGGATAAAATCTATCTCGAATAGTGGGTTACTGATGAAGCGTATGGATGAGATATAATTTTACTTTTAATATTTAAAATCCACTTGAAGGACAACTCTCCCATCCACACCGCCAGAATTGTTAGAAGGTGGTTTGAGGAGCAGCGAAATCTAGAACTATTGGACTGGCCTAGTAAGGGGTGTGAGTGGTGTAACCCAGGGCCGGATTAACCATTAAGCAAAATAAGCCCGTGCTTAGGGCATCAAGGGAAGGGGGGCACCACAGAAATTTTCCATTGTCGGATTTACCATGGATTTATTATACTATTATAATCGCGGCTTATAGCCTATAAGCTGTTGAAAACTGAATTATATATATCATATATAGTATTTATTTTTTTCATTGTTTGAATTTGTAGTGAACAACAACCCTTTTGAGAGAATAAATATATTTCGTTGTAATCACACACTTTACGCTTTGCGTTATTATTTTTGTTTATATCAAATCTTTGAGCGCCATATTAAAAATACATATAGATTAAATATTTTCGTGTGCTATAGTAAATGTAAAAACAAGATTCAGTCATGCTGAACTTTATAAAATAATTGTAGAAGACAATATTGAGTGTGCCTTCCCAAATGTAGAAATTGCCTTTCGTATATTTTTAACATTAATGGTCACAAATTGCTCAGCTGAGCGTTCATTTCCTCAGTTGAAGTATATTAAAAATACCAACAGAACAACTATGCAACAAGGCAGGCTGGATGCCTTATCTCTACTAAGTATAGAAGCAGATGTGTTACGTAAGATTAGTTTTGAGGATCTGATCAAAGACTTTGCAATTAAAAAAAGTAGGAGAAAACTTTTCAAATATAAATGAAGTGGAAGTATACAAAAATAAACATTATTTTCTATCTTACTGTAAGTTTTGTTTCATTTCAAAAAATAAAATTTTATTTTATGGTTTATTTGTGTTTATATTTTGAATTACATATATATGGGGCACCAAAATCTTTTAAGTGCTTAGGGCCTCTAAAGGTCTTAATCCGGCCCTGGTGTAACCTCAACCCCATTGAGAACGTGTGGGGGAATGTGCTGAACTCGTGGGAGCCTGGACAGGAGCGGACCAACCGCCAGCTGCTGGATCACATTATGGATGAGTGGGAGATGTTCTGAAGGAACCCACACATCATACATAACCATGTTGCATCTATTCCACACAGGTTACAAGATGTAATAAACAATAATGGAGGATGGACCAAATACTAACTATGAACTGAGTAAGGCGAGTATAGTTTTGCCATTTATGTTAATCTATGGCAAATTGTAAGCATTTTGTATGACTTTATCATTTTGTATGATAAACTATTTAGTAAAACATTCTCAACCATTGCATACTTGTTGTAATAAAGAATTGATGTTTTATTGTATATATATATATATATATATATATATATATATATTTTAACTGCAAGCACGCAGTATAATTAACGTAAAGAACGACGCTTGTATAGGAGAATATTCCGCGCAAGATGAGGAGAGAGAACGAAACAAATGAAAAAATGAGGTAACCACCCGGGAATCGAACCCGGGATCTTCCGATTGCCGGTCAGATATGATAACCATTACACCATGGGCCTCACTCGATCAAATGCCGTAATTCTCCTACATACGCGCAGAAACCAATGCCCCAAGGGGGCACCCCTCGCATGCCGTACATTATATACATTTTAACTGCAAACACGCAGTATAATTAACGTAAAGAACGACGCTTGTATAGGAGAATATTCCGCGCAAGATGAGGAGAGAGAACGAAACAAATGAAAAAATGAGGTAACCTCATCTGGTGCTGGTCTAATGTGCGGTCTACCGGCGTTTTGAACGGTCTAATGTGCGGTCTACCGGCGTTCGAGCAGTCTAAGGTGCGGACTACCTCAAAAATGAAAACTATATCATAAAATTTATTTATTTAAAAACAATCACATCATAACATTTGTTTATTTATTAGATGTTATTTATTAGATATTTATTAAAATTTATTTAAAAACAATCATATCATAATATTTGTTTATTTATTAGATTTATTAAAAGATTGTAGGAAAAAAAGTTACGGGAAAAAAGTCACAGAAAAAAATCACAGCAAAAAAGTCACAGGATAAAAAGTCACAGGAAAAAAAGTCAGAAGAAAGAGTCTAACTGAATCTAAATTCACCTAACCTAACCTAACCTAAAGACCGGTGTTAGTTTCTCTTCTTAGGTAGACCGCACAAAAATTAGAGGTAGATTCACTTTGCTAGGTAGACCGCACATTAGACCAGCACCCCTCATCTTGCGCGGAATATTCTCCTATACAAGCGTCGTTCTTTACGTTAATTATACTGCGTGTTTGCAGTTAAAATGTATATAATGTACGGCATGCGGGAGGTGCCCCCTTGGGGCATTGGTTTCTGCGCGTATGTAGGAGAATTACGGCATTTGATCGAGTGAGGCCCATGGTGTAATGGTTATCATATCTGACCGGCAATCGGAAGATCCCGTGTTCGATTCCCGGGTGGTTACCTCATTTTTTCATTTGTTTCGTTCTCTCTCCTCATCTTGCGCGGAATATTCTCCTGTACAAGCGTCGTTCTTTACGTTGATATATAATATATATATATATATATATATAATATATATATTCCTTATTAAGATCTGATGATAATATCTCCACATTGATAATGCAACAGGAAATTTGGAAAACTTTAATGGGTTTATCTGTCCATCATGATTAAATCATTATCTTTCCACATTGATAATACAAATACAATCTGGAAAACACTATTAATATAATAGGCATCAGCCACAAACCTGTGGTGATATCCTGCTTCATGCAACCGTCACGTTACGGCCACATGTAGTCTCTCCTGGACGGCGATAGAAAGTAACCATGTCAACACCACGGTTTGGCCCATCAACGTCATTTCACAAACATTAGTATAATATTGTATGAATTTATAAGTATATAAGTATAAGTAAGTATAAGTAAAAGTCACTCTCTCCCCATGGGCTGAAAATACTATTAGAGATGTGTGAACAATATGGTATAGAAAATGATATCACCTATAATGGGGCAAATAGTTGTATTTTGATTTTTAGGTGTAATCTACTGAAACATGTATCATGTGGGTCTTTTAAAATTAATGGTCAGACAATACCTGCCAAAGACACATGTAAATACTTAAGTCATGTAATTACTCACGAGCTGCGAAATGAACTTGATATTGAAAGGTGTAATGCCGGAAAAGCAGAGTCAATTCAGGCTTTATTTCACTAACAAATGAACACTGTAAATACAATAAGAAATATAACAGATAATTAATACAAAGAGACATAACAATACTTACATTTTAGCGTTAAAGTATAGTATTAAACAAGTTAGTATTAGGTAACAAGTGCAATAATTCAAAATTAAGGTATATAACTAGGCTGACCATATTTCCTTGAGACAAAAACGGGACATTGGGATGGCAAAAAAGGGACGGGGGTTATGTAATATTCTGTATTCGTGAAAAAGTAAGTACATAAACATATTGAGCTTACAATTATTCTTCAGTGACAGAACCCATACAAAACGGTACTGTCCCGTTCAAAACGGTACGTATGGTCAGCCTATTAACACAGCAGATAAGTAAAGGGTGATCCAGAGAAATGGGACCCAAAAGAAACCCCTGTAACTCTTAAAGTATAAGTCCTTTTATAAAATCATACGCATCATTCGAAAGAGGATAGTTACAAGTTTGTACAGGATTGTATAGGTTTTGACAATACAAGACAAGATAAGATACAAAACAAAATAAAAGTGTTAGTTAAAACTAACCCTTCAAGATGACTGCATGGACTGTGGAACAGCTGCGTTTCATAACTGAGCAATATTATGAGCATGGAAGAAGTGTAGTTTCAGCTCAAAGATCTTTCAAGACAAATTTTCAGATGTCAAAATCTCCTTCTAAGAAAGTAATCCGTCGGTGTGTCAGAAATTGGTGGTGTCATTTACCTTCTGTTGGATCCTTTGACAGAATTGTCGTTTTCGTGCGAAATCTCCATCGTTTAGTTGTTGCACTGTTTGAATTTTATATGGAAAGAGCATTAAATTTTGCTTGAATATACGGTGTGTTGTTCCATATCCAACTCCTAACAGCTGAGAAGCACGTCTGATGCTTATGTTAGGATTATCCTGTACAATTTCATGAGTTCTGTTAATGATCTCGTCTATCTTTGCTGTGCGCTCTCTTCCAGTTGGTTTTCTTTTTCCAATGCTGCCAGTTAGGGTAAATTTTCTGACACACCGACGGATTACTTTCTTAGAAGGTGATTTTGACATCTGAAAATTTGTCTTGAAAGATCTTTGAGCTGAAACTACACTTCTTCCATGCTCATAATATTGCTCAGTTATGAAACGCAGCTGTTCCACAGTCCATGCAGTCATCTTGAAGGGTTAGTTTTAACTAACACTTTTATTTTGTTTTGTATCTTATCTTGTCTTGCATTGTCAAAACCTATACAATCCTGTACAAACTTGTAACTATCCTCTTTCGAATGATGCGTATGATTTTATAAAAGGACTTATACTTTAAGAGTTACAGGGGTTTCTTTTGGGTCCCATTTCTCTGGATCACCCTTATAATCAAGATTACATATAAGGCAATAGAAATACAAAACCGGCCATGACAAGGCAATGTAGAACAGCATATAATTATAAGTAATAAGTATTACTAGTTAAGTGATTGCTATTATACCTTATATAGACCCGTAGGCGCAATGCAAGCTTAATAACACAACACAACCATGAATGAATGACACTATCACGAATGATTCAGATTATAACCTGGGGCAGAATGACCTGAAAGAAAAGGAATTATGTCAAGAGGCAACGTAAAAAGCTGTATGTACAGGGTAACATGCTAATAAGGAAATTTAGTATGTGTTCAGAATCAGTTAAAACTTATTTTCTTAGAACTTACTATCCTGTATTGTACTGTATACATCCCATCTGTGGTGGAACTATACATAAACTGCTATGAATAAACTCTCTGTTGCTTATAATAATATTTTTCGTATGCTATGTATGGAACCAAAATGGTGCAGTGCCAGTTTTATGTTTACTACGCGTAACCTACTTATCAGCCAAATGTTAATCCGGAAGAATATATATAATTTCATTACTAGGGTCCAAAACAGCTCTAATGTGTTATTGTGCAATGTCCTGTCTTCAGATACTGTGTACCTCTCACCTGTATGGCAGTCTTGGTTCAGACAATTGCTGGTTTACAATACCTTATTTTTGTAATGTAGGAAAGATTATATATGCATATTGTATGTTGGGTTAAATGGCTATGCTGGCCTTATTTTTGTACTTGTATGTTAAGTGGTTATGTTGGCCTTATTTTTGTATTACGTTTAGTTTATAATACATAAGATTGTACTTGTATGTTAGATTAAATGGATATGGATTGTGAATGATCCGCAACAAAGATGTTTTGTTTGTTGTATAATTAATAATTTAAAATATAGTTTCCACAAAATCATATCTGAACTCAGCTTCCCATAATTCAACAGCATTTTTATTATTTTCATAATTTCTTTGATTTCTTCATTAAGCTACAATTATTTTCTCTTACGTATACAAATGATCTTATTCAGTTAATGATGTATCGTGTAATAACAATATACATAAAATTGCAAGATAATTAATCAAACAGTATGCTAGTATGCTAGGTTAAACGGCTATGTTGGCCCTATTTTTGTATTAAGTTCAGTGTATAATACATAAGATTGTACTTGTATGTTAGGTTAAGTGGCTATGGATTGTGAATGATCTGCAATAAAGATGTTTTGTTTTGTTTTTGTATATATAAATATATTTATGCTAGTATAACCGTGGATTATTCTTATGTGATTTTGACAGGGCCGCCGAGAGCTGCTCCGGGCCTCAGGGAAGGATTGGTATATGGGCCCCCCTGTTTACTAGTATTTTGTTATGAATGTTTTGTGTACATAACAAGCAAACTGATTATATGTCCAAGTCACTATTCAAAACATACATTATGAATAAACAACTCAGAAGAAAATGACCATAAGCGTACGGGACTCATGTTAACAGGGAAGGCTGGCCATCATCGCCCGAAAAGCTTACGCACACATTAAATTTTTTTTTAATTTTTCACACATATAAACACACAATGATATAATAATTCATAAAATCCCACTTGCCTGATATGGCGTCACGATCGATGAAACTAAAAGAAATATTTGATACGTCCTTTTCTTTTGGCAAAACAGTCCATAATTTGATTTATGTCATCGTTGATTACTTTGTTGGCGTATTCTCTTTCGATGTTGATAATTGCAAGGCTACTCAGTCGTTCTTGTGTCATTGTGCTTCTGACATACGATTTCAATCGACGGAGCACACTGAAAGACCTTTCAGCCGAACATGATGTAGCCGAGATGATAGTCAAAATCTTTGCAACTTTAGTAAATGTTGGCATCATTTCGCACATGTCATGTTGATACAACACCTCAATCACATCCGTTACTGTTCTTACAGTTCCACAAAGATCCGAATTGTTTTTCATGAAAAGTCTGAACAGTTTGTGGTCAACTTCTATTAGTTCTTTGTCCAAACTGTAGAAGTTAGACACAATATCATAATCGGTGTCGGTCGGATTGTCTTTCATCGCAAGTGAACCAAGAGCGCATAGAATATCTTGACCGTTTCCTTGGAAACGAACTTCCAATTCTGACAATACTTTGTCCATTGTGATGTAATAAGTGTTGACCCTATGATGTTGTAGAAGTGTCATTGTGCGTCGGTCTCCGCTAGTTCACCAACAAGAGCTTGTACTCGCCGTGATGGCTTGTGGCGAGATATCCGCGCTTCGCGAAAGGTAAACTGCGTGTCCTTGATCCATAATTTAATGTCCTGACAAGTTTTCTCAGCTCTCTGCCACACCTGGTTAAAATTCTCCGCACTGCGACATTCTCGCAACGTTTGAATGGTAAGATTACTATTTTGGCGAACAGTGATGACATCGATGTTTTTTCCTTGTAGGTACCTACTCAAGCCACTAGTATTTGACAAAATCACATTGAGAATACAAAGTCTGAGAACAAACTCAAAATCGCAAATCACACCCAACAATGCTCGGCTCTCGGAATACGTTTTAGCATCATTGTCGTCCGCTAATGTAATGAGAGCCTTTATGATGCGCTCAATTTGTTCGCGTACAGCTTTTACGGCTTCCCATCGGCATGACTACCGTGTGACACTGCGATTTCAAAGTGAGTACGAGGTGATCTTTTTCTACCAAGATGTCTCCAAACAATGCATGCCGCTTGGGACTTGCTTCTAGAAAGTTGTATACAGTAGACTCTGAATCGTACCGAGTGCAATTCGCAGTGGCGCGGTTTATTCTTTTTTATGCAAAAAATAAGTGAAGTATTTTGAACTTGGCTCATCGTTATTCCTAAAAATTTCGATCAGTTTTGGTCACGAACTAGACCATAATAGGTACGAACATTTTTGAAACAGAAAATGAATTCTGGATCGTCCAAAAAGAAAGAAGGGCATAAAGACCATTTGCCGAACGAACGCACGTAGTGCAATTGCCAAAATTTTGTATTTAATATAATATTGATACAAATTATAATCCATTTTGTTGTGCATATGAAAACTAAAGTTCTTGCCCGAAAAATTTCGATTCCTGAATCTTAGGGAGGGCTGCAGCCCCCCCCCCCCTGCCTCGTACGCCTATGAAAATGACCATTTTATCTTAAGATACAAGATACGTATCTTAGATACTTTATTTTTGGAGGATCTTGAGAAGTATCTAAGATACATTTTGTCATGTAGCTTGTATCCCGGGATACACTTTCAAAGATACTTTCATAAGATACTTTTTAAAGAGAGACGCTAATAACTATTCATGAAATATGATCATATCTGACGCACGTTGAAGCAGGCCGGCGATTGCTGTTACATGTTTGTACATGAATACTACCGTTGCGCTGCGCGCACAGTCTCGGCACAGACGTACTCAGGTTTCATCTTGTATCCCGCGGTTTTAACATGTTTTAACATGATTAAAAATCAGGAATTATACATATATTTGCTTATTCCTGCAAATATATTTATTATGAGGAAAACTTTATTTTTTCTTCGTGAGTAGGTAACTGAGCATACCTGTATTAACAATTTATTTGAAATACATAAATTGAAAAAGTGTGGTTTATTTTATTTTTCCATACCTAAAAATTTTCAGGATTATTTATACATATTTACTTTGTGCTTTCCTTTTAGTTATATCACTATATGAATACTGAGATATGAAGTACCATTGATTTGGCATTTATTTATATCCAGAAAATATAATAATAAACAATTGAATGAGACAACTCGTGCGCTCATGGCTCACCAGGTGAAACTAAACTCAAATAATTATTCTTTCAAAAGTATCTTGTATCTTAAAAATGTATCTTGTATCTGTAACTTGTATCTGTATCTTGAAGATACAGTTTTTTCGAGTATCTTGTATCTGTATCTCAGATACATTTTTGTTGGGTATCTTGTATCTGTATCTCAGATACAATTTCCAAGTATCTTGCCCATCTCTGATTATATTTCCTCTCTGTTATTTAATCAATTGCTTTATTAACATTTCTAGATTTTATTCCCCCTCTTTCCGGGCCCCCTAGAAGTCCGGGCCCCGGGGATTTATCCCGGCTTCCCCGCCCTCTCGGCGGCCCTGCATTTTGATAATCAGTTAGTTACTCAGATCGAAACTGTTAACAAGTTCTTTGTGTAACAATCGATAAGCCATTTCCCACTAACTCTCTCTGCCCCTCTACCTCCTCTCTTTCACAGTCTCAATCTTTTTCTTGCTCAATATCAATACATATATATATATATATATATATATATATATATATATATATATGTGTGTGTGTGTGTGTGTGTGTACATATATATAGCGAGGAATAGGAGGACGAAAAGATGGTACATGTTTACTAACAGACTCAAAAGAAATCCACCATCACTCCGCCCGGCTCCATCTTTCTAATACGGAATTTTTTCAACAGGCAACCATTCCCAATCTTCTGTACAATTAGTCTCTCATTACGTTAACAATTTGGTAAGAACCCCTTCAATTCTGTTTTACTTAAACCGTTTTTATTTTTTACTTATTGTCCATACTTTTATACTTTATATCATTTAATTTTTAATTTTCTAATTTAATATATATTGTAACTTACTATTAATTCTCGCTAATTGTTGCGCCATTTTAATTTATTGTTCATTTTTATTTATTATACTTATTTATTTCTATTTGTTTTTAAACTTTTTAGCACTGATGATGGAAATTGAATTTTTCAGAAACGTCTGTTAGTAAACATGTACTATCTTTTCGTCCTCCTATTCCTCGCTAAGCTACGCTTCCCTAAGAACAAACCATTCAACCAAGGTATATATATATATATATATATATATATATATATATATATATATATATATATATATATATATCTGAGTTTGTGTGTATATATATATATATATATATATATATATATATATATATATATATATATATATATATATATATATATATATATACCCTGGTTGAATGGTTTGTAGATTCGTAAGTTAGTAAAGGTTTAAAGCTGCACACGGACTCTACAAACAGCTTTATTAGTATTGTTACATGATGATTTAATATTCGCGAGACTGGTGGGTGGGAAGGGAATGAGGGAGTGTGGATGGTTGTGTAATGTCTATTTTTGGTTCAAATTCACAGTATATAAAAAGTTGTATTGTGTAGATCTGTTCATATAGACTTCCTGTAATCATAATATAACCTTATTACTGTATAAGACTAGTAAACATTGTGTTCATAATGATAAACGATTAATATGACCGTGAACAGCGTTGAACTCCGACATTACATTATAATTATTAGGGGACGTTCAAAAATTACGTAACGCTATTTTTGCTAAAACTTGACACTCCAGACCTATGAACCTTCTGCAACGCTAAACCAGGCACCCCCTAAGATGTTATGTAACACTTCCCCATTCCACACCCGACACGTTACGGACCGTTAGAGGCGGGGGGGGGGGGGGGGGGGGGGGGTTTGTCAGGTTTTAGCAAAAATATCGTTATGTAATTTTTGAACGGCGCCTCACCTGTTTGTCAATGTTATATGTTGTTGGCCTTGGTTGTCCCCCCCTCCACCCCACCTTCCCCCAGTTGGGGTATCTTGACTATTACTGCGGCGTTGCCACATGTCCGGAGTCGCCTGTGAGGCGAGGAACATTACATATGCGGGCAACTGTACATAATGTGCACTGTAAGATGAGATTAATCTTTAAGTTTATCCGTATGCAGTATGTTATTCAAAAAGTTCTAGAGCTATTTTTTTCTTTTGTTTTAATGAAAAATAAAGGCACATGAGATAGCTTTATATGCATGATACTTTACTCCAATTAATTATTATTACAGATTCAAGACAGTGAACTGTGGAATGGTTTGGCCTTTTTACTGCATTTGTTTGGCCTATTTGGCCTGCATTTTGGCCACTTTTGGCCTTATTCCACTTCAGAAATCTGGCAACCCTGAATTCGAAGCCATCATTCAAAAATCAAATGAGATATTGATTTTTAGTGATCTTTCGTAATGATTCGATGTGTTGGCTGTGCTCCAGCGAATTAACTTTTGCTCTCTATTGTTGATATTACGTTTGTTTTGTTTATTTGTTGCTGTTTAGCTTTAGGTATATCTTTTTCCATTTGCACTATTTGTGGTGTGCTGGGTCTCTTCATTGTCAGGCCCTCACCTTAGACATGATATTGATATGCTTGAAGATGTGCGACGTAGGGCAACTGGTATTTTTTATGAGTACATTACAGGCTTTTGAGGAATTTTGGAATTTTAGGGTAGGTTAGGTTACGTAATCTTAATTTACCTTAAAGCGCTTCTCCCTCAAGGGTGCGCTGCTCCCACGAAGTCCGCTCAACGCCTCCTGAGGCGGGGCCACGACGGGGTCGCCACCCTTCTTTTCTCTTGCTCCTGTCGTACATTTGGTCCCCTATTGAATTTGTGGGGGCTGGTTTGGCAGAGGAATACCCTGGCACTGTGGGTTGGTCGGGTATGTTGGCTAAAAACATGTCCAAGTGTTTTTTAAAAGTATCTACCTCGATGGGCCGAAGTGGCCCCTAGTGTGCCCACTATAAAAATTTCTTATGTTCTACTGCACTTATATCTCTAAGGTACTGAGGCAAGGAGTTAAACAGGCGAGAACCCTGCCTAGAGATACTATTATATTGAAGGGTTTGAATCCTTCTCAGACTTTGGTGGGAGGTGATATTTTTGACACATTCTGCCAGTTCTTGTTAAGGTGGGCACAATTGGTTCAGTATTGGGGGCAACTAAAAGCCCTTCTAGAATTTTCCAGGTGTAGATTAGGATGTATCTCTCAAACCTTCTCTCTATGGAATAATGGTTGAGGCCTCTGAGCCTATCCCAGTAGTTTAATTTGTTTTTACTCACCTGTTGCCCATCAGGTTGTTTAATATACAAGGTAAACAGTGGCGGTCCTAGCTTACATGACGCCCTGGGCGAACCTCACCTTCAGCGCCCCCCCCCTGTTCGCCAACACACACACATTCGAATCCCCCCAAAATAAAGGACAGACATAACTCTTTCACAAAATAACTTTTTATTGGACTAATTGTTGGAACTTCAGAACCAAAACAAAGACTCAAATTTCTGAATTTTACAAATCCTTCATCACGTAAATAGAATAACTCACTTAAGAGAATGTAATTATGATACTATGAACAGGAAAAATACAAATTAAATTGCACAACTGCCATAAATAAACTAGAGAATCAAATTTCTAAATTGTACAAATGCTCTATCACATAAATAGAATAAGACACTTAAGAGAGGGTAATTATTATGCTACACTTTGAACAAGAAACAAAATAAATTGCACCACAGCACAACTGCCATCTAAAGCCTGACTCTTCTTACCTTCCTTGATGCAAAGTCATGAATTAAATCATCATATGAAATCTGCTCAGCAATTGTATGATTTATACTGATGATGGCCAGACCGGTAAGGCGTTCCTGTGACATAGTTGACCTCAGGTAGGATTTGATGAGCTTCAGCTTTGAAAAGCTCCTCTCTGCTTCAGCAACAGTGACTGGAAGAGTAAGACCAATTCTGAGAGCAGTCCACAAATTTGGATATATTTCAGAGAGCTCCCTTTCATGGATAAATGTCAGCAGTTCAAGCAAGGATATGGTCTTTGATGGCAAGTCAGGCAAGTTCTTCAGCTCCTGTGCAAGCTCTCTGCCATCCAAGTCAGATTGTCCCTTAAAGTGTAGTGTAGTACTAAGGTTCACACATTGTTCTGTCAGCTCCTCAAATGTGAGATTTTGGAAATGTGTCAGCACTCCAAACTTCTCTCCCACAATTTCCAACGTGGAAAATCTTTCCTGAATGGCTGATGTTGCAGCATCAACCACTGCATTGAAAAATGTCACCTCCAGCTTCTTCAAAGCATCAATCAAGGGCTCATCAGATGCTTCATAGGAGAAGTGCCGCTTTGTGGACCTCAGCCGTTTTTGTTTTAACACAGCCTCCACATTCATTTGTTCACAGATATCTGTGGCTGCCATTTGTGCAGCCACAAAACCTGTTGCCCTGTAATTGCGGAGACCTCTCTCTGTTTTTTTTAGGAGATTTACTGCAACATCAACGTGCATGCTAGGAGACTGCATCTGCTTGCTCACATGCTGAATTTGGCACAACAGGTCATGCCACACCACTGAACAAATGGCGAAGCGGTATGACCCAACCTCCTCTGACAGAGATTGAGCCTCGACCTTTATTACAGAGTCTTTGGTGTGGTCCCTCACCTCGATCAGTGCATCTCTCACTGCAGCTGCCTGATATCTCAGGGGCTCCACACTCTTGATCTTGCTTTCCCACCTTGTATCAGACCACATCTTCAATGTGATGTTCACATGTTTTTTCAAAATGGCCCATCGTTGTGTGGAGGCTGAAAACAAGTTGTAAAGCTTCTGCAAGATGCCAAAGTAACTTGTGGCATCAATAGATCCCTTAGCAGCATCGGCCACAAGCAAATTCAGAGAATGAGCCCCACATGGAACAAACAGAGCTCTGGGATTAATTTCTAGGAGCCTGGATTGAACACACCTTGTTTTTTCCCCTCATGTTGGCCCCGTTGTCGTATGATTGTCCTCTACAGTCCATGAAAGGAACTTTTAGCTCCTCCAGTCTCTTCAGAATCAGAGATGCCAAATGTTGACCAGTGGACTCCTCTGCCTCCAAAAACCCCATGAAATGTTCCTTTATATGGGGCTTCCCCTCCAGTGACACAACCCGAATCACAACTGACAACTGTTCAGTGTGGCTGATATCTGGAGTGCAATCTAGAATTATTGAAAAAAACTTTGATTGTTTGATGTCGCTCACCATTGCTGAAATGGTCTTGCTGCTCGACAAATCAATGAGTTCGTTTTGTATGTGGTGGCCGAGGTAGCTGGTGTGACTGGAGGTCCCTTTTTGGACACGGTTAATGTGCTCTTGCATTATAGGATCAAATTGTGCCATCAGTTCAACTTCTTTCAGAAAATTGCCATTTGATGGTGAGAACAATTTTTCTGTATGTCCCCTTAGTGCCAAATTCCTAACTGCCAGAGAATGCACAATAGCAGTGAGACGTGTCAGCACCGCTCTCCATCTCAACTTCTCAGCCTCCAGAAGTGCCATCTCCTGCTTGTCAATGGTCTCCCCCTTTCTCATCCTCACTGCCAGTTCTTTCCAGATTTTCATAGAATTTAGGTGTTCTGAACTGTTGTCATGTGATGTGAGCAATGAGCTTGCATGCTTCCAGTCCGAGAGTCCCAAACTTGTTAAATTTATTTTCCTCTTGGAAAATAATGTACAACAGAAACAGAAAAGGCTGTTGTTTTTTAAGGAATAGACCAACCAACTTCTGGTTATATTTTCCCCACTAACCAATGACTTCCTGAAGTATTGATGGTGGAAACTTCTTCCGTCACTGTCGTTTCTAGGGAATACAAAGTCAGATGGTACTTGACTTGGTCCCCTGGAAACCAGTTGTGTCCGAATTCTCTCAGTCAGAACTGAAGGCCAGTTAGCAGGGTCGGTGGACAGAGACTCATCCTCAGGAGGCGATTCTGCTCCAGGCCTTTCTAATAGAAAGAACAAGAGCATTACTCATTAGTATACACACCTAAGTTAGATAACACATTATTCACAGCACTTTGTTATGGTGGTGGTGTTATGGAATTATGGTGGTGAAACACCACACATACCCAGTAACCCAGACCCAGTGATAATAACATTATAATTTATAACTGTTTGCAAAATGCTTTGCAGGGATGCACACACATACACATACACACACACGCACACACTCACAGACATATGTGCACACAAACTCACCTGAAGAGTCCTGCCGGGGAGAAGTAGAAGCAAATGGGTCTTCATCCTCAGGATCAGACTGCATTTGTGGAGACATATGTGAGGCTGAGGAGGTAGATGGCTCCTCAGCCTCAATAATGGCAGAAGTAGACGGCTTCTCATCCTGGCTAGTGGCAGAGGGTGTTCCAAAATATTTCAAAAGTGCCCCTGCAAATAGTAAAATAGAACATAACAGACCAATGCATGAATAGGCTAGTACAATTAATTTAACATGTTATTAAGCACAATTTATTAAACTTTTAGAATAGGAAACAAATGAATAATACAACCTCCTTGGTTAATGGCTAATTATATACATAATAGTACACTTCAAATGACTCAGAAAGCTATATCACAAAATAGCAGTGCAATATAGCAGTGAAGAGTAGATGACATAGCTCTATACCTTTATCTTTTGCTCGTTTCTCCTCTTCTTCTTTCCTCTTTTTTCTAAACTGAGCACCTGATAGCTTTGACCTCTTCTTATCCATTTGCGGTTATTTGACAGACCTTAGTGGCTTAGTGTGAAGATTCGTTCTGTAATAAATAATATACATTTCACTATTTAACCAAACCCAGAAAAATAACATTACATATGTTAAAGTATGGGCCTTTATTCCCAATAATATTAATCTGGAAGCATTTTGCATTGTTTAGGTCTTTTATGGGAAGGTTTATGGAAAATGCAATAGATGGTTTTTTATTAATAAAAATATATTTATTGATCTTTTATTATTTATTTTATTTTATTCTTTATTTTTATTTATTTCTTTATTTATTTATTCTTATTTTTATTTTTATTTTTTTTGCAGGCGCTCATGCCGCCCCTCCACAAATGCCGCCCTGTGCGGCTGCCCATATTGCCCATATGAGGAACCGCCACTGAAGGTAAAGGTTCTTTGTAGGCCCTCAATTTTTTGCAATTCATTCTGTTTGTGGGGAAACCATAATTGAGAGTAGTAGTCAATGCGTGGAAGAACAAGTGATTTCCACAGGGTAAGCATGGTCATACTGTCCCTAGTTCTGAATGTCCTCAGTATATATCCTATTAGTTGTTTGCATGATGAGGTTACTTTGTCAATGTGCCTGTTGAATGTTGCATCTTCAGATAATATAATCCCTAGATCCCTTACATGATCAGTTTGTACAATATCTTTTCCTGTGGGTCCAGTGTAGTTGAATTGTTCTTTCAGGTATTTATTTGGTCCATACTTGATTAGTTCAAATTTGTCTTCATTGAAGGCCATATTGTTTGCATCTGCCCATGCATATATAGTTTGTAGATCTTTTTGTAGCTCTACACAGTCTTCTTTTTCTGTAATTGGTCTTAGTATTCTGGTATCATCTGTGAATGACAGGAGAGAGTTTCTTAGGTTACAGTTTATATTGTTTAGCATTATAATGAATAGGATTGGTCCCAGTACTGTACCTTGCGGCACTCTACTAATCACTTCTTTTTCTATAGATTTTGCTCTATTTACAATTATTTGTTTTCTGTCAGAGAGAAAGGCATGGATCCATTTTCCTATTTTTCCACAAATACCAAGTTCTTTTAGTTTATGGAATAATATACCATGGTCAACCTTGTCAAAAGCTTTTTGCAAAGTCTAGATAGATGACAAAAACATTGTGGTTTTCTCCCAAATATTGTAGGATTGTATTGCAATGGTCTATAAGTTCAGTAAGGCAGGATCTCTTGTGTCTAAAGCCATGTTGAAAGTCTTCTAAGAGATGTTCATTTTCTATAAAATTGACAATGTGCCTTTTCAGGACTTTCTCAAATATTTTGATAATATGGGAAGTCAAGGATATGGGTCTATAGTTCTTGGCTTCCTTTCTTTTGCCTCCTTTGTAGATTGGGATAATAATTGCTTGTTTCATGATTGGTGGTATTCTACTGGTGTCTAGTGAGGATCTCCACAGGATTTTCAAAGGCAGAGATAAAGTATGTTTGCATTCCTTAAGAATCTTGGCTCCAATTTCATCTGGACCAGGGGCTGAACTCCCCGGTAGCTCTGTTATTGCCTGTTGTATATCTCTAGTGGTTATTTGTATATCTTCCAATAATGGTCTGTCCTGGTCATTTTTTCTCTATCAAAAAATGCTGTAGTTTTTATTTTCTTTGCTACTACAGGGGTACTCCAGCTTAAAGCATATTGAGATTGTAGAATGTTTGCCATTTCTTGTGGATTAGATATGAGAGTTAGTCCATCTCTAGCAAGCAATGGGTCAAAGCTCGTTTTGATAACTGCTTTGCGTTTAGCATAGCTAAAGAAGAATTTGCTATTTTCCTTTATAGTGCCAATAGCTTTGTGTTCATTATCAATATTCTCTCTTATGGTTGACTCCTTTATTTTAAGTTCTAACATCAGTATCTGATTCCTGATGTTACTATGTCTTTTATCACTTAATTGCTTTGTCAGTTGTTTAGATAGCTTTGTTCTCTCTCTCATAAGTGGGTACTTGTGGGTTATCTGTCGCCACTTTTTCAGTCGTTTGTTTCACGGCAAATTCCTCCGAACATCCATTGTTGTGGTAAAATGCGTCCGGCATTGTTTTTACGCCTCGTGAACAGGCTCTCATCGATCTCAACCACTATTCCTTCTAACCTAACCTAACCTTAGGTTAGGTTAGTGTGAGGTTAGGTTAGTGTGAGGTTAGGTTAGTGTGAGGTTAGGTTAGTGTGAGGTTAGGTTAGTGTGAGGTTAGGTTAGTGTGAGGTTAGGTTAGTGAGGTTAGGTTAGTGTGAGGTTAGGTTAGTGTGAGGTTAGGTTAGTGTGAGGTTAGGTTAGTGTGAGGTTAGGTTAGTGTGAGGTTAGGTTAGTGTGAGGTTAGGTTAGTGTGAGGTTAGGTTAGTGTGAGGTTAGGTTAGTGTGAGGTTAGGTTAGTGTGAGGTTAGGTTAGTGTGAGGTTAGGTTAGTGTGAGGTTAGGTTAGTGTGAGGTTAGGTTAGTGTGAGGTTAGGTAGGTGTTAGTGTGAGGTTAGGTTAGTGTGAGGTTAGGTTAGTGTGAGGTTAGGTTAGTGTGAGGTTAGGTTAGTGTGAGGTTAGGTTAGTGTGAGGTTAGGTTAGTGTGAGGTTAGGTGGAATAGTGGTTGAGATCGATGAGAGCCTGTTCACGAGGCGTAAAAACAATATTTTTGTAAAAATGGCAACATGATAACACACATCTATATTTGTGAAAAAGTTGGAAAATTAAATTAAAAAGTGGCGACAGATAACCCACAAGTACCCATAAGTGTCCTGTATCTGTGTTCTTTTGTCAGGTGCTTCTTTGCACTATCGTTTTTCTTTGGTTTGTGCTTGTATAATGCTGATGATAGCAGGTATTGTACCTACTCCAGCATTCTTCTGGTTCTAGGTTTTGCAATTCATCTTCCCAGTTTATTTCTCCCAGACAGTTATTTATTGATGTCCAGTCTGACTTGTGCAGGTTTAGGTCAGAGTATGGTAAGTCCATTTGGCATGGGTCTTGCTTATATTTGTGGAGAGAAGTTTGTGAATATGTGCATGACATTTTGGTCAGAGTGTATAGTTGGCGTTATAACAATGTGGTCAATTGTAGTTGCATTATTTGTCAGCACTAAATCTAGGATATTATTTTTTCTAGTTGAGCAGTGAACATGTTGTACTGGGAGCAGTTTTTCTATAAACTCATTCAGGTGTTTTGATTTGGACCTTTTTGTCCCTGATTTCATACCACCATATTGGTTCCAGGTGCAATTTGGGAAATTAAAGTCTCCTGTGATGATTAAGTCTCTTGTTGAGTCTACAATAGCTGGGCATTGCCTGATTTTTTCCAGGACTTCAGTGAGCTCTAGATGGGAGCTATCTGGGGGGGCTCTAGATATTCATTAGTATTATGTCTTCTTTATTTATACTGAGCATGATGATTAGGAGTTCACAGGCTCCATTTGAGTATGCAGTGAGCAGTTCACTTTGAATGTTTTCAGGGATGTACATCAGGATACCACCATTTAGGTTCAGGTGTGTTTCTGTGAGGGCTATAACTGTGCTAGTAGTATTTTCCACTAGGCCCTTTAGGTAAGGTACTTTGGTATGGTTTGAGTTTGGGTAAAGGCCCTGGATGTTTAAGTAAATTATTGATACATTTGTTGAGCCATTTGTTTCATCTCCCACATACAGGACATTTGTAGGGTTCCTGCTGGGGTTCTCGTTTGCTTTTGTATGAGGAGCCCAAGTGAGCTTTGAATGTCTTGTATTTGTTTCATGAGGTGGTAAAACCCCAATGGGGTTTCATGGTTGCTTGCTGTACTATTTTCACTAGGGGCTTACCTGGACCCATCAGCATAAGATTTGGGTGCAGGAATGGTATTTGGTCTTGGGTTTTCTTGCATCCCTTGGGCCAAATAGTGCTGATGGATAGCAGGCTCACTATCCTGGTATTCTCTCCGTTGAGTTTGATGTGGTTGCAATTGGATTGTTCCCTTCAGGTGGGCCAGATTGCAGTTCTCTTTAAAACAACTTCTTTCCCACCATGAGCTCTGGCAAATTTGAGGATGAAGATAGGGACACCTTGCATTGGATCTACATCCAGAAATGCCATTCCCATCGTGTATAAATTTTTTGCAGAGTGGTGGGTGAGCAAATGGGCATTCTCTTCCCTTAAGTCCATATTTACACAAGCCCCTCCTGTAATACTTGCATACTGGCCTTTTGGTTTCATGTTTGGCTTTATGATGACTGTGTACAGTGGGGTTGTTCACTTTGTTGAAGGTCTTAGTGTCTATTTCCTGTTCTTGTTTTGTCTCTTTTGGTGCCCTTTTTGCTTGTAGTTTCCCTCTCTCTAGGGTTGTTAGGTTATATATTAAAACTTTGTTTTTTATGTTTGAATGAAATTAACCTTTCAAACCACATCAAAAACCATCAGAAAAACAGTTTTGATTTACAAAGCCTGTAAAAATTTACCGGACAACTAAGCTTATCTCATATCTAAGATTGAAATACAGGGAAAAATTAGAGAAACTAGGTTTGTTTAGTTTTGGTAATTATGCAGCTAAAGGGCGTCGCTGATAACTTTTGTTTTTTTCTGCATGTTTTTTTATGCTTTGTGTAGTAGATATTGTCAATAGTTGGGGAATTATGAAAAAACCAGTTTTAAGCAGGAACATGCGGTGCGTACAGTCATCTGGGGTGAAAAAAAATAATTTGCCTTAACTTAGGCCTACAGACTGTATTATTAGGGATGGACACAAACCTGTATGTTCACATTATAAAGGCCAGGTGTCATAATAACATGGCAATAGAATTTTTTTTCCTGCAAAATATTTAATTGGTAAAATAAAAAAAAAAACTTAATTTTTCTTCACCCCATGGAAAGGGGTGAAAATGAACCGTGCTTGGGGTGAAAAAAATATAGTATTAACTCTGGTATATGGTCCTCAAAACATACAATATTGGTGTCAATGGAATTACAAAGATATAATAAACCCTTTGTTGCATAACCCCTTTGCAACATTGAACAACATTTGCAATTGCATTTCAACATTCCTGCACTCCCCCATTTTGCGCCCATACTAATACATAAAACATATGTTCTTTTTAACTCCCTCCCCTCTCCCCCTTTGCAGCATTGATTTGTTGCATAACCCTCCCCCATTTGCAACATTAATGTTGCATACGCATTGCAACACTGATGTTGCATAACCCCTTCATTGCATACCCTACCCCTGCATTGCATAACCCCTACCCCCTTTGTTGCATAACCAATTTGCAACATTGAACATTTGCAATTGCATTTCAACATTCCTGCACTTCCATTTTGTGCCCATACTACTACATAAAACATAGGTTCTTTTTAACCCCAAAGAGGCTTCAACTGCATGGGGTTAAAAAAAACATAGCTTCACAAGGGTCATTCTCTGTCAGATCAACCAGTGCCTAACACCCTCATCTCTCAGATTTTGCTGAAATTTGGTTTATAGGGAGTTTGTGGGCCCTGAATCCATTTCTGAAATTATAAGGTCAATCCGACCAACGGTTCAAGAGATATGACCTCGGGAAATTTGAGGTCACTTGCGAGGTCACTAACATTTGGCGACCCATAACTTGGGTAATAATGGTCACAATTATATAAAAGTATATATATTTAGAATCAGAAAATGACAAGGAATCCAAATATGCAAGTTTTAGAACTCTAGGTTGAAAAATAAAAAAGTTACACTGTAACCAAAATTTGAGGTCACGATTTGACCTCTGGGGTATCAAATGAGAATTTTTTTTTAAATGTAAAAAATGAAGGCATAGGCATTGGCTATTAGAATCAGCAAAAAAAAGTTTGTTTATGTTAGTATTTTTCATGTAACTAACATATAAGTGAACACCATATTCATAAGTTGTGCGTCAATTCTACCTATTTTTTCACACTTAAGCTCATAATTTGACCTATAGAAATTAAAATTACATTTTTTTATAGATATAAAAACAAAGGCAAAAAATGTAAAATTGTATTTCACTGCTAATCTACACTGGCAATAATAGTTATAATAGTGAAAGGGGAAGACCTACTTAGAGGATTCATGTGCTAGCCTAATACAATTTTTGCATGCTCGATGCTCTCATCAATTTTTTTTTGTGGAAAAATGTATTGAATTCTGCTGCCTCCTCTTAGGGTAGGACAACTCATTACAGTTAATATATGATGTCCTGGCACTGCACATGAATCCTTGTTTGATGGATAATAATATGCACTTGATCCTGATGACCCAGAGGGATGTAGAAAGTTCACAGTGAAATCATCAAACTCTTCACAATATTCCTCCACAATTCCATACCAAACTTGCATGTCATAAATGCAGCCAACATACTCTCCTGGTTTGACACATTTTAGGTTACCAAGCATTGCAGGTTCATTAGTAAAATGACTTTTCCTTATTCTTTTCTTTTCTCCAATGCCACTTGAAATGGGATACACCATCAGTTCTTCCTTGTTTAGGGGAACAAATCTATGATATTTCTGAGTTCCAGGAATAGCCCTACTATCCTTGAATCGATGTTCCAACCGTTCTTCTGCATCTTTCAAATCAGCTGTAGTTACAAAGAAAAAATTTATCTTCTTGCTCAAGTTTTCTTCACAAAACTGAAACATGTGTTCTGGTGTAAGAATTTGCCTCTCTGTAGTTCTCTGCAAACTGGCACGAGCAGTAGCTCTTTTCACTGTTCCTCCAATCCCATCACATGCATTTTTGCCATGGGATGTAGCAAAGAAGTGCCATTCACAAGACAGACCAAAATCCTCTTCATGGTAACAGAGATTTGTGAAGTTGTATCTGTTCTTATATTGGCCAGCACATCCATCTGAGAAATAGTGCACCTTCTTCAATTGTGGGCATCTGAATTTAACATATGTCATAAGCTTCAATATGAATGAGTAAACCATTATAGTGTTGTGTTTTAGTGATGCAGATAAGAAACAGACACTAAAATGGCTAAGTTCCTGGTCTGCAGATGATCTATAATAGATGACAAAAGGGTGAACTGTACACTGTGAATTGTCCCAGTGAAACCCTTGGGCAGCATCCTGGACAATGAAAGAATAATTCTCAGAGAAATCACCTACTATAACTACCTCGCTCTGAGGTGGTAGTGTTTCTTTCAACTGCTTGAAGTACTGTGATTGTTGCTGAGCAACAAAGTGATGACGAACCATGCGGGATATTTTCATGCTTAGGGATGATAAGTATTCATGAAGTGGCTCCACCTTATCAACCATTGTACAACGGTCAACAGTCACCCATTGCTTGTAAGATATTTCATTTGGAGCTGATTTCACACTGTCAAGTAACTCAAGAAAATCCAGGACACCCTCTTCTCTTGGGCAATCATTGCAAAGTTGCATCATGCAAGTCTCTCTTTCTGTACTGCAGACACTGTAATCCATAAGATCCTTGTATGAAAGACCTCTTTCTCCCAATGCAGCCAGCTGCAATTTTGGATTTTGATGGTATGTGCAGACACAGACAGAATGAGTCCCACCACTACCGGCAAGCACACAATATGATGGCCGTAATTTTGCAAATGTGGAAAATCCTATTTTGGGATTCTTTTCATCATTTTTATATAGTTCAAACATCTCTCTTAAATTCCCGAGGACCAATCGTTTTTGCACCTTCATTGCACCTTCAGCACTGATAACTTTCACGCAATCCTTTTGGCCAGGACACATACGACTAACCTCTTCTGACTCATAGAATCTTCTAACTATATCTTTGTGTTCTTCAGATATCACTTTTCCTTTGCTCATTAGTGGAATCTTCGGAAGGATTCCATGTTCTGATTTAAGTGAACGGCTTCTTTTCACCATGTATGTTGTAGTTTGAAAGAAACTAGCTGTTTTTTCAATTGTGTATGGTGAGAGTGTCAATATTTGTAGTTTGTGATGGTGACATTTGCTCTCCAGGAATGACTGTTTCAATTCATTCATTAATTTGTCTAGATGTTTTTCAGATTTAGTTTCAGGTTTTGAAGTATCACTTACCTCCTCGGTAATTTGAACACCATAACTGAGTTCTAGCCTCTCCTTCAGGTGTTTCTGAGCAGATGATAGCTTACCACGAGCCTTGCGCTTTTTCTGGCTTAATGACAGCCCTTCTGAAAAGAACAGAAAAAAAGGTTTCACACACCTGAATATTAGTAATTAAATATTAATTATAGTACCTTAAATGCTATATAATTGGCTATATAGTAGATCAAACAGACCTTGTAGTAAAGTATAAGTTATTATATTAATTTATTACTTACTTTTTTTAACTGGTGTTTGGTCCAGAAATGCTAGAACTGGTTCAACTGAAGTTGAAGGATTTTCCTTTATCAAGCAATCACTGTCATTGTCCAGATCTTGAATTGAAGAGATGTTACTCAAGCCACTGATAGTAGATGATTCATTTGAATCCTGCTCAGACTCGTTGTTTTCAGTGGTACTAAGTATAGTGGGGTTTTTCATTATCAGTGTCCAGCAGTTCACACACAACAATGAGTCTTTTTTCACTCTTCCAGCACATTTTTCAACAAGTACATCAGTCACTTTTCTAAGATTGATTGTTATGCGTTTCTTGTGTTTTTGAATAGGGTCCTGGCAGTATTTCAAGTGCCGAACCATTGTATTTTGATCTGTAAAGATATAGGATTTACAATTAGGTAATATATATTTTTTAGAAAATATATAGCTATACACACTTAATATTTTAGGCCTTGATAGTCTCTGAGGCTCATTAAAACACCATACCCACCAGCCACCCACAGTGCTGGCTGGAACTGTACTAACCTGTAGACAAGGAATTTTGCAACTATCTGTGTTGATTCTGCACTTAGACAAGTAGCAACATGTTTCAACAGGTTTGTTTAGGCTACATGTGAGCTTAGTCTTCCCCTTTCACTATTATAACTATTATTGCCAGTGTAGATTAGCAGTGAAATACAATTTTTATTAAATTCTTGGAGCTTGAGGTCAAATTGATAGCTAAGATATAAAAATTCCTTGAAATGACAAGCAATTTATAAATATGGTGTTCACTTATAAGTTAGTTACATGAAAAGTACCAACATAAACAAACTTTTTATGATTGTTTCTATTAGTCAAGAACTCTGACTTTGTTTTTTATATCTATAAAAAATGTAATTTTAATTTCTATAGGTCAAATTATGAGCTTAAGTGTGAAAAAATAGGTAGAATTGACGCACAACTTATGAATATGGTGTTCACTTATATGTTAGTTACATGAAAAATACTAACATAAACAAACTTTTTTTTGCTGATTCTAATAGCCAATGCCTATGCCTTCATTTTTTACATTTAAAAAAAATTCTCATTTGATACCCCAGAGGTCAAATCGTGACCTCAAATTTTGGTTACAGTGTAACTTTTTTTTTTTCAACCTAGAGTTCTAAAACTTGCATATTTGGATTCCTTTCGTTTTCTGATTCTAAATATATATACTTTTATATAATTATGACAATTATTACCCAAGTTATGGCTTGCTAAATGTTAGTAACCTCGCGAGTGACCTCAAATTGCCCGAGGTCATATCTCTTGAATCGTTGGTCGGATTGACCTTATAATTTCAGAAATGGATTCAGGGCTCACAAACTCCCTATAAACCAAATTTCAGCAAAATAAGAGATGAGGGTGTTAATTTCATTTTTTTTTGGTTGATCTGACAGAGAATGACCCACAAGGCTTATGCCACAGACTATGTTTTATTTCTCCTCATGCATTACCAGGGCCGCCGCTTCCATTAGGCGAGGTTAGTAAATGCTAAGGGCGCCAAAGATCTGGGGGGCGCCAGCGCCTCCTGCCCTGTGCACATCTGATAGTATTATGTAAGAACAACATGAAAAAAATAATGAAGGAATGAGAAGCATAGACAAATGATGAAAGATTGTACGACATATGTACACCAGTTTAGCTTGACTGATATTTACATAATTAACTTATTCATCTTATTGGGTCATTATAGAACTTTCACTATGACGACCTTTAACCCTTTAGGGACGGGAGTCGTAAATAAGCGATTTAAAAATGTTGCGCGCACAGACGGGAGTCGTCAATAAGCGACTCGGCTTATTTACGGATAATATGAGTTCCGGGAGTCGTCAATAAGCGAATAACTGTTTTTATGTGACATATGCCCTTCTTGCTTGGAAAAAACAGTAGATATGTCCTTTTTGCACGCATATTTTAGCACTTTTGAGCGTTCTGATTTGTTACTACATATGCCTCGCTTTACTCGCTGTTTTGATTGGTCATGACACTTTCTTGAACTGTGAAATGATTTTATAATTTTATAATAAATGTATGTATTAGCAAATTAAAATAGATCAGTGTAAGGCAAATAGTTTCTTCAATATGGTACCTTGATTACTTTGTGGGCAAACCCAATCGTGAAGTGGGAGGCGGGTGGGGGCGCCAGCTGCAGTCCTGCTAAGGGCACCAAATAGGCTGGCGCCGGACCTGTGCATTACAAGATACACATCTTCACACTTTTCAACGTAAGTATAAATATTCTGCAGTGAAAAATAATTCAGTGCCAAGCAAATAAAAAATAAATGCAAAAAAGTTTTCTTTACATATTTTTGACACTTTTTTTTTCCAGTGCTCATTTCTTGGAAATGAACAAACATAAAGACATCATTTTACCAACACTTTTAAAGGATATAGTGGGCTACCTGAAAAAAATTTCTTAAAAATTTTCTTTATATTAAAAATTATTTTAAGGGGCCTGTTCGTTTTCACCCCAACATACCCTATTTTTTTTTCACCCCAGATGACTATAATAACTCAGGGTAGGCAGTAGGCACTAATAAAATCAATTGCCAACAAAGGGTCTGAAAACTGTATTAACAATAACACCAGTAGGTACACATTTAAAAACTTGTCGATCAATTTTTACAAACTAGTTGGTGATTCTATATAATTTGAGTGTGCTGATCTCAAAAATATAGTTAGTTTTTCCCTATCACGTATGGTTTTCTTACTACAGTGTGTGTCATAAATCCCCCATTTATTCCCAAATGTGAACCATCTTATCGAGACCAACATTGGATTGCACATGCTAAACCATAAATTTTGTTGTTATAGACTACAGTAACGCTTACATAATAATGTAGGGTAAGTATATATAACAACCAGTCCCATTCCCAGCAAAATACTCTCTCCCCTCCCATCAATGGGTGGTTAACATTTGGGGACAGATGAGGTATTACAACACCCCTTGTACCACGAAATCTTTAGGTGATAGAGTAAAACCTAATTAAAGCAGAATTAAATAGCTCCTAGCTCTTGGACAAGCATATTGCTTGTTTATGAAAGAATAAAAAAATAACTGAAAGAAACAAAATATACCAAGGGACCATCTTCTTCGAAAAAAGGCACGAAGTCTTTCTCACGATTTCTGTACCAAGCGAAGTATGTGTCGGATGCCAATAAATTGTTCTCCTGCAATCTAGACCCCAAAAGTTCTGCAGAGTCCTTAGGCAGATTCAAATCCCTGACTAAGTCATTTAGTTCGGCTTGGGTTAATGGTTTAGGATCTCGGTCAGCTGTTGGCTGTTCATAAACATCATCATTGTCTGGATTTGGAGCTGAATCAGAATCTGAATTGTATTGATCCAGACTCTCGGGTGGGTGGGAAATAGGAACTTCTGGACCATGGGGTACTGGCCTTATTGCAGATGGAAGACTTGGGTATTGAAGGCTCTCTTTATTCTTTGCATTATAACCTTTAACATTGCAAGAACAGAAGTAGCAGTCGTTGGTATGGTTTCTAGGCTTGCGCCATACCATAGGGATCCCAAATGGCAAACTTTTCTTTTTACCTTTGCTCTAATTCCTTAGTGCCGCAACACACACAAGACAAACCTTGTGTGGAGCCCAACTTTTGTCTTGATCTCCTAATTTAATTCCAAAATAAGCATGATAAGCTCTCTTAATGAGGGTTGTTACATTTGTCCTTTGTTTTACAACAACATACCGACCACAAATATAACAAAATATGTCTGGACTATGGGTACATCCTCTAGAAGCCATTATTAAAATTTTAAAGGCGTAATGTTAGAATTATCTATCTGAAAAATATGAAAAAACGAAATTAATTAAAGATAAAAAAGGTAAAAAATTACAAAATGCCCCAAAATTGTTTTGCTAATAACTTTAAAACTGTGGGTGATAGAAAAAAAACTGGTAGCATTTTTGAATTCAGCGCAGCGAACTGCTTCAGAATCACAACTCAAAATAAAGAAATTTATTTTCATGCAGACTGGTGTAATTACCATCGAAATATAGAAATTAGGCATGCATCGCATTGTTACTCAACTTAATAAAACTGGTCAGAATTTCATAGCTATTTTATACCAACTAATATCCCGGTAATTAATAAAAATATTAAAAGTTCAAAATAAAATTTTAGCTATATAAGTATTTACTTATATTATTTGTAGATAAATTCCATTCATCTCTCCTTCTGAAGAAATATTTCTGTAACCATTTTGGCAAACTTGTTACTATCAACTAAAGTAATAAACCACAAATGTTTGAAGTCATTATATCTAGCTTCCATTTGTTTAATTATATCATTCAATATAAGACAAAAAATTCTCTCTCTTTCTTCCTTAATTGGATGTTTTATGTGATAATTGGATTGAGCAAGGTTATTTTCTATACAATTCTCTTCAAACTTCTCATAAAAAACACCAAAATTTTTATGCATATCTTCTTATGATTCTATTGTGTCATTGATTCTTTCAATGCAATATGGAATATCTATTATTTTAGTTTGCAAGATATTAAAGAGTAGCTCAGTTTTATTGAAAATTTCTTCATAGGTCATTAGTAGAAAGTATGTTGAGTCTTTTGTCAGCCAATTATAAAACCCATTACTCTTTATCAAAGTATCTGCATCCCAAGATAAAGGGTTGCTGTTCATATCTTGGAAAACTGCAGTTGCATTGTCACATTGCTACATCATACGCCTGCCCCATGGGTTGCTTCGTAGGCAGGTTAAAAATTGCCTTTATTTCCTATTGTTTTAAAGGAAAAAGCTTGGATTGATGGCACGTGCTATGAAGAATTTAGCTATTATAATTTATATGCAGGATAAAAAGCATAGCAATATGTGCCTGCTTCAGCATTACACATAATGCTACATACAGAATTAGCATGAAATTTGTATGTATTTTAAGAGAAAGCATTAAGGAACTGAAAGAATGAAGTTTAAATAACAAAAAAAAGTTATTTTTTATATTTTTATATTTTATGCTAGGGCAGGCACTGCCTACCTTACCTACACTGAGTGCACGTCGCTGGTTTTAAGGTGTTTTGGATAGACAAGTACCACTGCACAAAGCACAAAAAAGTAGCAGAAAAAAACCAAGAATTATCACTGAATAATGCAGAAAAAAGCAATAATTATCACCAATTAAATAACTAAGGTTAATTGAATGCCTGGTTAGGTCAACTGTACGCTCTTGATGATTGGTTAGGTTGTCATGATATTTTTGTTAAAACTAACAAAATTATCTGACAACCTAACCAATCATCAAGGGTGTACAGTTGAGCTAACTAGGCATTCAAATGATGGGGCAACTCGCAAGTAGATGGATCACAGCACTGCATTATCACAAGAACCAGACTAAATTACAAGCAAAATATTCCAAGGGTTCTTTGTCATTTTTCTATGTAAATGCAAGAAGTATCCGAGATAAAATAAATGAATTCAAGGCATACATAGGTACCGTATTGAAAATCTTGATGTTATGATTGTCACTGGAACTTGGACAGGGGAGGGGGAAAAATTTTCATTATTCTACACATTTGAATGTGGTATCATTTAATAATCTTTTCATGCTGATTTCCAAAAATGTGTAGTTTTATAGGTCTACAAGATGATGTTTGGGAGTTATTGCCCATTAAAGTTAGGTGGTAAAGTGGGGCCCATATCTCAAAAACTATGGGTCATAGAACTTTATTTGAATCAGTGAAATCAGCACCTGGAAGAACCCCATATGTCAATTTTCATTAAAATCTGGTTGGAGTGGTGACAAATTTTTTAATTTTTGGGTGATTTGTCCTGGAATGCCCCATAATCTATATTATTAGCTTTATTTTTGTTTTCATACCTGTGTTCTATTAATTTTCAGGACAAAAACTGAATATAGTTAGAGGAAGATGCTGAAGAATGGTTGATTGAAATAAATTCAGAATACATGGCAGGATATTATGCATTCCGCTTAAAAGATGCACTAATTTTTCCTCCTCATTCATTCAAAGATAGTATAGTGAGCTCTACATCAGCTAGTAATTGGTGGAAAATTGTTGAAATGAAAGAAAAAAAAAGAGACCAGGTTACCATTAGATTTTGCTAAATTTATGAGATCTATTCATAGTTGTCCGGCCAGTTCTGGATCATTGGAAAGATTTTTTTCAATGTTTGGCTTGGTATAGAGTAAAATGCGACATGGAGTAAAATGCGAAATAGGTTAGGGAAAGAAAAGGCAGAAATGTTGGTTCAAATCTACCACCACCTAAGGTCAAAAGATGCTGAACATACTGATCAATAACACTGGTCAACAAAGAATTTTCATCAGAGTAAAATTTGTGGTGGCTGGATAGCATTTTTCACGCTGATTCCAAAACTGCATTCAGATTTTTTCTAGCATGTATAGTTTTCAAGATGAAGGCCTATGTAACTACACAGATTTAACCATTTTAAATAGGCAAAATACTAATATTTCAACATTTGATTGTGTTTATTTTATTGTGTTTTTTTAGTTTATTCATCTTATTTATTTCAATTATCTTAATTATACATCTTATGTATTTCAGGTGTGAGCTTTTACGTCTAGCAGCATTGTGATTCAGGCAACAACGCCGTGCTTTGTGTGTCAAAAGATCAGTCCAGTCCAAGAACTTGTTGTGTCAAGTTGGTGTACATTTTTTTTTAATTTATAGTTTGCTCAGGTCAGTCAACATGCCTCGACAATGTAAGAATGACCCGACAAGTTCTGTTTCGTATGCGGCCAGTTGACAACTAAAACACAGCGACAAAGTATTACAACCGACATTAAGAAAATATACAAGCTATACTTTGGTTGCCATCTAGGTGACCAAGATAAACCATGGGCGCCACATCAAATCTGTTCTGGCTGTTCAAATGGATTACGTGATTGGCTTAACAAAAAGAAAGCTTCAATGCCATTTGCCATACCCATGATATGGAGGGAGCCAAGAGATCATCATGAAGACTGTTATTTTTGTAGTGTGAAAACTTAATGGGGTTTTCTGCCAAGAACAAACACCAGATTGTATATCCAAACTTGGATTCAGCACGTAGTCCAGTAAAACATGATGAAACATTGCCCATTCCAATTCCCCCAAGTGATAGGCTAGATTCTATCATAGATGACATGGAAAGTGATGAAGGTGCAACTGGCGTTTCCGGACCATCTACAGAACCAGAGTACACTTTTGAAGGTAGACATTTAGAGCCTAAAAAGTTAACCCAAGGACAGTTGAATGATCTTGTTAGAGACTTATCGCTGTCTAAAGAGAAATCAGAGCTTCTCGCCTCAAGACTAAAGGAGAACAATTTACTTGAGAACAATGTTCGTATTAGTTACTACCGAAAGTGGAATTTTGAATTAACAGCATTCTTTTCAGTAGACGGTCCTCTCTGTTATTGCCATGACATCAATGGACTATTTACAGCCATATCTCAGATGTATGTGGCATCTGAGTGGCGCCTCTTTATTGATTCGTCGCAGAGAAGCCTGAAAGCAGTTCTTTTGCATAATGGTAATATAATGCCATCCATCCCCATTGCCCATTCCGTCCATCTAAAAGAGACATATGACAATATGGATATACTACTTAAGGCAATCAAATACGACAGGCATCAATGGAATGTTTGTGGAGATCTAAAAGTTATAGGAATGCTTATGGATATGCATCAGGATTCACAAAATTTTGTTGTTTCCTTTGCCTGTGGGACAGTCGCACCACTATAGAACATTACACCAAAAGTGACTGGCCACTTAGGTATACATACAGTATGTCCCAGGGATAAGCAATGTCCAGTCTGTCCCTTTAGTGGATCCCCAAAAGATCTATCTGCCACCTCTTCACATTAAACTTGGTTTAATGAAGAATTTTGTTAAAGCAATGGGTAAAGTCAATTCTGAAGGGTTCCAATACCTTTCAAGGAAATTTCCGAAGGTTACTGCAGCAAAATTGAAGGAAGGAATTTTTGTTGGGCCACAAATAAGGGAGGTTTTGAATGGCACTGAATTTGAAAAAGTCCTAAGTCCGCTGGAATTGAAGGCTTCGCTGGCGTTCAAATGGATATGTGAAAACTTTCTTGGAAGCAACAAGTCACCTGCGTATAAGGATGGAGTCAAGAACCTCCTTGATGCCTTCAAAGAAATGGAGTGTCGAATGTCGTTAAAAATTCACTTCCTGCATTCCCACTTAGATTTCTTTCCTGAAAACCTTGGTGCAGTGAGTGACGAGCAAGGAGAGCGCTTCCATCAAGATATTCAGATGATGGAGAAGTGCTACCAAGGATATTGGAATGAAAGCATGATGGCGGACCATTGCTGGATGCTGTATCGTGACAATCCAGGCCAAATTTACAAAAGGAAATCACACTCACAGCGCTTTTAATAAAATAATGTATATATTCTTTATTTATAAGTACATTGAATAAGGTATATGATGTATTTGTTGTTTAGCATTCCTAAGTGTGATCTATACATCCATAAATTTTCTTATAGCAATATCAAAAACTTAAAAATATCAAAATCAGTGTATCTATACGTGCTAGAAAAAAAATAAAACCAGATTCAGAATCAGTGCGAAAAACGCATTAAGAAAACTGTGATCATGTTTGTGATGAGAAAAAAAAGTTTCATTTTGTTGGCCAGTGTAATCAGTATTAGGTACCACTTAAATTATTTAAATTATAAAGCTGAAAAGAAACATGATTTATTTTTAGATATAGGTAGCCAATTAGAAGATAGATAAATTAGATAAAGGTTCATAATGAAACATGTCAAATAAATAGTTTCTGGAAATTTTAGTTTATATTGGCCTTATCACATTAATTATAGTTTATAGTTGTTAATATATAGGACTGCATAACCATATTATAAAAAATGCCAAGTTAAAAATAAGTTTATGAGAAGTAAATTGATGTGGGTTTTTAGGTTGGGTTTGTGGGTACCAACCCTGAGTGTGTTATATAAGGAAGAACAAGAGTATGATAGTCAATAAAACTTGTTTAGGGACTACATTTCTAAGTTTAAACATTATAGCAGTGCTCCTTGAAATCTTTTTGCGATATAATTTATATGATCACTCCATTGCAAATTCTTATCTAGCATTACACCAAGAAATTTTGTTGCAGTACACTCCTTTATGGTAATTTCATTAACATTAAGTTCATCAAGATATACATTTCTTTTATTAGTAAAAATCATGAAATTTGTTTTATTGGTATTTAGGAAGAGTTTATTGGTGGTCAACCAATTCATTACGCTGATGAATTCTGAATGAAATATATTCTTAGCTGTATTAACATCTTTGCAAGAAAGAGACAGTTGTATCATCTGCAAACATTATGAAGTTCAGTATATCAGATGAACGTGGAAGGTCATTTATATATAATAAAAATAACAGTGGACCCAAAACTGATCCCTGTGGCACACCATGTTTGACAAGTGCTTTAGTTGAGCAAACCTTATTTACTGATACAAAATGATATCTATTGGACAGATAACTTTTAAACCAATCACTGATTGCTCCTCTAAAGCCATAACAATATAATTTATTAAGTAGAATATTATGGTCTATTACATCAAATTCCTTACTCAAATCCATAAATATTGATATCATTATTTCTTTGTTCTCCTTAGCTATATTTACATTTTCTATAAGATTTAAAATAGCCATTTCTGTTGTTTTATTATTACGGAAGCCATATTGATTTGGAGATAATACATTGTAAGATTCTAAATATCACTGCATCCTACTTTTTACAATTTTTTCAAAAACTTTGCTGAACACAGATAATGCAATGCAAAGTTCATGACACAGTAGCAGTACACCTGTTTTAAAAATACTTAATAAACTACATCAAAGAGAACATCACCAATCCCAGCAAAATCATATATTTCTCTGATGGATGTGCTGAATAGTATAAAAATAGGAAAAAATTTATTAATCTTTGTCATCATAAGAAAGATTGGTTAATATGTTTTAAATGACATGGGCTGGACCTGTAAATCAAAATAACTTTTTATGACGTAGTTTTAGTTGCTTTATTCAAATTTGTCACATTTTTTGTGCAGACTATTGTAGAAAATAATAATAATATAAAATATATATATATATACATACATACACTATATTAAGTGTATTTATAGTTGGGGGTGGTATGACATCATTACTCTGTGACTTAATTATAATTAGATTGTTAGTTTCTTTTCCGGGTTTTTTTTTTTTCTAATTGGATTTAGTTTGGTGGTGTTTGTGATAGAATTATGATGTGCCATTCGTGTGGTTTTTACTTTGAGAACTTGATTCATCATGTGCCCTAGATGATAATACCTATAAAAAGATCAGAAGATATTTAGGTGAAATAACCAATATTAACCTGTTAGGTTAATTGAATGCCTGGTTAGGTCAACTGTATGCCCTTGATGATTGGTTAGGTTGTCATAATATTTTTGTTAGTTTAAACAAAAATGATGAGAGCAAACTTTTCTGGTTAATTTTGAGGTGTTTTGCATATTTCCTGTGGTAATGTGTTTATGAAATCTTGTAACATGAACATGTTAGGTTATGCTTTATTGTATAAAATGTAGTCAAAAATACATTTTTCAATTGTATTTTGGTGTCCTTTGTTCGAATATGACCTTCATTGCATGGCCCAAACATGTATTTCTGTTCATTTGCACAAGAAATGAAGGTCATATTTGAACAGAGCACACCAAAATACACTTGAATTTGAAAAATGTATTTTTTATTTCAACTTCAGGCCATGTCATTTATAACATAATTACCGGAAGATTTTAACATTGAGGCCAAATGGCACTCTTTGCTACTAGCCATGGAAAAGGTCCTTGTGACAGTGTTGGAGGCACTTTAAAATGATTAGCCCGCAAAGCAAGTCTGCAGCACCCATATGATGACCATATTCTTACCCCATTACAGCTTTACCAATTTGCAAATGAAATGATCCCAAACATAAAGTGTCAATATACAAATGTAAAAGAATATGAGGATGAGAAAAGAATTCTGGATGAGAGATTTTCACAATGTAAAACAATAGCTGGTACTCAGAAACTCCATTACTTCAAGCCAATTTCTCAAACCACCCTAGAAGTGAGAATACTCTTCCTCGCCAATTTCAAGAATAGAAACTTTATCTTTTGAAGTAAGATATAAGCTGAACATCAAGGGATATAATAGTTATGTCACTGTTGTATATGATCGATATTGGTGGTTAGCAGTAATTTTAAATACAGAAAGCCAACCTGATGGGAGAGGTTGAAGTGAGCTTTCTACATCCACATGGACCTAACCCATCTTTTGTTTACCTTCAACCTCCAGACATACTAATAATGAGCCAATGTGATGTTTTAACTAAGGTGGAACCAACAACAAAAACTGGAAGAACCTACATTCTGACAAATGTGGAACAAAGAAAAGCAGCAAATACCCTTAAGGAACACTTCAAAATTTAGACAGGTGAGTTAAATTACATACATCAATAAAATACTACATATATATAAAATTTATTTCTAACATTTAATGAATTCCTCATAATGTAGTGAGTATTTGAATATTTATGGTCCAAAACTTCAATTAAACTTTGGATACAATGATTTGGTATAATGTAATATTAAATGGACTAGATTTTATTTGCAAGCTAGAAGAAAAAATATTTTCTAAAAATTAAAAAAAAAAAAATTTTTTTTAGAGGTTAAATTCCTATAATTAGTTGATAACATTGTTATTTTTGGTTATACAAGAATTTCTATAGAGTAAAGATGATAGATATTCATGACATCTACAAGATGTTAAAAACATCGTTCTAAGTTCAATAGTGACTGAGATATTAATTTCTGAAAATTGCCACTCAGGGGCATGGTACGTTTTCTGACAAAAATGTTCTCATTGGAATGGATGTAACTTTTTCATTATGAGGTGTGATCCAAAAGTTCCCAGACTGGCAGCGTGGAGTGCTAACAGGCCGTAGTATGGACTTGGGGGCCCGAGTGACATGGTGATACACGCACACATTTTTTTTTATGAGCCTTTTTGTGTGTTAGTGTTAGTGGTTTTATGCGATTTTTGTGAGAAGAGAAATGGCAGACTTGAAGGAGCAGCACGTGTGCATCACATTTTGCTTCAAACTCAGCAAAACTGCGTCAGAGACCCACGAAATGCTTAAACAAGCATTTGGTGGTGCTGCCATGGGCAGAAGCCAGATTTTCAAGTGGTTCTTGCAGTTCAAACGAGGGCAAATGTTGGTTGAGGATTCCAAACATTCTGGTTGGCCCTCAACCAGCAGAACTGACGAAACAAGGACCATCAGCAAATGATTAATGACATCTGCAGCATCATTGGCCTATTATTTGGTTCATGCCAATGCATTCTCATGGAGGAACCCAACATGAGGCAGATTGCTGCCAAATTCGCTCTGTCTGTGCAGCAGTTTTTGGCCAAAAACAACATGGTAGTGGTCCCCTACTCCCTCGACCTAGCCCCCTGTGACTTCTTCCTGTTCCCCAAGTTAAAGATCTGGCTGAAGGGGTGACAATTTGACGACATTGAGGAGATTCAGGTGGAATCGCACGCAGTGCTGAATGACATCCCCAAAATGGAGTTCTAGTGGTGCTTCCAGCAGTGGGAAAATCACTGGGCCCACTGTATGAACTCCCAAGGGGACTGCTTCAAAGGGGACAGCAGTAATTAGAACCTAAGGTAAGCCTACACTTTTTAGTTGGTACTGGAACTTTTGGATTGCACCTCATGTGTCTTGGCCAGTTATGAAGCTTTCAGAGGTTAACCACAATTGATGACATCCAAAAAGAATTTTTATTTAAAAATCGGAGATGGGCATTTTTTTTTTTTTATAAAGGTCGAATGTCAAGGTCATCTTCAAACTTTTTAATTTTTAATTTTAGAGGATGTTTTGTTTAATAAAAGTGATAGAGCTTTCTTTTCTCTTTAATTTGACACCAAAACCACTTTTCTATCTTTAATGGTTCACGAGATACATACATTTGAAAAATGGCACTCAGGCCAGTGTGCCAATATTTTGTGACCCCAGAACATGAGTGTCAGGGGTCAGCCAGGTCTGAAAATTATTTTCTGGACATATTTCACATAGCCCCCTCCATACAAAAAAAATTTCAAGGAAATTGGGGATGGTCGTGCCCAGAGGTGTTTGAAATGATACAGAATTATCCTATAGCCTATAAATAATTATTATATATTTGTACTGTATTTTATTTCATTTTTGAAAAAGTATTACCTACTTTTTAGTACTTAAGTACATTATAAAACACTTTCGTACTTCAACTTAAGTACTTTTGATAACATGTACTTTTACTTTAACTTCAGTACATTTTTTGAAGATTATATGGAAAAACTATATATGCTTACAATATGGTATTGTATGTGATACCTTTACTTAATTAAATACAAATTATTAATTCATTGAATTAAATATCTACAAAATTGCCTTGGAATTGGCAACATAGCCTCTTGGGAATGAAAATAATAACCATACATAGAATCCAATATGGAGGATTGGGTCCACACAACAAGAAAAATGAATTATTTTGTATCAAAATGTTTTATTACTGACTCATGAAAATTACTTCAAACGAAGAGTCAATAAATTTTGTAAAATAAGTGAATTCCTAAGAGATTTATATTTGTGGCACTGAGAGCTGCTTATGTTAAGCAATGCTTTTAAGTAAGGAAGGTGTACTTAATCTTCTTATAAGTTCTGAGTGAATAACAAGTAATATAAACCTAATAACTCAAAAGGATAGGCCTATACCTTCAGGAATTTAAGTGTAGTTGATTGTCTATATTAATTAAATAAAATAAACTCATTGTGTAACTCCATCGTATAGTGGCCCTACATCAAAAAAAGATTACCACACCTGACAACCAGATGCTAGACCCAACGTAATAATAAGGTAAGGTAATTTTTTTTCTTTACCATTAGGCAGGGCTAAAATACCGAAGGCAAATAAATTTAACATTAACCAATAAAAACACTACTTAATGAGGTCCTTTGAAGACCTCCACATCAGACATGGGGTAATAGTAATAGTAATAGACTATTACAGGATTTTTCAAGTAATAGTAGTAGATCATAATTTTTTGGCTGTAATAGTAATAGAAGGCAAAGTAATAGATATGGTAATAGTCTATTACTTTTCTATTACAGTGGCAATGGCCATATTGTCTGAATAAAGAACTGAAAAATGAACTAAATCTACTGTAAACTAAAATAAACATGTATGGGAAGTTGGGAACTAATATTGTGGCAAATTTTTCTTTCAATAAAGTAAAATTTATCAAGACCTACAGTCTCTGAAATTGTAACGATTTGGTTGAAACAAATATTTAACACACTGCTTCTAATTGCATTTAAATAGACATAAAGATCTTTTTCAAATGAGTGAAGTATCCCACATACAAAAGTAATAGTAATACAGGGTGTCCCATAAGTCTGGCATCATGGGAAAAATAATTAAAAAAGGCAAAACGAAAGCTTTTATTTACAGAACGTGCTCAATATGTCCACCATTGTTTTCAATACACAAATTCAGACGTGATACCCAGTCAGCAAGCATACCGTGAATGATGTCAGGAGTAATGTGTTACATGCCTCAATAATGCGTTGCCGCAAATGTTCAACACTCCTAATTTTCTCTGCGTATACCAGCACTTTCAAGTGGCCTCAGAGATAAAAATCTAGTGGCGTGAGATCCGGGATTCTAGCTGGCCATTCCACAGGCCCTCGACGTCCTATCCAATGACCAGGGAATTGTTGGTACAGGTATTCCCTTGGGTTCTGTAATGTGCAGGAGCGCCATCTTGCTGGAACCATGTTGGGAAATTTCCTTCTTCGTTCAAGACACTGGGAAATGCTTCTTCCTTGAGCATACGTAGGTAGGTGCCTCCAGTGACATGTTCATTGAAAAAGAGGGGGCCTATGATGCGATCCTTCCAAATGCCACACCATACCATCACCCAAGATGCACCTTGTTCCTTTGAAGAGGTATACCAGTGAGGGTTGTTTTGAGACCAATAGCAGGTGTTCCATCAATTTACCTCACCATTTCCATAAAAAACAGCCTCATCACTGAACAGAATGGTGGACAGAAAATTGGCATCCTGAGCATATTGTTCCATAACCCATTCAAAAAATTCCATCTGCTAGTTGGGATCATCATCGCTTAATTTCTGTAGGATCTGAAGTTTATATGGATACCATTTGTGAGCCTGAAGAATGCGATGGATGCTACTTTTTGACACTCCTGTCTCAGCAGACAATTGCCGAAGAGACTTATTGGGACTTCTGTTAAAATGAGCCAGGATAGCAGTCGCTGTATCATCATCAGTGGACCTCCTTGAAGGTCCACTGCGTGGTTTATCTTCTATGGATCCTGTTTCCTTAAACTTTGCAACAAGTCTGCTAACAACTCTGCATCCAGACTGCAAGCCAATAACACAGTCTGTTAAATTCAGCAGCTGCCTCTCTCTGACTCCGATTTCCTATGAGTAGAATTATCTGGATTTGTTCTTCCTTGCTCACAGACATTATGGCCTGTAGAAAGAGAAAAATATGAATTATGGTTTGTAGAAATAGAAAAATATGAATTTCTCCTTTGATGCCGGACTTATGGGACACCCTGTAGATGAAAAATAAAGTAATAATAATAGAAGAAATCAAAAGTAACAGTAATAATAATAGAAACTCAGTAATAGACCCCATATCTACTCCACATAACTCTTTAACAAAAAAAATAGGGGTTTTGTCATTAACTCCACTGGAAATTTCCAATGGATGTGAGGTATCAGGCAATCAACCCATAGCCTTATATATATAGTGTTTTCAAAGATTACTTGTACTTTAACTTAAGTAACAAATGAAAGTACTTTACCCACATCTGCTTCCCACCTATAGAGACTGAGACTGGAGGACTCGCCTTGCTATAAATGGTGTAGTGGAACTGTTGGTACTATAGATCATTGCCTGCTGAAGTGTCCAAAATTTAACTTCCCAAGAGCAAAATTAAGAATGAACTCCAGGGTATTGGTGTGCATAGCCTCAATTTACCCACTCTTTTGGATGGTGCTGGACATGACCCATAAGAAAAGTAGATTGTTTTAAGGAAAGCAAAAAACTTCTTTAAAGTAATTCTATAAATAACCACAGTATGATGACATTTTGTGTTTGAAGTAGTTGTATGGACTGCCTCTGGGAGAAATAAGTACCCATTTTGGGTACCCACACCACTCAAGAACAATTTAATGTATTAATCTTTATGAACCTTCTTCAAACCATGTCTGGATTCTTGAATTTTAGCCAGACCTAACACTGACCCTGACAGTACTCCATCTCATTCTGCCATCCTCATAGATGACCATTTAAAATTGCACTCTGTTCTCTTTCTTGTAACCATTCAACCAAATTTATAATTGACTGTATTCCATGAGCCTTTAAATTAGAAATGTAATTAATTTACCGTATATGTGGAACCCTATCAAATGACTTAATAAAATCCAAATGACATCATGATGTCCACTTGAGTAGTTACAAAACTGTAAAAGGCCTAGATACGAGATTAGACAAACAACATATTCCTGATCTAAATTTATGCTGAGAACTTGAAAAATATTAAAATAAAATTATCCAAATGCTCTTGAATTATTTTTTATAATTCTTTCTAGTATTATGTTACATTTTATTTGGAAGACATGAAGCCCTTTGGCTTATCAAGGTTATCCAAGTCATAAGCTATATTTTTTTTATGCAGGAAAGAGGGGCCAAGGGCAAATGCCTGCAAAAATGCCCCCTCCCCCAATAGAAAAAGAGAGCCACAATCAGGGTACAGTTGACTCTATTATCCACATGTTAACTAACCTCTCAGAATGACCATATGACATCCATCATGTAGCCACTGGTAATTTTTCTATAATTGTGCAATTGTTTTCTATAATTATTTTCCTGTTTTTATTTATGGAGCTACAAAAATGGGATAATAGTAATAATCTATTACGGGATTTTTCAAGTAACAGTAATAGATCATAATTTTTTGGCTGTAATAGTAATAGAAGGCAAAGTAATAGAAAATAGTCTATTACTTTTCTATTACAGTGACAATGGACATATTGCGTGAACAAAGAACTGAAAAATGAATTAAATCTACTCTAAACTAAAATAGACACGTATAGGAATTAATATTTGGCAAATTTTTCCTTTGGTAAAGTAAAATTATTATCAATAGTTTCTGAAATTGTAATAATTTGGTGAAACAAATATTTGTTAACACACTGCTTCTAATTGCATTTAAATAGACATAAAGATCCTTTTCAAATGAGTGAAGTACTCCACATACAAAAGTAATAGTAATAGATGAAAAATAGTCATGGTAATAATAATAGAAGAAATGAAAAGTAACAGTAGTAGTAATAGAAACGCAGTAATAGATCCCATGTCTGGTAGCTACTACTATATATTGTACTTTATACTGTATATTTTTAATATTTTTTCTCTGAGTAAATGTAAAGTATCCACATTTTTCAACTATCCACACGCCTCAAGGAATGGGCATGTGTGGATAGTAGGGAGTAGTGTATTGTACAAAGTTTGAGAGTCATTGACAGTGGAATTATTTTTTAATTGAAAATACCATTTTCCATGGAATGTATTCTAATATTCAGTTTACTTTATAGAAGAGCAGTAATACTAAATATAGACTTTTGAAGTTAAATGTGGTGTAAAAGTTGGTACCTGGTAAGTTGAAATTCATTTCTGTGATGGTATAACCATATGAAGAGAATTAGTGAAAGGAACAAACAAGAAAAGTCTACATTGGTGAGATTGAAGGGCAGGTGCCAGTGGGAAGACTAAAAGAGAGATAAAGGATAGAATCAAGTATTTGAAGATTACTGAACCAAATATATCTGGATGTATCAAAGGAGAGAATAAGGAATCAAGGAGTATACAGTTGTCTCTGTGTGCCTATTTCCCTCAGTTTCTGGTGTTTTCTTTTACAACCATCTGAAAATTATTAGGGTAGCTCAAGCTCACCCATGTATCTGCCCCTGACTGTATGCTCTCCTTAAAGGAGGAGGCATGCAGTTAGTGTTCAGAAAAGCAGTGTCTGTTATAATAGTAATAGTAGAGAGAGATTTCAAGTACCACTATTTTGATATTAGGATTCTGAGTATAGCACTTCTCAGACTTCTTATCAAGAGATCATAGAAAAAATCAACTCATAATTATAGAAAACAAAAAGTTTAAACTTTATAGTAAATTCTATTTAGGATTATGACAAAATTTATATCGTTATTTAATCAATTTACTCAATAAGTTATAAAGTTTGGAAAATGTTTAAAAGGTAGTGTAAATATACAATTTCACTTTAAATATAGGTTATGCCATTATTTTATTTTTTTTTAAAGTGGTGCTATGCTGGATAGATAGGTAGTTGGACAACTTCTAACAATTTTTCTTGCACTTAACCTGCTTCAAATCTTTAATTCTTCTTAATTTTTGGCAGATTAATGTATTCTTATTAACATTTGTAATGGTTTCTCAAAGGGATTCCATCAGTAAGCAAAATAAAGCAAATAGTAGTTGGAGTGATGAAGAATTACTTGTACTCATAAACTTATGGGAAGAATACATTCAGGATTTAAGGAAACCTGGAAGAAATGGTAGTTTCTGTAGACACATAGCAAACAGACTCCAACAAAGATTTATGAGGCCAGTTGCATTTACTGATGAGGAGGTTCATGCGAAATTAGAAAGTTTGAAGAGACAATACAAGTAAGTACTGTATTACCATTAAGTATTGTTTTAATTATTGTTGAAGTCCTTTCCTGACTAAGAAGTACCACTAATCTTCAAAAAATATTTTGCTAACCAAGGTTGTAAGTTTCTATGACTACCATATTTGCTTTGGTTATGAATTCAACTTTGTTTTAAGCTATTTCAGTTTTGGGGTAGGTGTAGGCTGACCATATTTCCTTGAGACAAAAACGGGACATTGGGATGGCAAAAAAGGGATGGGGGTTATGTAATATTCTGTATTCATGAAAAAGTAAGTACATAAACGGGACAAAATTGACATATTTATTAAAATGACGGGATGGCCAGGAAATATAAAACAAATGGTACTGTCCCGTTCAAAATGGTACGTATGGTCAGCCTAGGTAGGTGGGGAGTAGATGACTTCATTTCAGCTTGTACTTCAACCACAGTTGTAGTGTTAATATTTATAATACACTTAGAATAAATGTATTATGCAGTTATAAAATCTTTTACAGTTACAATAAAAAGAAATTTGGTCAAACTGGGTCTCCTTCACCATGGCGCTTTTTTAAACATATTCACCAATTTTATAGCACCCTTCCACTGAATGATCCCTCACTGAGATCCGAGTTGTGTATCTTAAAACAGGTGAGCTTTACCAATAAATAAATAAATATATACAGGGTGTCCATGAAATCATGCATCATAGGAACATAAGCAATGTCTATTTATTTGTCTCCATCAGGCCAAGTATGTTGAGGAACATTCAAAGAAACCTGCTTTTTTGTTTATAAACATGTTTTGAGATTGATGGGAATCATTTTGAACAAATAAAAAAATAAAATAAAAATGTATTTTCCTATGATGCATAACTTTATGGGGACACCCTATATATAAGTACTGCTGACAGTAAACCACTTTTTTTTAACAGTTAGGTTAAATGTTGTAAATAACTTGATTTTCTTGTATGACCTACTTTCCTGAGGTTAATTAGGTTAACTGTTTAATCTAACCTAAAGTAACTCAGAGGGTATGTAAAGGCTGAGGAAGCATAAAGGATGACTTATTTGACTTTTTTTTTTTTTTTTTTTTTTTTTTTAAATCTGAATGTGGGTGAAATTCAAAAAATAATCATTGTGTATATGGTAAAAATAAGAAAATTATCACTCCACATTATGGTGAATTTTCGTGATTAGATCTGAATCAGTGTTCTTATGCACCAAGATGTTTCTTTAAACTGAAGACTTAACCACAAGCTTAACATTAATAAGGTAAATATAAACTAGACGTTGGACATACCTCCATATCTTAAAACTTTGTTTTACACATCTTTATGTATAAATTTCAAAATGAAGAGAGTTAATTGATGGTAACTTTTTTGAGAGGGTGGGTAGGAAATTAAATATAAAATTAACCTTTCTTAGATATTCCTGAGCCCTAAGGTATAACCTATGAAATAAGCTGCAAAATGAACATTGTTTTACAGATTACATGAAGAAAAACAGTTAAATATCTACTACAATGAAAAGTCGCTTGATTGTTGCTATGTATTATTTTTGATGTCTTGTTTTTTAACAAATCACCCAGAAATAATATAAGTAATATTATTGTAGATATTTTTTAACTGCACAAAATCAGCATGAACACTATACAAATTACAATGAACACTGTACATTTTGGGAACACTGCAAGCTTATTTTATACCCTGGATAAATGGGTGGAGATAGTTTTAATGTGTGCAAGGCGTGGTAATGCACACCAATCAGTTGCTACTCTTTTTAATGACAAACACCCTGAGAGGCCGCAAGTTGTTAGGCATCAGTTGGGAAACTGTTCATTCGCTTCAAAGAAACGGGAAGTGTTCATGATCGGCCGCGTAGTGGCCCGCCAAAAAGTTTAGCCGATGCAACAACAACACTAACGGTACTCAATCACTTCGAAAACAGCCCACGTAAGTCGCTACGAGAAAACATCCTCAAGGAGGATACAGTACGTGAAGCTACAAGCCCAAATCACTTCACCTTGGTTCAGCGTTCGCCGCTTTACGGAAAGCGCCCGTCAACGAGAATCCAATAGGCCCGTGAACACTTCACCGTGAAGACCTCGACTTGCAGAACAACGGACGACAACGACTCCTCGAGCCAACAGGAATAGGTCCACCACCTACACTCCTTCGCCAGAGGTATTCAACGTTTCTGGTAAGACAAGTGCATCTTTTCTAACTAATTCTCGTGAAGCCTACATCAGCCTACCGCCGGACGGTAGGCTATACTCCCAAAGTGTTTTACAAATCGTTCAAACTAACTCTCGGTGAAACGCAGTAGGCCTATTTCCTAATCCAAGTGTCATTACAATATTTGATTGTGCATCAGACTAATTATCTAATACAAACCCACACTAGGCTTATTTCCTGTGCCCAGTTCAAGTGTCATTTCCAGTATTGTAATCGTGTACTGTATCATCCTGCTATTGTGTTCTTTCATGTATCCATCAATATTTTGCATCCACTTATTTATGTGATTTATTTAAGCATTTCATTATTGACGGCCGAATCCACTTACCGTGTACTAAACGCACGTGCATTCTTAATATCATTACTAGGCCCATTCAGTGTTCCATTTATGTGTAACTATCCTGCATCACCTATTCAGTGTACCATACGTACGTGCTTAATTTCTATTATTATTAGGTTGCAAGTATTTATTCCATGTTCATTCAGGTATAATCTTTAGCCTACATAATCAGTGTTTTACCGTACGTATTCTATTCAGTGTACCAAAACGTACGTCTTAATTTCTTTTATTATTAGGTTGCAAGCATTTATTCCATGTTCATTCATGCATAACCTTTAGCTTACATAATCAGTGTCTTACATATTCTATTCAGTGTACTAAACGCACGTGCATTCTTTGTCATTACTAGGCCCATTCAATGTTCCATTTTACATGCCATTAGCCTACCATAAATGAATGTATTACTAGACAATTAAGCTCTTAACCATTTCTCTTATTGGCTAAGCTCCATGTCATCTTAGCATAATATAAAGGCTGTTAAATAATTGTTGTTCACCATAATTACTGTCAATCATTTGTTATTCACTGTGAACAAATAACAGATTTATTTTCTTAATTAAATGCAAAACAATAAGGTGCTTTTTTATAACCTTAACAATATTTGCTTGGGTGTAATCCAAGCTGGTGACCTCGAAGCAATTCGCATCACTCAGAAATATTATAGTAGGCCTACTCCATTAGCCACCTTCAACCGGTGATACAGTACTGTAGGACATCATAAATTGTTAACCCAGCCTGTCATTATAACAATCAATTTGCATCAATTAATCACTAGTATTAACTTAATCAGCATCACCACATTCGGCTAACAGTAGGCCCACTATATATATAATATGCATATAACTATATATATTATATACTATTATATATACAATATATAATATGCGTCCTTTATACATGTAGTGGAGTATTTTGTCTTGCAGCTTAGGTGTAGATTTTTGCTTTAGCGTTTCTGTACCTTTTGTCGTTTTAACTTAGGCTTTCGCAAGTTGTCTTGTGGTATTTTAGGTGAGAGCAGTTGCTGGCCACAAATTTGCAAACGTTGCACATGTACACCCTTTTATTCTTTGGCGTAACAGTCACATGTCTAGTTGTGTGTTTTGTTTTGTGTCACCCACTTACACATTTTTTTATTTTATTTTATTTTTTACTCATCGATCATAATGCTTCGAAAGTGTAAAAATCACCCCGACAATTTTTATTACGTGTGCGGCTCGTTCGCGACTAAATCACAACGGCGTACAATGACGATGAATCTTCGGAAAACTTAGCGGTTATACTTCGGCTGTCCACTAGGCGACCAAGATATAAGGCGTGAGCGCCACATGTTATCTGTACTGCTTGTTCGAATGGATTACGTGACTGATTGAACCAAAGGAAAAAGTCGATGCCATTCGCTATGCCCATGATATGGAGAGAGCCGAGAGACCATTATGGCGATTGGTACTTTTGCAATGTTAACATAACTGGATTCTCCGTGAAGAACAAGCATAACATCGTTTATCCGAACGTAGACTCCGCGATCAGACCGATTTCTCACGATGCCGATTCCGGTACCTCCACAGCATGAACTCTGACGAAGGTGCGATTGGCAGAGATGCGGGACCTTCGGTCGATCTTGACTACACACCTGACGAAGAGCAATCTGAGCCGGAGAGGCTTATCCAAAACGAGTTGAATGACCTCATTCGAGACCTACCCCTCTCCAAAGAGAATCAGAACTTCTCTCCTCGAGACTCAAGCAGAAACACTTATTTGAGAAGAACTTCCGAGTGTCTCACTATCGAAAACGAAACCATGATTTGGCGACATTCTTTACAGTAGACGGTCCGCTCTGCTATTGCCATGATATCAATGGACTTTTCGAGAACTTGTCACAGGTACACACACCATCTGAGTGGCGCCTCTTCATTGATTCCTCACAGCGAAGCTTGAAAGCGAGTCTCCTGCATAACGGGAACTTAAAGCCGTCCATCCCGATCGCCCACTCCGTTCATCTAAAGGAGACGTACGATAACATGAATATACTTCTCGAAGCAATCCAATACAGGCTACAGCACTCATCAGTGGAATATCTGTGGTGATCTCGAAGTCATTGATATGTTAATGGGCATGCAAGAAGGGTTCACGAAATACCGTTGTTTCCTATGCCTACGGGACAGCCGTGCTACCGCGGATCATTACATCAGATGTGACTGGCATTAAAGAAGCACATACGAGGCAGGAACGGGCAGTGTTCAGTGTGTTCCTTTAGTTGATCCAAAGAAGATATTCCTGCCACCTCTCTACATTAAGCTTGGCTTAATGAAAATTTTGTGAAAGCGATGGGTGAGGTGAATTGGAGAGAGTTTCGATACCTTGTTGAGAAATTTGCAAACACCAGTGCCGCGAAATTGAAGGAGAGAATCTTTGTGAAGCCCCAAATCAGGGAGGTTCTGCAGGATGAAGGCTTTGAAGAAAGCCTCACTGCCTTAGAACTAAAAGCATGGCAGGCTTTCAAATGGATTTGTGGAAACTTTTTGAGTAATCACGAGTCTCCCGCATACAAAGATGGAGTTCAGAAACTGCTCGATGCATATCAAGAAATGGGCTGTCGCCTGTCCTTGAAAATACATTTTTTACATTCGCATCTAGATTTCTTTCCCGAAAACTTTGGCGCGGTGAGTGACGAACAAGGGGAACGCTTCCATCAAGACATCCAGTCAATGGAAAATAGCTACCAAGGTTTCTGTCCAGAACGAAAGTATGCTGGCAGACGACTGCGGGACGTTGTACCGCAACGATCCGGACAAGGTTTACAAAAGAAAATCGTTCTCGCAACGTTTTTAGGGTGGTGTACATTTCTTTTATGAATAAAGTTGTACTTTTATGATAAATTGTGTTGAAATTAACAAGTCATATTTCGATAACTAGATGTGCTAGAGGAAAGCCGAAAACAGATTTGGAATCAGCGTACAACATTGGTCTAGAAAAGTCTAGAAAAGCTTTGATGAGAGAAAAAAGTTCGATTTTGTCGACCAGTGTTATGAGAAGTTGAACTGTTTCTGGTCTTCCTTAATCTTCTTTCTCACCCCCTTATCCTAATTGCCTCTCCCCCACCTTTGGTCCCACGCTCTTTACATACTGTATATTAACCTGCCTCAATACCTTCCCAGTCGCACCCGATGAAGACCTTAGTATATGCTGAAAGCGTGTGCTCCCAATCTGTTTTTATTGTAGTTTTATTCCCTTTAATCAAATTATTACTTGCCAAATTAAGGTTCATGCCAACCGCTGAGTTTAACTTATCCAGTGCCACAATCATCTTTGTCAAACGTCACATGTGCTTTCCAGGCCATACATATTCTGGCTACATTTTCCTTGACATCAAAAAGTTGTCCAGCGGGCGTGTCAGAAACAATAATTCCTGCCAGTGCAGCTTTGAGCAACAAGGGCTTTCTCAGAACTCTAAATACATTAACCGTAATACCAAAATTGTCACTAATTCGTTTTGCTCCAGATAAATCGATAACTGAAGACCCTTTTTTGTGACTGACTGACTTGTTTTTCAATCAATATGGTTTCATTATAAATTTATCAGTATAAATCATCAGTAGACAAGACATGGAACAGCCAGATTTCTTCCCGGTAGTCCTTTTTCAGGAAGGTTTTTTACGCTTTCTTCAATGAAGTTACGCATTCCGGTAGTTGTAAAAATTCCGTCATCGCGCATTCTACCATTACATTACTGTAGTTTGCATCCACGATTGTCAAGAGAATTATTCTGTAATGGTCTCTGTAATTGAAGAAATGGCTTTCTGAATTATCTAAATTTGTAGTGTAATGCGTTTTTTGTAGTACTCCAATGCACTGAGGGAAATTCCACTTATTTTCAAACTCTGTAGCCATTTTTTCCCACGCACATGGAGTTGACGGTACCAGAAAATACAAATACATTTGTGATGTGTAATTTAATCCAATATTGTAGTTTGTCTTAATTGGCTAATTTAGATATTTATTTTGCTCAAAGAAAGTACGCTAATCGATGATTCATTATTCTATTTTTTAGCCAGTCACTGAGTACGTGAATATCGAAGTGTGTGAGGAAGTTGTCTCAGAAGAGTCGAACACCAGGGAAGAATCGGACATCAAGAAAATTTGTTTCCGTTCTGAAAGTCCACAGGTGATGTACCCAATCGCATCAGAATCAAACCGAAAAAAGAATGAAATGCATAATGATTCGATGATGGAAAAGACGACCCAAATTTTATCGAAACCAGATAATGAGTACGACATATTTGGTGCATTCGTAGCCAGTGAAATACGCGCTTTAAGTCGTGATCACCTCAAGAAAAAATTAAAAAGGAAAATTCAGAAAATTATTTTGGAGGTAAGTGAGGAAGATGAAATCTCTGCAAATACGAGTACAATGTATGTGCCAATAACGATCGAATCTCGCAGCTCAAAGAAAATGATGTAACCATAGTTTACAGGAACTCTAAATACCAGTCCTTACTTGTTCTAAACCCGTTTGGACAAAATAATTCATAATTTATCATTGAAAAACAAAAAAGGTTATATTTTTCAATATTTTATCAAGTTTTTAAAATTTTATTAACAGAAAGATGAAGGATATTTACTTGTAGATTTTAAAAGAAGGAATAGCTGATATTCTTATTTTGTGTACAGAATGAGGCTTGTTTCCCGATGTTTTAATTATTTACAAAAATATTTTTTTCAGTTGGAACCATTGTTTCATTTCCCTTCATGTAATCTACTTGGTGATTCAGCCAATGCTTTGCATACCTCAGGAACACTGAAGCTCATTTTTGGTTTAGAAATGTGAAACAAACCGGCAGCTCAGACTTGCATGCAGACAGTTTCCAAAAAGAATACCCTTCAACCTTTCAAAGATTCTGTGCGATGATTCCTCGTTCCACGAAGGTCAAGCTTGTCGCCCCTCTCGAGTTGGCTTGGTGAAGTAGTAAGTTGGTTTCTTGTACTCCACCTCACATAGCCAGGTACGCCCAGCTCATCAGGGATTGTTCTGAACCAGGCGTCTAATCTTCTTTTGAAATGTCCACCACAACACCACTCGTGTTCCTTAGGTCTTTGGGCAGCTGATTAAACCGTTTTGGTCCTCTCACAACAAAACTATTTTCTTTCAGGGTTAAGGATGTTCCCTGTCTCGCCTTTAATTTGGGAACACGATACATTCTTCCTTTTCTACTTTCCACCGTTGTTAGGGGAGTTACAGGGTTCAGAGTAAACTTAGGGACTAGTTTCTCCATTATTTTCCAAGTGTAAATGATGGTGTATCTCTCTCTTCTCCTTTCCAGTGAATATAGGTTTAGTTCGCGTAACCTTTCCCAGTAATTTAGTTCTTTGCACCCCTTGATCTTGGCTGTGAAGCTTCTCTGAATCCCTTCTAGCTGTCTAATGTCTTCCTTTTTATATGGGGATGTTAGGACCGAGCAGTATTCCAATTTGAGTATGATAGTGTTTTCAGTAGAGGAATCATTATATTCCTATCCCTTCGTTTAAAGGTTCTCAGTATCTGCCCAGTTATTCGCTTTGCTCTGTTTACTGCTATCTTATTTTGTGTTTCAAATTTAGCATCATTAGTCATTACAACCCCTAAATCTTACGAAAATGAAAACATTTTTATGTTGGAGAGTTTTTTTTTCGCATATATTAATTCTATTCAATTTATACAAATGATTTTGATGTTTCGCTAACAATTTTGAAAATTAGTGGCGCAAACAGTATCGCTAATAAAAAGTTAACGCCACTATTCCCAGCACTGGGTCCCTACTGTATGTAGACCTTCATTACAGTGAATTTGAGATATACTAAAATCTAAATGAATCAGTTTTATCAGGATTGGTAAGTGTGTGTGTGTGTATATATATATATATATATATATATATATATATATATATAATATAATATTATATATATACCTTACCTTATGAACCTTATGTTGTTTCGTGTGTTGGTCTCTCTTCACACGGAGGTCAAGCTAGTGGCCCCGCCTCTAGGTCTGGCCTGGTGGAGGAGCGAGTTACTTTCTTGCGCTCTCCACCGTACATAGCCAGGCACGCCCGGCTCATCTGGTACTGTCCTGAGCCAGGCATCCAGTCTTTTCTTGAAGACTTCAACTTTGACCCCCGTTACTTTTCTGAGGTCCTTAGGAAGCTGGTTGAAAAGTCTTGGCCCCCTGACAACCAAGCTATTTTCCTTCAGGGTTGAGGAGGTCCCTTGTCGTGCTTTTAATTTGGGAACACTACACATTCTGCCTTTCCTATTTTCCAGTGTTGTTTGAATGGTAATTGGGTTTAGTTTTAGGTTTGGTACCAGTTTTTCGATCATTTTCCATATGTAGATTATGATGTACCTCTCTCTTCTTCTTTCCAGTGAGTACAGATTTAGTTTACGTAGTCTTTCCCAGTAGTTGAGTTCTTTGCAGCCATCAATCTTGGCTGTGAAATGCCTTTGCGTTTCTTCTAGTTTATTAGTTTCTTCCTTTTTATATGGGGACGTCAAAACTGAGCAGTATTCAAGTTTTGGTATAATCAGTGTTTTTAGCAGGGGAATCATTACTGTCCTGTCCCTTCTCTTGAACGTTCTTAGAACCTGTCCGGCGACTCTCTTTGCTTTATTTATCGCTATCTGATTTTGTGTTTCGAATTTCGCATCATCTGTCATTATTATCCCGAGATCAATCGCTTTCATGCTTCTCTGAATTTCCTGTCTATCTGGAGCATAATATGCAGTCTGTTTAAGTTCTTCTTTTCTACCATATCTCAAGAGCTGAAATTTCTCGGCGTTGAATGACATGTTGTTGTCTTCTGACCATTTGTATATTTTGTTCGTGTCCCTCTGCAAGGCCTCCACGTCATGTACATCGCTGATTTTTCTGCTGATCTTTGTATCGTCTGCAAAGGATGTTACTATACTATTGCTGTTTACTCCGCTGTCTATGTCTGTTAGCATGATAATGAACAGGAGTGGGGCCAGTACTGTCCCTTGTGGTACTGAGCTGCGTACTTCCGATTCTGATGATGATATACCTTGAATTTTGACGACCTGCAGACGATCACTAAGGAAGTTGTAGATCCATTTTCCCACTTTGCCTGTTATTCCCATGTCTTTAATTTTATGTCCTATTATACCATGGTCACATTTATCGAAAGCTTTAGCAAAATCTGTGTATATAACATCGTAGTTGTCATTGCCTTCCAGTGCATCTAGGATATTGTTGTAGTGCTCTATTAGTTGTGATAGGCATGATCTACCTGATCGGAATCCATGCTGATTTTCGTTGAATCTTTCCCGTGTCCAGGAAATCATAAATTTTCTGTCTAACTATTCTTTCAAATACTTTGGTGAGGTGGGACGTCAATGACACTGGTCTATAGTTCTTTGCTTGAGATCTGTCCCCTCCTTTATATATAGGGACAATGTTTGCTCTTTTCAAGATGCTCGGTATTTCCCCAGTGTCTAGGGATCTTCTCCATATCCAGTATAAAGGTATAGCTATTTCATTTTTACAGTTTTTAATCAATAATGCGTTCCAATTGTCCGGACCTGCAGCTGAATGTAGTTTCATTTGTTCTATAGCTCTCGCTACATCTTCTGGTGTAAACTCAAAGTCTGTTATATACTCTCCTTGCAATTCCTCTTCAAAGAATGCATTTATGTCAGGTATCGCTTTGTCACTTTTTGGGGTACTGAAAACTGATTCATATTGAGCTCTCAATGTATCAGATATTTCTTTTGGATCGTCGGTTAGTTCATTATTTCCCGTCCTTAAGGGCCCAATAGCGGCGCGCGTTTTTGTTTTCCTTTTTGCATAGCTATAGAAGTATTTTGGATTTTCCTTTATTGCTTCGACCGCCTTTTCCTCTTCCCTCTCTGTATGGTCCTTAATCAGGGCTTGTATTTCCCTATCGATACCCTCCAGTTTTTCTTTTATTATTTTCCTGCCATTATCTCCGCAGTTTCCTAACTTCGCCTCCACTCTCTTTCTTTTGCGGAATAGTCTTCTCTTTTGCCTTTCTAGCCAGCTCCTCTTTCCTTTTGGCTGTGATTTCGGAGCATATTTTTCTAAAATTCTCAGCGTTTTTTCCTCCAAAGTTGTTAGCATTTCTTCCGTTGTTTTATTCTCGAAAATTGTTCTCCATTCTATTTGGGCCATGTGCGATCTGATTGCTTCCCAATTTATAGTCTTCGAGTTTAAGTTAAAGGCCCCGAATTTACTTCTTTCCACAATGTGTGTATTGTCTTCTAATGCTGCCATCATATTTGTTGATATCTCGATTAAGTTGTGGTCTAAGATAATGGTTGGGGTTATTTTTATATATACACACACACACACACACAGTATACTGTATATATATATATATATATATACACACACACACTGTATACTGTGTATATATACACACACTGTATACTGTGTGTGTGTGTATATATATATATATATATATATATATATATATATATATATATATATATATATATACATATATATATATATACAGTATATATATACATACATACACTTACACTCTGTGTGTATATATGTTATAATGTTTCAGACCAACAAAGACCCTAGGATCCACTCATGGCTGGTCTACCTAACTGTGTTCGTAATCGTGTATTGTGTATGTCCGTGGTGGCAGAGGGGACCTACAATTTTACGTGGGTTCCGAACCACAAGAACATAAGAAATTTATGTAAAAACTGCCGGTAAATTGGCAACGACCAATTTTTACGAAACTAAATAATTATCAATTTAAAACTAATTAATTATCGATTTTAAACAAAAGATAGAATCTCTGGATCCAGAGGATCAAGTCATAATAGACTACTATCCACAAATATGTTGCACTCTATCTCTATTTATAACGGACATGCAAATATATCAGATTCAAAGAATCCAGTCAATTTCATTACGGTATCCATCAAGTCACGGTCCATATCATAATTGTGTATATATATACACACACACACTATGCTGTGTGTGTGTGTGTGTGTATACACACACACTGTATACTGTGTGTATGTATATATATATATATATATATATATATATATATATATATATACACTGTATACTGTGTATATATATATATATATATATATATATATATATATATATATATATATCCCTTTGCTTTGTCCGGAGCTATAGGGCGCGTCCCTCTGTGGCGAATGTGGGAATACACCTTTCTTCGGTGTAAGGGCTTTCTCTGCCCTCGTGGACCATTGGACCCGTTTGGGGACCCGGCTGATCTCCTGCTTCTTTTTCTTTTTTTCTCCTTTAACCCATTCTTTCTGGCTTCTCCCTGTTTTTTTGGCGTTGTTCTTTGGACCTTGATTTTGACCCTTTCCTTGGCCCTTGGATGTGGGAGGCGGTTGCCCTGCACCCTTGTCGCTTTCCAACCAAACCCAAACCCTGTCCCTGCCACTTTTCACCGCGCGTTGGACGAGAGTGGCCGCCTTTCAGGCACAGGGACTGGGTGCGGGTGTATCTCCCCTGCGTGACATCTATCGGCGGTGGGACCAAGTGTGCCCACACTTCGCCTTTCCCTTGTTGGAGTCGGTGGTGGCTGGATGCGCGCGGGGGATGAAGTTCTTTTTTGTTTTGCTATGGACACTTCTCCCCCCCGGCTTACGACTACTGCTTCTCATTCCCGGACTACTACTACTCTCAACACTCGGGTGGTGGGCTACCAGGCCCTCGAGTCCTTTACCACTGGAAGACCGCAACCTAATGGGGTTGACCCCCCTGTGGAAGCGGAACGCTTGCACTCTCCTTTTCCGTTGCCGACCCCAGTCCGTCCCTCGACTACGCCCTTGGACCTACACTCTCTGGAGCAGGGGTCTCGCCCCAGCCCACTTCAGCCACCTTCGGGCAAGTCAAGGTCCACCGAGGACTTGCCCCCACAACCCGGCTTCTTGCTCTCCCCATATGCCCCCCCTCACCCGCCGTCAGCCCACCTCCCCGCGGAGAGAGCCTCGCGGCGGACGGGGGAGCTGGCATTCACGGCCGTCCTACCGACCGTTGAATATCCCAGTACATTTCGACTCTACAGCCTCCCTCTCCCTTCCAAGTATCCACAAATTCCTGGTGATTCGGCCTACATCTGGGTCCCTCCCGAACAACTCTGAACGGACGTTCCAGGCGATCCGAACCCACAGCAACTCCAGCCGCTATGACGTACGCCCACAGAGGGATGGCTCCCTCCTCGTAAAATCACGCTCAGCCGCAGAGACGAAAGCCCTACTCTCCATCACTGAGGTCCTTGGAAGCTCGGTGTCCGTTTCCCCACACCCTCGCCTGAACCAGAGTCAGGGCACTATTTACGCCACCCGCCTACTGTCGGTCGCAGTTGAACGAGCTCCTGGAGGACCTCGCACCCCAAGGAGTTACTAAGATCTCGTTTCACATCCCGACAGGGAGGCACCCCCTCCCCCACCCCACGTCTGCTCCTTACTTTTAACACACTAATCCCCCCTGGCCGTATTGTATGGGGTATGGGAGACCGCGCCTCATGCGAGTTTTCTATCCGCCCATACGTCCCAGACCCGACCCGTTGCTTCAAATGCAATAAATTCGGACACGTCAGCTCCGTTTGTCGACAGCCGCATCAATTGTGTGTGCACTGTGGACGACTTGCTCACCCTGACAGGTGCCCCAATACACCCAACTGTGAAGGCGCACACCCCTCTTCATCCCGCGAATGCCTTTTCTACAAGTTCGAGAAGGAGGTCCGCGGCCTACAAGTGTCGGACTTCCTTAGCCCCCGTGAGGCACGAGACAGGGTGCGGAGTCGGGAGGTGAGCCCGGGGGTGTCCTATGCCGCTGCTCTCGGCTCTGTCATCTCGGCACACCGCCCTGGCCTGCCGCCGAAACCCCCCCCAGCCACTGCCCCATGTTCCCCACAATGCAACTCCTCGCAGGACCCGACGGTCCCCTGTCCCCCCACCGTTCCTCTTCTTCCCGCACCTCACCTGCCACGAATCCCCCAGGAGTCTTGGACCAGGGCACCCGGGTCCCAGCCACCTCAAACCCTGCCTTCCCAGTACTCCCTGTACACGCCCGAATCTGCCGCCCGGAGCAAGCCGTCGAGGCGGAGACGCCGGAGCGTGTCGCCAGACCCTCCGGCCTTCCAACGTCTCTCTCCCTCTTCCCCTAGGACCAAGAAGACGGCTCGGACCCTTACACCGCCCACCACGTCTACTATGTCCATCTCTTCCCATCGCAGAAGTCCCACCGCTCTACCCCCACAGACTCTGACAATAGTGGCCGAAATCCACGACCCGCCCCGTACGCCGAGACTCAGCCCTGTGGATCCAGTGGATGCGGCTCTGGCGCAGCTGCACGGTGTGACCGATGGAAGCTCGGCCGCGCCCACGCCCACGAGTCTCATGGATCTGCCCTTGCCTCTTGGTGCCATATTCTCCACCCCTCCACGAGACCACTCTGATTCACCTCTTTCCACCCCCATAGTACCTACCCCCCCAACATCCCCGGCCCCCTCCGTATCAACTACCCTGAGTACGTCCTCCCTCCCTCCCGCCCGGTCTTTTTGGTACCCCCTGTCACCGCCTAGGGTCCGCTGTGAGACCCCGGACAGGCGGGGTAGCGCCGCTTTAGGGGTTCACGTACCCCCCCACTGGCCCGACCATAGAAGCCCGTCAAGGTATTTCTGACCCGCTCAGCCCACGATGTTCCTCTGTCTGCCGTGATCCACGCTTCCGGTCTCGCTCGGCCGACTCGACCCCGCAACCTCCGCGGGGTTCGACAGGCCGACCGATTCCTTCCCTGGTGAATGGTAGATAGCCAGCCATGTTCCCGACCCAGCCTTCAATTTCGCGAACTCCAGATCTCCCTTCACACTCCATTCCTAGCGCCTACACCTTTACCCATCCCCCTTCATCAACTAATGGATCCCCCAAAAACCACAATAGTCCACTTAAAGAAGTAATCCTAGCCCGTCTCCGCATAGGTCACACCCGCATCACCCACGAACACCTTATGGCGAACTCGCCAGCCCCTCTTTGCCCTACCTGCCATACCCCTATCACTGTCTTACACCTCCTGGTGGAATGCTCAAAGCTGTCCGCTCTCCGTCGCAGGTGTTTCCCTCTCTCGGCCGAAAACCCTATACCCAACTGCCTACGATCCATACTTGCCGACGGCCCCCACTTTTCAGCGGAAGTGGTTCTCCTCTTCCCTACTCACTCCCATCTGCTCCATCGCATCTGAAACCGTACCCCTCCTACCTACTATCCATTGACTGACCCTTACTCATTCCCCTGGTCTACCACCCCCAGCACAGTAACATCACCCACTCACTGCCTCGCCGAGATATGTACCACCTCTTTAGGTACGAATCGGCGGTAAATCTGGAAAAAAAAATATATATATATATATACTGTATACTGTGTGTATATATATATATATAATATATATATATATATATATATATATATATATATACAGGGTGTCCCATAAGTCCGGCATCATAGGAGAAATTCATATTTTTCTATTTCTACAAACCATAATTCATATTTTTCTTACGCTCGGGATGCCAATTTCCCGTCCATCATTCTGTTCAGTGACGAGGCTGTTTTTTATGGAAATGGTGAGGTAAATCGACAGAACACCTGCTACTGGTATACCTCTTCAAAGGAACAAGGTGCATCTCGGGTGATGGTATGGTGTAGCATTTGGAAGGATCGCATCATAGGCCCCCTCTTTTTCGATGAACATGTCACTGGAGGCACCTACCTACGTATGTTCAAGGAAGAAGCATTCCCCAGTGTCTTGAACGAAGAAGGATATTTCCCAACATGGTTCCAGCAAGACGGCGCTCCTGCACATTACATCACCCAAGTAAGGGAATACCTGTACCAACAATTCCCTGGTCATTGGATAGGACGTCGAGGGCCTGTGGAATGGCCAGCTAGAAGCCCGGATCTCACGCCACTAGATTTTTATCTCGGGGGCCACTTGAAAGTGCTGGTATACGCAGAGAAAATTAGGAGTGTTGAACATTTGCGGCAGCGCATTATTGGGGCATGTAACACCATTACTCCTGACATCATTCACCGTGTGCTTGCTGACTGGGTATTACGTCTGAATTTGTGTATTGAAAGCAATGGTGGACATATTGAGCACGTTCTGTAAATAAAAGCTTTTGTTTTGCCTTTTTTAAATTTTTTTTCCTATGATGCCGGACTTATGGGACACCCTGTGTATGTATATATATCAGTGGTGGGCACCGTTAACCAAAAAGTTAACTTCGTTAACCGTTAATCCGTTAATTCGTTAAACATGTAACGGAAGTTACCGATAAACCGTTAACGTTAACTTTTATTATAAAAAAAATGGAAAACACAATATATACAGTATATATTTAATTTTCCCTCTTCTTCTCGTTCTCCATTTTGTCCATGAGATGCATGTTGCCCTTCATGAAAATTAGCATATCAAAGTTTTCATCAGACAGGGATGGTCTCTTGGCCCTCAGGATGTCCTTGCCCATAGAGAACAAACGCTCCACTGCAGCACTGGAGGGGATGGCTGTGTTGAACTTGATGAACAAGTCCACCAACACTTGCTCACCCAAGAAGGCAACATCTGTCAGCAAGTCCTTGGAGTTGGTCTCCAGCCAGGTCTTGACCAAGTTCTGGGCCTTGCCCTTGAGTGACCTGTGGCTTCTGCTGCTCTCTTATTCACTAGCACAAACATGTTGCGCAAGAGACAGACTGCAAATGAAACGAATGTAGTTATTGTTGTAATTGTTACATATATTATTGAAAGTGCCTTAAAATGCTCGTGATATTTCTTGAAAGAAGTTGGAACATTCAACTCAAATGGAAATCTTTCCGCCTGATTTTACAGTCGACCATGTTTTGCTCAAACCAATGCCATAAATAACTAACCATATTTGGTAAGACAAATTGTGGCGACGGAAACAAATATATCGCCTGATTTTGCACTGCGGAATGGAAATTCGTTCATCACTATTAATAGTGGCGGATTAATTACGCACCTGCTCAGCACTGAAAATAATAGAAACTTTTAAACGTTTATTTATGAATTTTTTGGGTTAACGGACTTGAGTTAACGGAAGTTAAATGTAACGGAAGTTAATTAGTCCGATAATGATTTTCAAAGTTAACTTAAAAGTTAAATCGTTAACGAAAAAGTTAACTTCGTTAATTAATGATTAACGGATTAACGGTTTGTGCCCAGCTTTGATATATATATATATATAATAAATGAATGATTCAAGGCCTTTCATGTATTTAGAAGTACACCTCGTCAGAGAATGAAGGGAGAAGGCGAGACGACGAAAATGTATACATATGTACAACGGGACAGAAAAATAAAACGATTATAATGTTTCAGACCAACAAAGACCCTAGGATCCACTCATGGCTGGTCTACCTAACTGTGTTCGTAATTGTGTATTGTGCATGTCTTCCGTGGTGGCGGAGGGGACCTACAATTTTACGTGGGTTCCGAACCACAAAGCCTTAATTTTACTACCTTAAACTATACCCAATCTATCAACATATGCGTCTAATCGATTTTTAAACATGTTTATAGACGTGCTACTAATTACTTCTACCGGCAAACTATTCCACCTATTTACTATTCTATGCGTAAAGTTTTTGGCAACTGTTGTCGAACTTTCTACTTGTCAACTTACACCCGTTATTTCTAGTCCTATTACATTGAGATATTTTGATAAAGCTATATCTACGTCATCGAACCCATTCATAATTTTGAAAACCTGGATTAGATCACCCCTTAGCCTCCTAGTCTCGAGTGCAGGGCCGGATTAACCATTAAGCAAAATAAGCCCGTGCTTAGGGCATCAAGGGAAGGGGGGCACCACAGAAATTTTCCATTGTCGGATTTACCATGGATTTATTATACTATTATAATCGCGGCTTATAGCCTATAAGCTGTTGAAAACTGAATTATATATTCATATATAGTATTTTTTTTTTTCATTGTTTGAATTTGTAGTGAACAACAACCCTTTTGAGAGAATAAATATATTTCGTTGTAATCACACACTTTACGCTTTGCGTTATTATTTTGTTTATATCAAATCTTTGAGCGCCATATTAAAAATACATATAGATTAAATATTTTCGTGTGCTATAGGAAGTTATTCTGAACGTGTGATTTGTGCATATAATATTAAATATATATTTTACATAATCATTTGGTATTGTTTTACAGAAAGATTTAGGTTTATAGAATTGTAATATAAATTAATATTAAAATAAAAGAAACTATAAACTCTCTATATTGCTGTGTGGGGCACGGGAACCAAGTGTTTTTGGAATAATCAGGAAAATGATATTTATTTTTGTAAAGAAAATATATTGGTAGAACAACATTCGTAAGAACATAGCATTTCATGTCATAATAATCATGTACCGAAAATTATATCTGGCATATGATGTCCTTGGCCGTCGACGCATTGTTGAAGGCGTTTACGAAAATTGGCCTCCACTCTTCCCAGCAGGTCTCTGTTGATTTGGATGATTTGTTGACGGATCGCTTCCTTCAATGCATCTAATGTACGGGGCTTGTCCTCGTAGACACGTGACTTGAGGTACCCCCATAGAAAGAAGTCACATGTGGACAAGTCAGGGGACCGAGGGGGCCATGCAATGTCACCAAATCTCGAAATGAGATGGTTGGGAAACAGGGGGCGAAGAACAGCCATTGACGCTCTGGCTGTGTGTGGCGTGGCCCCATCTTGCTGAAACCACAAATGTCGACGAGCAATACGCCTTCTTCGTAACTCAGGGATGAAAAAGGTGTTCACCATCTCGATGTAACGCCCAGATGTTATGGTAACGGTAACCCCATTTTGTTCGAAGAAATAGGGATCGATGACGCCAAACTTTCCCACCGCGCACCAAACTGTAACCTTAGGGCTATGCAGCGGTTTTTCATGGAGTTGTCGCGGATTTTCAGCAGCCCAATACCGACAGTTTTGATTGTTGACGGCCCCATTAAGGTGGAAATGGGCTTCATCACTCATTACCACCATCATGTTTTCATTCTGCTCATAAAGTGCAAGCATTTCCTGTGCAAAATTCAGTCGTTGGGGGCAATCGTTTACATTCAATTCCTGCACCATCGCTAACTTGTATGGGTGAAAATGTAATTCTTCATGCAAAATCCGTCTAACAGTACGATTGCTGATTCCGAGTGCAGCTGAATGTCTCCGAGCAGAGCGGCCTGGGCTTTGCAACATCGCTTGTCTGACCCTTTCAACGTTCTCTGGAGTACGCACAGTGCGTTGCGGCCCCTTCGGTTTTGTTTTCATTATTGAGCCTCCTGTTCGAAGATTGTTAACCCAACGTAAGATTGTGTCACGAGCGGGAACAGAGTCATTTCGATGAATGTTGAATCTGCGGCGAAACGCACGCTGAACTGCTGTCACTGACTCGCCACTCCTAACAAAATGATCATACGCGAACATGCGGTGTTCTAACGTCCACTGCTCCATGATGGCACCTGAAAGATAAAGGTGAGTGTTAGTTAAAGTTAAATGCTATGAACCCAGGAATGGAATGCTACCTACCGCACGCCCCTCCCATTCCTAATGGCCGATTACTAGCTATTCAAAAAACACTTGATTCCCGTGCCCCACCCTATATATGGGTTAGCATTACTCCAATAACGTATGTTTTGCCGATTAACCTCTCCATTGACGTAAAAATTTGCTTCATCAGTAAACAAGATCTTACGTCAAACGCATATTCTTAGGGTATCTGAAACATAAAAACAAACGTTTAATTTTTCCTATGTATGGAAACTTACGGCCCACCCTGTAGATTAAATATTTTCGTGTGCTATAGGAAGTTATTCTGAACGTGTGATTTGTGCATATAATATTAAATATATATTTTACATAATCATTTGGTATTGTTTTACAGAAAGATTTAGGTTTATAGAATTGTAATATAAATTAATATTAAAATAAAAGAAACTATAAACTCTCTATATTGCTGTTGTATCAAGTGATGTTTATCACGGCCATTATAATAATAAGATATACTGACCTAAGTTAATTAGCATTGAAGAAGTTTATCCGTTGCTCTCTCTTCTTCTCTAGGGTAAGTCTATGAAGTGTACTTTATTTGTATATATAACAATATTTTATCATACACGTATCTTTATTTTATAATTTATTTATCTATTGTCATAACAGTATAAAAGAATTTAGATTGTAATAACCAGAGTGAATAATTTGTAATGTATATATAACATCAAACGTAGTTAGGACAATTTAGGCCCTAAGCAAATGTTCATATTTCCTATAATTAAATATTGTTTTAAATAAATAAATAAATGTAAATATAAAATGTGGCTCGTTAATAGTGAAATGTTAATATTGATATTTTTATAGATTGCGTATTATTAATTCTAATGTTAAGTATTTTTATTTTATAGGTTTCGGTTCCTTCTTTTGGTTCCTTCTTTCGATTTGATTTGTATTCAACATTTCGAGTTGATATTTCGGTTGAGTTATATTTAATTGCCACTTATATTTAAATTGCCACTTTGGTTGTGTACGGTTCCCATTTTGTCTTTCTGAGAATAAAAGAACAAAGCCAAGATTGTGATATGTGTAACTGTGTTGATTGCCACATAATATACAAATAAAATATTCTTTTTATTTCTGTATTTTACAGACCCCAAGAACCAAGATGAAACGTGTTCAGTTAAGTGGTGCACAAAAGCGAAAACTATCAAAAGAGAAACAAGAGAAGACTTTGGATTTAGAGTCCAAGACTGCAAAGCTGACTGATTTCTTCACACAAGTTCCACGACCACAACGTCAACATGATATACCGATTCTGAATCAAAACCAATCTCCGTCATCAGAAGTGGACACAAATACCACTTTGATCGCTTCAAAATCAAAATATGATGACGTTGGAATCACCGAGGTGTCACAAGCAGGTTCATCTACCACATGTCTCACTACTGATCTCACTTTGCCTGTAAATTCTCTTGATACCTCTACTGCAAATGTTGATTCAAGTTGCTTTACAAGACATTCTGGGGTTGAAATAATTGCTGAAAATGAAAGTTTAGTGGACCATGGTGATGGTGGTGAAATGAATCAGTCTGCAGAAGATGAAGTAAATATAGCAAAAGATCCAGGGTTGTGGCTTGATTTCTCTGCTGATGATGTGGCTTGATTTCTCTGCTGATGATGTGGCTTATTGGATTGCTTGTGGACCCAGTGACTGTCAACACCACAATGGGCCATTTGACAAGTCTTACCGGCATTTCAGTAGTGGCAAACCAGCAAGATACTGTTCACAAAAACTTTTCGTTGGGACAAAAGCCAATGGTGAGAAATACAAGAGAGAGTGGGTATTGTATTCACCATCAACAGGATCAGTTTACTGTTATGTTTGTAAACTGTTTGCTCCTAAAAATGTCTCACATTTTGTTATAAGAGAAGGGTTCAGTGACTGGCGAAATACTATTGTAATTGATCATCATGAAAAAAGCACTACTCACCGAGACTCTATGCTAACATACTTAACTCGCAGACAAGGTGCGGGGTTGGGACAACAGTTGGAAAAACAAATTCAGGAAGAGTGTGATTACTGGGAACATGTCTTGAGGCGTGTCATAGCTGTTATTTGTACGTTAGCTGAACGTGGCTTGTCTTTTCGAGGAACAGAAGAAAGATTTGGATCATTGCAGAATGGGAATTTTTTAGGGCTGCTTGAGCTCATAAGCCGGTTTGATCCATTTTTAGCAGGTCACATTTTGAAATATGGAAATTCTGGCAAAGGAAATCCTTCTTACCTGTCCAAAACCACCTGTGAGGAACTCATTCAACTAATGGCTCAAAAGGTCCACGCACTCATTGTTGACGAAGTAAAATCTTCTGGTTATTTTAGTTTGTCAGTTGATTCAACACCAGATCTATCACATATCGATCAGTTAAGTGTTGTACTTAGGTACTTAAAAGATGGACAGCCTATTGAACGCTTTTTAACCTTTCTGAAAATGAAAAGCCATCCATACTGGTGAGGAAATGGCAAATCAGGTGTTGCAGTACTTACGTGAAGTTTGTAAGCTAAACTTTTCAAAATGTAGGGGTCAATCTTACGACAACGCTGCCAACATGTCTGGGCGTTATAAGGGGATGCAGCAAAATTTTTAGAAACAAACAAGTTTGCTATATATGTGCCCTGTGCAGCCCATTCACTAAATCTGGTAGGCCGAAGTGCTGTTGACTGCTGTCAAGAGGCGGTTAATTTTTCTCTACAGTGCAGTTGCTCTATACCTTTTTTTTAGCCTCAACCAGCAGGTGGGAAATTCTTAAAGGTTGTATTGGAAATGAAAGTGTCTTAAAATCCCTCTCTGATACCAGATGGGAGGCACATGCTATGGCAACAGCAGCAATTTTGAAATCTTTCCTTAAAATTTTAGAAGCGTTAGAATGTATAGCTGAAGACCAGTCACAAAAGGGAGACACTAGAAGAGAAGCAAATAATATTGCAAATAAGATGCAAGAGCTAGAATTCGTTTTTATGTTGAATTTTTGGGATGAGATTTTGCAAAATTTTCATAGAGTAAGCAAAGTTCTACAGAATAAGGATGTGAACTTAAAAACATGTGCAGATCTGTTGGATCATTAGCTGACCAACTGTGCACTTCACGAGATGAATTTGAAAGATATGAAGCAGCTACAAAGGAAATGCTACCAGATGTTGATTACAAGGCAGCTCAAACTCGCAAACGTATCAGAAAGAAGGTACCCAATGACGGAGATGCACCAGAAGTATATCTGAATGCCAGAGATAAATTTCTTATCACCACCTTTTACACAATTGTTGACAAACTTGAAACTGAGATGAGAAGAAGAGGAGAGATATACAAAGAAATAGCAGAGAGATTTTCTTTTCTAAGTGATGTGCCACATAATGTCACCACTTCATCATCTACTGAAATTGAAAGGTATTCTCAGGGTTGTAAAAAGATGATTGATGCTTACCCAGAGGACTTGAACACTAATTTCTCTGCTGAGCTTCAGCAGTTTCACTCATATGTGTGCCATAAGTTCAGTGCAAAAAAAAATGTAAAAACAAGATTCAGTCATGCTGAACTTTATAAAATAATTGTAGAAGACAATATTGAGTGTGCCTTCCCAAATGTAGAAATTGCCTTTCGTATATTTTTAACATTAATGGTCACAAATTGCTCAGCTGAGCGTTCATTTTCTCAGTTGAAGTATATTAAAAATACCAACAGAACAACTATGCAACAAGGCAGGCTGGATGCCTTATCTCTACTAAGTATAGAAGCAGATGTGTTACGTAAGATTAGTTTTGAGGATCTGATCAGACTTTGCAATTAAAAAAAGTAGGAGAAAACTTTTCAAATATAAATGAAGTGGAAGTATACAAAAATAAACATTATTTTCCATCTTACTGTAAGTTTTGTTTCATTTCAAAAAATAAAATTTTATTTTATGGTTTATTTTTGTTTATATTTTGAATTACATATATATGGGGCACCAAAATCTTTTAAGTGCTTAGGGCCTCTAAAGGTCTTAATCCGGCCCTGCTCGAGTGTAGTCAATTTTAACTCCTTAAGACTATCCTGGTACGACTTGACCTAAGCGACGGAATCATCTTAGTTGCTCGTCTTTGAACTCTCGATTTTGTCTATATCTTTTCGCATATGCGGATTCCAAAATTGGATCGCGTACTCCAAATGGGGTCTAACTAATGATTTATAAAGAGGAACTATAATATCGCGCGATTTGTACTCAAAATTCCGAGCTATAAAACCTAACATTTTGTTCGCTTTATTGACCGCTGCTGTACTTTGTTTCGCTACTTTTAAATCACCAGTGACGATAACTTCTAAATCTTGCTCTACACTTGTTAACTCCTTCCCTGACATACTGTACGCAAAATTACTGTTACGCGAACCTATATGTAAAACTTTGCACTTATCGACGTTAAATCTCATTTGCCATGTGACTGACCAATCAACGATTTTATTCAGATCTTCCTGGATTTTACCTCTATCTTCGTCATTAACAGTGTTGGGCACTAAAGCGTTAATCCGATAAGTTAATTAACGAAGTTAACTTTTTTTAACGGACTATTAACGGAAGTTAATTTCCATTTATCGTTATCGGACCAGTTAACTTCCGATAACTCGATATTTAGTCTGTTAAAGTCCGTTAACACGTTAACTGCGAGGAGTCATTCACGGAAGATCACGGCTCCGCGAATGAATTCAAACCGCCATAACTTCAGTCTGCCAATTCCGTCCTCTGCCGCAGTGGAACGGCTCTTCTCTCTCGGCAAGGACATCCTGAGGCCCAAGAGGTCAAGACTGGCAGTTGGGCCTAACTTTGAGAAGTTGGTCTTTCTGAAGGGCAACCAGCACATTGTGTCAGTCTTTAATAAATGTGCCTAAAATTTAATTTTACCTTTCAGTTCCCGCCATAATAATTCTCTGGTAAATTAAAATTTAGTTAATGGTTAGTGGTTACAAGGGTTTCAAAACATGTAATCAGTACATTTTTTATTAAAAAAAAAAGAAAAAAAAGTTAAGCAAAAAAGTTGCAAAACTTGATAAAAATAGTTAAATACCTATTTATTGTTGGATTTTGCATAAATAAACATTTTCTATGGGTTTTAAAGCTTTTTTCCTTGATTTTTTTAAATGTTAGTAAAGAAATAGTTATCGTTAACTTTGTAGTAAAATTATCGGATTATCGTTATCGGAGTTAAAAATTAGGGTTAACGGATTATCGTTATCGAAGTTAAGGTCTACTTAGTTAGTGCTCCAGACAGCTCTCTCTTAATTTCCCATGGACCTTTCGTATAATGTTTGTACATGTTGAGTCTGAAATAAAGTGTGTGTTTGTTTTTATTTTTCTGTTCCGTTGTACATACGTTTGTACATACGTATATATTTTCGTCATCTCGCTTTCCCTTCATTCTCTGAAGAGGTGTACTTCTGAATACACAAGGCCTTGGAATCATTTTTCCTTTTCCTTTTGGGTTTGCATTATATATATATATATATATATATAGCAACTCTCTCCTCCACCAGGCCAGACCTAGAGGCGGGGCCACCAGCTTGACCTCCGTGTGAAGAGAGACCAAGGCATGAAACAACATAAGGTAAGGTAAGGTGTATATATATATACAGGGTGTCCGAGAATTATCTGTACAATATTTGGCTGTTATTAAAAGTCAACCATGAAGTGTAGAAATTCCAGTGTTGTCCCATTTTACAGAGAATCTCATTAAGTTTTTTCTGATACCAAGTTTTGACAAGTTTTTTAGAAATTCCAGTGTGTCCGAACATTAGCTGTACAATTTCATCTTTTAATAAAATTCTTGATAACACGTAAAATTCTTAAACAAGATTATTTAGAATCTGTATTTTCAAAAGTTTCTTTTATTAAAGTAACGTTGTTACAAACATTCGATATGTGCACCATCAGTGATTCGCAAAACATCCAATCGATAATCCAAATGTTGCCATGTACGCTGCAGCATATCCACATCAATTCGCTCAATAGCAGCTGTGATTCTTGCTTTTAAATCATCAATGTCTGTCACCCGCGTACATTTCTAAAAAACTTGTCAAAACATGGTATCAGAAAAAACTTAGAGATTCTCTGTAAAATGGGACAACACTGGAATTTCTACACTTCATGGTTGACTTTTAATAACAGCCAAAAATTGTACAGATAATTCTCGGACACCCGGTATTATTACAGTAATCGAAAACTAATATAAAGTTATGATGCTTGTATAATATATATATATATATATATATATATATATATATATATATATACATATATACACACACACGCCTCGGTGGTGGTGTGGTTAGCGTCGCTGACTACGAATCCATCAGCCCCGTGTTCGAGACCCGGTGACGGCAGCCGGCGCGCAGCAAAACCCAGCTGTTCATCCTTCCACACAATAAAGAAAGTGGTTGGTAGATAAATGGGTACCCTAGGTGGCCTATTGGTTAAGACGCTGGGCTGCTGGTGAGTCGTGGTTCGGATTCCCCGTTAAACTGTAGATCTAAGATGGAGTGAAAAGCTTGACCTTCGTCAGAATGAACAATTCGGGCGGAAGCTAACCAAAGGTTAAGGTTATATACGAGTATATATATACATATATATATACACACATACAGGGTGAGTCAAAAGTCTCCATACATAGGCAAAATGGTCACTTTATTATGCAATCGCTTGTAAGTCACAAAATATGCTCTATATGGGCACCATTACACTGAATGCACATATGGATGCGTTCCTCCCAGTCATGGCAAACGCGCGTTTACATGTCTGGTGTTATGCGTGCACACGCATCACGAATGTGTTCCTTTAGGTGGTCCGTGTTTTGTATTTTCACCTGGTACACCATGGCCTTCAAGTACCCCCACAAGTAAAAATCAAGGGTGGTGAGGTCTGGGGACCTCGGAGGCCACTACACGGGACCACGGCGGCCAATCCAGTTACCCGGAGACTGCTGATCCAGCCACTGGCGCACGCAGATACCGTAATGGGGTGGTGCCCCGTCTTGCTGAAAGTACGCTGGAAATCCCCCGTCCTCGTTCAGCAGGGACGGCATGTCTGTGTCTTGCAGCATGTTTAGATACATTTCGGCATTCAGATTGGTGTCAATGAAAAAAGGGCCAACAATTGTGTTGCCCCATATCCCGCACCACACCATCACTTTTCCAGCGCCTTCCGTCTTTGAGGTACTCATCCAGTGCGGGTTGTTATTACTCCAATAACGTACGTTTTGACGATTAACATCTCCATGAACATAAAAGTTGGCTTCATCTGAAAACAGGATGCCAGCCGAGAACTCCGTGTCTTCGTCCACTTTTGTTCTTGCCCATTCACAGAATTCCAGCCGCCTGTCCGGGTCGTCTTCGCTAAGATACTGCAACATTTGCATTTTGTATGGATGCCATCTGTGCTTTTTCATGATGCAGACGATACTCCTTTGGCTGACACCGCATTCTGCAGACATCCGTCTAGTGCTTCTTTGGGAACTCTCTGCGAACGCTGCCAGCACCATGGTCGCTGTGCCTTCATCGGTGGCTGTTCGTGGACGGCCAACAAAGACCCTAGGATCCACTCATGGCTGGTCTACCTAACTGTGTTCGTAATTGTATATTGTGCATGTCCTCCGTGGTGGCGGAGGGACCTACAATTTTACGTGGGTTCCGAACCACAAAGCCCTAATTTTATTACCTTAAACTATACCCAATCTATCGATTTTTAAACACGTTTATAGACGTGCTACTAATTACTTCTACCGGCAAACTATTCCACCTATTTACTATTCTATGCGTAAAAAAGTTTTTAGCAACTGCTGTCTCGAACCTTCTACTTGTCAATTTACACCCGTTATTTCTAGTCCTATTATATTGAGATATTTCGAAAAAGCTATCTCTATGTTATCGAACCCATTCATGATTTTGAAAACCTGGATTAGATCACCCCTTAGCCTTCTAGTCTCGAGTGTAGTCAATTTTAACTCCTTAAGCCTATCCTGGTACGACTTTGACCTCAGCGACGGAATCATCTTAGTTGCTCGTCTTTGAACTCTTTCGAGTTTGTCTATCTCTTTTCGCATATGCGGATACAATTACAAAATACTCTGAAAAAATGTATTTATAAATACAGTATTTACAGTATTGTGCAAATTAATGTGAACATGGAACTTTTAATGAAAAAAAAAACGATGAAAGCTTTTTAAATGTAATTTTATGAATAAGTTTAATTATTTATGGTATACACTACATTATTGTATCATCTGAAACATTATTGCAGCATCTTTTAAGCTATTGCGGCATATTTTGAAGTCGAGCTTGTCATTCAGTTTCTGCCTAATTTAGTTTATTCTTGTCAGTCATCAGAGTCAGTACGTGTGACTTCTGTGCTCTGGGTGTTTCAGAGTTGAATTTGAACATTACACCAAGGAAAAGAAGTAAAATAATCGCCTTGCATGAACATACATCGCTCACACAGAGAAATTGCCAATGCAATCAAAGTTAGTGTGGGATTATTAAGAAGAAACAAACCACGGCTCAATATCCTCATCAAAGAAAGGAAAATGCGGAAGAAAACGGAAAACAATACCCAGAGATGATGCAAAGTTAATAATGAACAAGCAGGATCCCAGAAAACCTAGTGATATGCTTAACCAGGAATTAGCAGCATCAAATATCCAGGTCTTATCATCAACTGTAAGACGTCGCTTGCTGGCGGTAGGATGCAAAGCCAAGAAACCAATGGAAAAACAATTGCTAAGAACAATAATGAAGACAAAACACTATGAGTGAGCCAAAAAAATATGCTGATTGGTCAAAAGATTGGTATTATTTTCAGTCGAGAGTCATTTTTCTTGTTCTAGGTCAACAAAATCGATTTGTATGCCATTCACCTGGTGAACCCACAACCAGTTCCAAAATAACCAAACTGTGAAACACCCAGAAAAGAAAATATTTCTAAAGTTGTTTTTCTGCACGATGAACTGGCTCATTAGTGCCTGTGGAAGGCATGATGAATAGCAAGCGATATATTGAGGTTCTAGAACGCCATGGCAAACCAGAGCTGCAGAAACTGTTCGCAAAAGGGGTTTACCAACAGGATCTGGCTCCATGCTACACAAAAATGTGTTAAGGAGTTCTTAAAGGTAGAAAATATCAGCTGTTTAGACGGGCAGGGAAACTCGCCAGATCTAAACCCAATCGAAAATCTATGGGACATATAAAAGACTTGACTTCAAAAACTGGACTGTACAACTAAAGCAAAACTGATCGCGTCTGCCATCCAAGTCTGGTTTCATGATGAAGAATTAAAGAAAATCTGTGAAAAACTGGTAAATTCTATGCCAAAGTGTGTTCAAGACGTTATTAAAGCTAAAGGTAGCTATATCAAATATTAAGGTTTGTTCCAGTCTTCAAAATATATACTGTTTACTGAAAATTCTATTTCTTTTTGTCCTATTTACATTAATTTGCACAATACTGGAAATACAAATGTATTTAGATACATATTTAAGTATTTATCATGCATTACTGCCCATCTCTGCTTGTGGCGTTGTGGGTTGGCATCATATATAAAGTGATGTAGTCGAGACCACCATGGCCAAGACTGAGACTAGAAAAAAAGGTCTCTAGTCCTATATCACTGAGGTATATAATATGGTATGATCTGCAGATGTCAACAATAACGTAAAAAGATAACGTGGTTCGGGAAATGGAGTCAAGAGTCACTGAGCAACTGAGCGTTTGCTCGCTGACTCAGTCAGATTTTCCCACATGCTAGAAGCCCAGCACTGAATGTATACCTGCACTGTGCCGGCGGGAATTTTCTAATTCAAATATGATAAAAGGCACAGAGTGTAAGAGTGTAGGTTAGCCTATGCCTTAGGTTAAGCTCGGGGTTGATCTGCTGAAAATTCGTGGTTTCAGGTCCATCTACAGTATATACCACTCAGAGACAGTAATTACTTGACCGAGTCCAAAATTTGCTCCAATTAGGTCCTAGTTTGGGAAGTCCACCAAGCGAAATGGTAAATCTTAAGGAAATGTCATCACCTGCAATAACTTGCTTTTAACATATTTGCACAAAAAACAATACTCCTGAAAAAAGTGTTATATTGTTTTGTAGATTACGGCCATACAGTTGGTTTTTTGAAATTCAGGTAAGATTATCCGAATTATTAGTTACTAAATCTCTTAATAATTAGTAAATAAAACTTGAACCTAACCTAATGACATAACGTATTTGCACAAAAAAGTACTCTTGAAAAAAGTGTTATATTGTTGTGTAGACTACGACCTAGTTGTTTTTCTAAATTCAGGTGAGGACATCTTAAAATTAACCAAAACGAAATTTCCAGGGGCGGATGCAGAACCTGAAAGTGGCCATTTTGCTGGTCGGGGCTGCCTGGGCTACCCAGGCGCCCAACAGGATTCAGGGGCAGTGTCCCTGATGGGGGCTCATGAGGTGGGGTCCCAGAAACTTGTTTGAAGCATTTTAGGGGTATTTTTTTGGTATGTATGGGACTAAAAAAAAAAACCAGTATGCAACCTTATTTAATACAAACTGATTCCAAATATTTATAATTTTTTTTTTTTTTTTTACAACTATCATCAAGGTCTATTACACAGGTTAAGTCACACATACTTTAATTGCTAAGTATATCTACCAGGCCTGCAATTAGGATCAGAGTATAGGGGGGCAAGGGTGAGGACAGATGGGGTTATACACACACACTGCAATTTTCTTTCAAAAATGTACATTAGTTCATGACCATGTAAAGTTGAGCTGCTTCTATGTGCTAACAAATGCTTCCAACTTGGGTTTAAGGCAAGATTTAAGCATCTAGTTGCTTTTTAAAGGATTCAATCAAATTACTTTGAATTACACTGACTGGCCATCCATTTCACAGATTAACTATACAACTGAAGGAAAAATAGGTAATTTTTTACTATCACTCCGGTCTCTCCAATTCCCATAATTTATAGATCAATGGATTCATTATTACACCAGGAATGCGATTTGGATAGTCTCAAGTGAATGAACTGGCCCAAAACTAAGTTAGGACCCGAAGTTTGTTTTGGGGTATAAGTGTGAAAAAATACTCTAAAATGCGGGTAATTCCTTCAGTAGAGACTATCTAGGGCGCATTTGCAATGTAAAAACAAATCCATTGATACATAAATTATGGAAATTGTAGAAATGTTCAGCCAACATGAGTGACCTAAAAGGTATATATATATATATACACATTTATATATATGTAGTAAATTAACTATACAACTGAAGGAAAAATAGGTAATTTTTTACTATCACTCCGGTCTCTTCAATTCCTATAATTTATAGATCAATGGATTCATTATTACACCAGGAATGTGATTTGGATAGTCTCAAGTGAATGAACTGGCCCAACTCAAGTGAATGAACTGGCCCAAAACTAAGTTAGGACCCGAAGTTTGTTTTGGGGTATAAGTGTGAAAAAATACTCTAAAATGCGGGTAATTCCTTCAGTAGAGACTATCTAGGGCGCATTTGCGATGTAAAAACAAATCCATTGATACATAAATTATGGAAATTGTAGAAATGTTCAGCCAACATGAGTGACCTAAAAGGTATATATATATATATATATTTATATATATGTAGTAAAACGAACACTGTATATATTATATATACACACCGTAAAACTATACTAAATATAACCTAACCTAATTTTAGGTACTACTATTACCTGTATGTGTATATATATTTCTTTTTTAATGTGGTTTGTAGAGCTGAGCCGCTGCAACATGAAAAGTGTGTAGCCTTTGTTTGGGTTCTTGATATTTCAAGCAGAATATGTATCTTGCTGGTAAATTTATAGTATTATACCCGTCTCCCTTTGGAGGTGAAATTTATGTTTTTCCTATGGTTTTTGATGTGTTTTGAACGAATCTGACCTTCAAAGCTGTTGGAAATGACTCATTTTTTAGATAACCCCCCTTCCCCCAGCTGGCAATCGAAAACGAGTCATTTCCGACGGTTTTGAAGGTCAGATTCGTTCAAAACACATCAAAAACCATAGGAAAAACAAATTTCACCTTCAAAATTGACCTAACCTAACCTAACCTATCCTAACCTATCAGGCACTCCACCACAGTTCTGTGGTCCCATAAATGGCTGAGGAAATGATTCACAAAAAGAACAATTTTCCACGGAGGAATATTAGTATTGTCTAGAAAAGAACCTTTAAAATCTGAGTCAGAATAATTACAGTACGTACCATCTTTTCTTCGTTTTAGGCACAACGTAACTTTTTCTACAACGCCACAGTTTCTGGTCTTGACGATACGTACACTCCATTTTACAATGTGGACACTTCACTACTGTCGGTAGAACACCGTGAGCACGCAGAAACTCAATACTTTTTTCTAAATTTTCATAGAAAGCGACAATATAGCGGTAATAATCGAATGAACACATGTCACACGAAGCCATTCCGGTAGCAAACTAATTCAAATTTGAAATGGATGGAGCGCAGTGATTGGGCAGACATGTGATGGCAACACAAACGAACGTATGAACACACAAATGAACGTACGAACACACACTAGATACACACCAAAAAAACATTTATATCTCGAAAATGAAGCATTTGCGATGGAAATGCTATAGAAGAAAAGTGTCTTAGAATTTAAAAATCTACCTAATGAATATATAATAATTGCTGGATGTTAGATGGGTGTTATACTATAATAATACCATCTTGCTAGATATCCAACGAAATGCTTTTCTGTTTTTATCAAACACACACTTATTACCACAAACAATACCTTGTTTTTCTTAGGGCAAATAAATTCTTTTAGCAATACACCATGTTCTACATAAAAATTAAATGTAGCCTCTTCATCATCAAAAAATTTGCATGAAGTTAAACACTGAATAATTACAACCATTGCAAACCAACGCCATCATGACACTAAAATCTTATGAGTTCAGGTCAAACCCCCCAATTTTGTTAGCGGTACCTTCCTAACCTTTGTGGGATCAGCCATTTTATCACTCCCAAAAACATGATCCGCGATTTTATCACTCAAAAAAATAATTTCTTAACATTAATTTTATAGCTTTAATCAGCATTTGCCTTCATATTGTACTTGATAAAAGTTGTTTAAAAAATGTAAAGAGTCTTATGGTAAACTTTATTTTCAGTTTCCAGAGACTGGACTGATAGTAAAAAATTACTGAAAAATATTTAGCTTCATTAGAATTAAAATGTTTACCCACTAATTTGAAATCACTAATTCTATCTGCATTTCTGAAAGTGAAATATTTTTCAGTGCCAACATTATCAAATCCTTTAATCATTTTAAATACTTGGATTAAATCTCCTTGAATATGCATTTTTATAAGTGAGAATAAGTTTAACATTTCTAAATGGGCAGTGTATGATTTGTGGTTAATATTTGTTTTAGCACATGACTTGGACTTTGGGATAACAATATCTTCTATGATATTTCTTGTGCAAATTGATATTAATGGAGATATAAGCAATTTTTGGATAGATTAAAATCAAATAAAATTGTATAGTTTGTCAATCATGACATGTGGGAGGATTGAGTTTCTTTGCGCATGCATAGATGCATTTTCTGGGAAGAAAACGACATTGAGCTCCAAATTCAAAATGATCATGGCCATTGTGTGCAGGGCCGTAACTAGGGTTTAGAAATTAGTGAGGTCCAGATTTTTTTCGAGCGCGGCGGGACGAGCAAAATTCAGACCAAAATGACATCTACAAACACAACCCAAGCTATACACTAAACACAAAATGCTCGATGCTCCCTCTTTTCAAAAGAAAAGTGGTAATATGCGTTTCATACACGGAGAACGGTTCAGTCTCTCTTTTTTTTTTTAGGAAATAATTACCGAGGTCCGGACCTCGGTGACCTCATAGGTAGTTACGGCCATGATTGTGTGTACCAGTTGTGACCTCTCCTATTACATCATTAAGCCGTGTTTCAATGATAATGAAGCTGCTGTTAACATAAGAGGATTTATTATTTTATTAATTAGGTCTAGGGTAACATGGTTTGCACATATTTGCATGAGAAATGAAGGTCAGATTTGCACAAAACAGTGAAATATACCAGAAAAACCAATTTTCATGTACCAAAGTGGGTTAATATGTTTCTGGTCTCATGACCTGAACTTTTGGTCAAAAATAACTTTTTCTGGGTTAATATTACCTGCTCTTTTCAAATATGTTAGTTTTTTTTTTTGTGCAAACTATTGTTGAAAATAATAAATATATATACGGTATATTTAGTGTATTTGTAGTCAGAGGTGGTATGATGTCATGCTACTCTGCGACTTAATTAGTTTGTTGGTTTCTGTTCTGGCTATTTTTTTTTTTCTAATTGGATTCAGTTTGGTGGTGTTTGTGATAAAATTATGACATGCCGTTTGTGTGGTTTCAACTTTGAGAACTTGATTTGTCATGTGCCCTAGATGAAGACAAAGTATTGGATGTTTTTATCAATTATGGCATTATTCTCTCATCCTTAACTTGCCTGAAATGTGACAGTGAGTGCCTAATATGAAAAGATCAGAAGATATTTAGGTGAAATAACCAATATTAACCTGTTAGGTTAATTGGGTAAATATTTACTATTACACCAGTCTCTGGTAGAAAGTTTTAAAAGCTGGTTTTCAATGTTTTTCAATGTGCTGAATTAAAAAAATGATACTCATTTCCATTGCAAATGATTTGTTAAAGAGTTATTGAAGCTTAAAGTTTTTAAAACTTTCTACCCTTTTTTTACCTGCGGGACCCCCAGTGGGAACTAGGAGTTTTTGGGTGGGGAGAATCACAAAAATGACTAGCTTTTAAAACCTTCTACCGGAGACCGGTGTAATAGTAAAGAAATACTGTTAATTGAATGCCTGGTTAGGTTAATTGAATGCCCAGTTAAGTCAACTGTACGCCCTTGATGACTGGTTAGGTTAAGTCATGATATTTTTGTTAGTTTAAATGAAAATGATGAGAGCAAACTTTTCTGATTAATTTTGAGGTGTTTTGCATGTTTCCTGTGGTAATGCATCATTTATGAGATCTCGTAACATGAATGTGTTAGGTTATGCTTTATTGTATAAAATGTAGTCAAAAATACATTTTTCAAGTGTATTTTGGTGTGCTTTGTTCGAATATGACCTTCATTTCTTGTGCAAATGAACAGAAATACAGTTGTCATCGCATGGCCCAAACATGTATTTCTGTTCATTTGCACAAGAAATGAAGGTCATATTTGAACAGAGCACACCAAAATACACTTGAAAATTGTATTTTTGACCAAAAGTTCAGGTCATGTGGTCAGCAATATAATTAATTACCCCATCTATGTCCTGTTGTAAATATGGGGACCAGCACTGAATGCAGTATTTCAGATGGGGGGTGTACTAAGGAATTATATAATGTTAGCATTGTTTTCTCTGACTTAAATTCAAATGATCTAGCAATAAATCCTAAGATTCTATTTGCTTTCTGTCCACTTTGATATACTGTATTGCTTACTCAGTTTAAGAGTGTCAGCAACAATAATATCTAAATCTTTCTCTTCTGTAACACTCATTACTATTATGCATAAAATACTTTTCTTCAATATTGTTTCTAGTACTTTTCCTCTATACCCCCACAATTTCTTCTTTCCCAGTTAGGTCAACTGTACACCCATGACAATTGGTTAGGTTAAGTTGTGATATTTTTGTTAAAATATTCATTAATTTTAACAAAAATATTACAACTTAACCTAACCAATTGTCAAGGGCATACAGTTGACCTAATCAGGAAAGAAGAAATTGCAGGGAAAAAGTACCTTGTTCTACCAATATGCAATGTTTTATATTTATTTATATTGAAGTTCATTTGCCATATTTCTGCCCACTCAACTAATTTATTAATATCTTCTTGAATATGCAAATGTTCTGCTGCTGATTGTTATACTGTGTGTGTGTGTGTGTGTGTATATATATGTATATATAAGCAGAGCCTTTGGCTCCCTGCCCTATGGGCAGGGCTTGTGCTTCATAAACTCGCCTACAGCAAGGGCACATTAGGGTTACCCCTTTCGGGGGGAGGCCATTCTCCCTCTCCCCCCAAACCCCCTCCCTTTATGCAACATGGGGGCTAACCCTACCCCATTGTTGCATAACCCCCTCCCCCATTACCCCCACCCTGAGGTCATTCTCCCTCTTCCCCCAAAAAACCCTCACCCCCCTTTATGCAATTTGAGGGATAACCCCACCCCCCTTGTTGCATAAAATGGTTGAAACATTGTGGGTAATTTTTTTTTTTAATATAAAAAGGAAATGGAAGGAATTGTAGGCTTTTTTTAAATGTTTAAGGATGAGCAGGGCTGGATTTACCCTCTGCCACTCCTAGGCCAAGTTTTCAGAGCCACCCCACCCATACCCAAACTCTTTCTTCTTATAAACTGAACATATCAAGTGTTTGGTTTTAATGCTGTAAGTTTACCTGCATTACAGACTTTATTTACAAGCACAGAAGTATATTGCATTAAAATGTTTATAAAAAGCTCTACTGACTTGATATTTATTATGACAAATTGACAATGCCTCACAGACACAAAAATAAATTGAATCAAATTATGAGTCCAGGAGTCTACTGACCCTATCCTATCCACATTGTAGCTACATGTACCATAACAATAACAAACTGGATCATATTTGAGACCCAGTCCCATAATATTATGCTGGATGTCAATGTGGATTTATGGTGTTTACCACATTTACAGACTTGACAAATTGGTAAAAAACAATTATTCACCAAAACACAAAACAGAAAAGCAAAATACTGAGTTATGAAGTTGATCAATGCATAACTTACTGATACTGAGGGGATTTGTGAAAACAAGAGACAGAAAAGTTGATGCTCTGACTCAGCTGGCTGCTGCTGGCCTGCTGGTAGTGTTGCCAGATCATGTATGAATTTTTCTAAACCTTACATCATGAAAATTTAAAAGTAGGCATTTGGCCACTAAGCCCATTTATATTTATTTTTAAAAAAATAACTTGGATGGTTTAATTAACATTTGAGGATATTGGTGACTTTATAGCTTTATTTTTTCTACATAATTATAAAACTTAGTGACAAATTTGCCACTGCCACCATGAGCTAGCACCCAAGGCCATGGCCTAGTTGGCCTATTTGGAAACCTGGCCCTGTATACAAGTACAGTATAATCTCCCTATTAAGACTAGCTATGGGACCATGCAGTAGTGGTTGCTTTCGAGGAGTGGTCTAGTTACAGAAAATTGAGAGAAGAGCGTATTACGTCTGAGTAAATAGGCATATTGATTGTTCAGGTTTATAAAAAATTAAAACATTTATATGAATATTTTTTATTTAAACCGAATAAAACTGAATAAAATATAGGTAAATTTATAAATTAATATTAAATTTGAATCACTGTAATATGAGAATTTATATAAAATTTAGATTTTTAGTTAAACTTAATAAAACTAATAAATTTTTTAAATGAGCACAATATGTATAGTAAAGTCAATAAGTCTGAATTCACTTAGTTACTTCATAGCGAAAAAGCTGGTGATTTGTGGCTGTACCTGCTTAGCATCAATAGATTTCTGTTGTAAATTTTGTTCCAGTGAAGTAACCATGGTAAGCAGGTCTCCATAATCCCTGCTTAAGCAAAACTGCTTCAGATGACTAGCACACACCATGGTTGATGAGTGAAGTGATAGCAGGTTCTGGTTCAGGCTCAGGGTCATCATCTGGTGTCTAGCGTTTAGTGGGTGGCAGGAGAGATCATCCAGCAGCCTATCCTCCCAGCCTTCATCAAGGTGATCAGTCAGGGTTGGCAAGAAACCCACTTTTTTTGAAAAAGCCCACCCCAGGTGGGTTTTTTCGGGTTTTTCCACCTAAAACCCAAAAAAAAAACCGGGTAAAATTAGGTTTTTTCATATGTCCATATGGTAGTTCATATTAGACCTACCTATTCTTATTTTTATAATAATACTGTACTGTACCGTACACTATTAATATAACATTTGTCTTGTTTTTAGCAAAAAGGTTGCCTTCCAGGCAATTAAGCATAAAAAGTTATTATTTTCTCAGATTGAGCTTCACAACAAAATTTGGAAAACATGGACCAATTTGAACTAAATTTAGTGTGGTAAATTATCCTATTTGTTAGGCTATACTTCCTATGGAAGACAGGCCCCTGTGTCTTCTGCTGGAAGTAGATGAATTACAGCTCCCAAAGGGAACTTAATTCAGCTAGTTATATCTATTTAATTCATATTACTGAATATTTTTTTTTATTTCACAGTTAAATAAAACAAACTGGCAACAGCATATTTATCTTTACTGCTAGCCTACAGAATTAGTCTGTTTGAAGTTATAACTGCATTAAATAATGCCAAAGACCTTTGGATCAGGAAGAAAATCAGGGCATGAATGGAGTGAAGTCAATATTATTGATGGGACTAGTAAAGTTAGATGCAAACATTGCAGTAATGAAATAAGTAATAAAATAGAGCGAATAAAAATGCATTTAATGAAATGTTTGAAACACATGGAATCAAGAAACAAGACTGACAATACTGCCAGTACATCATCTTCATACTGCCATGACATAGACCTCTCAGATGATCCAGACTCATCCTCACCACCACTGACACAATTACAGATGAAAAATTCAAAAGAAAGTAAGCGATTTTGGCATGACAACAACAACTTTGCAGAAAAATGTCATTGATAACAAAATAGCCAAATTCTTTTATGCAAATAATATTCCATTTCTATGTGCAGAGTCTAAGTATTTTATTGAAATGATAGAGACTCTAAGACCAGGCTACACTCCACTTTCCCGTCGAAATTTGTCTGGTCCACTTTTAAATACAATCCATGAAGAAGTAGAAAATTCCTTGAAGATGCAGTTGACTGAAGAATCAGGATGTATAACACCCTGATTGGCTGATGTCTACACTCTATAACCTGCTACCTCACCCAAAGAGTTATACCTGTAGGTCTATTTGTTGACTCATGGTTGCTTGCTTTGCATGTAAAATCATTATAGGCGCCCATATGACAATTTTTAAAAATAATTGCATATGCACTTCTTAAGTTTCATGAAAAAAACCACAAGTGGGTAAAATAGTGGGGTTTTTCGGGCTGGGCCCACTAGTGCCAACCCTGTGATCAGTAGTAGGGTAGTCACTGTCCATGTTTGCATACTCCTCAATGCCCAGGATGGAATCTATCATGTTCTCTCATGCCATGTTGAGCAGGCAGGCCAAAGGTACATCATCATCTGGATCATCATCCTTAGGTGGAGGTGTCATGCCACACCTTTCAAAACACTTAGTGACTGTGGATAGCTTTACTTCAGACTGGTGCACTAAATAACCACACAAGCACAGCTTAAGATTTATGAAAAAGGTCAAAGATGTTTCCAACATTATTGTAATATGATGTCACATGGCCAGATAGTTCACAAAGCAACCACACACTGTTCAGAAACTGACTAAGCATCATTTCTGAGCTTCATTTATACAGGGGTCACCAACCTGTGCAGTACCGCCCACTAGTGGGCTCACATTAAAGGTAATTAAACATTTATGTCATTATTTATTTTATCGATTATGTTGATTTATTCTTTTTGATCTAAGGTGGGTGATAAGCTTTTTTAATTTTCAAAAAATCGTAAAAGTGGGCGGTGAACAAAAAAAAGGTTGGTGACCCCTGATTTATACAAAAGTGACCACTGGCAACTAGAGCTCCATGACCTTGAGAGGTTCCAGTTGGATTATAGATAAAAAATTGGACCTGAGCCAAATTCAATGGTTGTTCAGAATAGGGGAGTGGTTGACTTGGGGAATATTGATATAAGGTATTGAGCATTAGATTAGTTCGGGACTGGTTAAAAGTGGTCATAATTGGGGATCAGTCGTGTCTGGGAGATAGTTGCTAGTGGAGATTCTACTGCATATGTTATGGATAATGGTAGTTGGACAATGTATGCTTTGTCTCAACATACCACACATTGTCCTCCCTCTTTGACAGAGCCCAAAATATAAGAATATATAGTTTGGAGTTTGACCAACCCCAGCTGGATTTAAAGAAATGACTGTCTGAGCAACAGTGTGTAACTTCATCTCTTATAATTCTAATATTTGAGTTTTGAAATCATTTTCAAGAAAATCAAGTGATGGAGGGAAGTTTTCTGCTCTTTTAACCACTATTGAAGAAAAAAAGTCAGTTGAAAGTAGATATGATGCCTACATAACAGAAATATATGTTTAGCCATTTTCCTGAACCCTTGGTTCAAGAATAGATTCTGTGATAGAAGTCCAGATCACTTGATTGATTGGATGATAAAAAATTTGGGAAGTATGTATTTTCACTGGTATGGCCTATAAAGTTTCATAGGCCAACAGAATAAATGAAAATATTCTATAAAGTTTGACAAGAGAGAAATACAGTACTGGAAAAATTATTATGGATTTTTCTAAAATTTCTGTTTTTTTGTATTAAAAGCTTCCTTAAACTTAAATAATTGATGTAAAAGTTATTTATTTAGCCATTGTTATATTGTGTTAGTACTTTTCTGGCATATTAGTAAATAAAATGTTCATATATGGCAACTGAGGAGTATATAGAGTAGGGCTGTACCGGATCCAGAGTCTGGCCGGACTCTGGATCTGAGTCTCAGTCCGGGTCTGGCCGGGGTCTGGCCAGACTTCCCACTTTTATTGAATTTTGTCCTTAAAAGCTCAGTGATATTTTCTTTATGTTCCAAATCCAAATACTTTAACTGTGAAATAGTTCCAAATAAAGGATGACATTGTTTTTAGTTTTTACTTTATTTCTTTAATTTTGATAAATTAAATGATGCATAAATGATGGCTAAAATATGGTTTAAATGCATTGATGCAATTTATAATAATTAAAGCTGTGAAGGAGTTTGATACTGGCCTGAAAATAAATTGAAAAAAAAATTGAATAGTAAACATATAGCTAAATTATAGGGATGGGTGGTATCGATATCTAAGTATTGCTATTTCTGATACCATTAATTAATTAAGCATTTTCTAAATCTATAAAAGATAATAAAATACTTGTGAAACGAAACTAGAAACTAATGTATTGTCACTCTCACCTCCCAATGGTGAGTAGAGGGGATATACTGAAAAACCAGGTGTATTGTTAAAGGAACTGAATAACCATTAAAACATGAAATAATTTTATTTGAAATTTGCAAAAAAGTCTCAAGTCCGGTACAGCCCTAATACAGAGTGGCAACACTTATTCAAACTACCACGTGGTACAATCAGTTACCCCAGTATTACTTGGTGTGTGGTGGAGTGCTACGTGTTTTGAAAGTTTTTTGTATTTTTAATGTATATGCATAGTTTCTCTAAATTGAAGCTACCTATTCAATATTTTTCCTTTATTATTACAGCTGACAAAGATTTCTAGGAATATTGTGAAAGATGGGTAAAGGAAAAGATTTAAGTCCTCGTAAAGTAGGACAAATTAGTTTTATTGGAAAGTAGCTTGCTGAAACAAAAAGAAATAGCTAGAAAACTTAGTGTATCAACACAAATAGTCAGTGTGATCAACAAATAAATTGCTAAAGGTGAAGAAACCGAGTCGAGACAGATCGGAAACTGTGGCAGAAAGTAGTGCACTAATCCAAGATTGAATAGAAAAATAATAAACATGGCTTTGAATGACTGAAGGGCATCATGCATGAAGATATCTAGCATGCTGGCGGAAGAGGGTGTAATTGTGAGCTGAAGAACAGTAAACAATCGGCTTTTAGAATGTGGGTTGCGAGCTTATCATCCTAGGAAGAAACCACGACTCACTGAGGCAATGAGGCAGGTCCATTGTGCATGGGCAAAACAACATGAAAAGTGGACTGTGGATGATTGGAAGAAGATAAAATTATATTCTATAATAGTTGTGATGTTTAGAAACTTTTCTTACTACCCTTGTTACATTACCTCCATTTTCACATGAAGCATCTTAAGGATACAGCAAGATAACTTGCTTTCTCTCCATGCTTAGTAGGTTCTAATAACGTTATTTTATCTCAGGTTGTCTTCTCTGACAAATCAACTATAGCAGTGCTTGATGATTGCGTTCAAACCATCTGGCATTAACCTGGGGAGGAATTTTTGCTGGAATGTTTGAAGAAAACAGTTAAATTTCCGCAAAAAATTATGTAGGGAGCTATTTCAGTGCATGGAACAGGTTGGTTGCATATCATTAATGGCACTATGAACCAGGATAAGTATATAGGGGTACAGTACTGAGAGATTGTTTACTACATCAAACAAAAGATTGGTATGGAAATGAAGCATGGATATTCCAGCAAGATTCGGCTCCATGCCATACTGCAAAAAAGTTAAGATGTGGTGCTCACAAAATGGCATCAGATTGCTCCCATGGCCTGGTAATTCACCAGACATGAATCCCATTGAGACTTTATGAGATGAATTGAAGGACGAGATTCATCAAACACCAATTACTACTAAAGTGCAGCTCATTGAACGACTCATACACATCTGGTTTCACTCGGCTAAAATCAAAACTTTATGCCAGACTTTGATTCTTGGTATGCCAAAATGTGTGCAGGCACTATTATCAGCTAAGGGGGCCAAACTAAATACTAATAGCCTAATAGGACATATCTGCATTAAGACTTCAAAATAAATGTGTTTTATCCGGTAAATATGTATTTAAATTGCCCTCAAACACCACAAAACGAAATTTCACAAAAATCTATAATTTTTCCAGTACTGTAGATTATAGACATAAGACTAAGTGATTATAGATGTTAATTTAGTATCTATTTGCTTAGTGCTGAGGCCCACCACACCTGACTGGCCTGAAGCCAACTAAGATCTAATAAAAATCACAAAGGAATAAATAAACTCCACTTTCAAGTTTATTTTCATAATGAATAACCAAATATATTTGTTAGATATAACATACAAAAACTGTAATAAAACAGTCAGACTAACCTCAAATTATGGAGGTACTTCATAGCCTCTCAGCCTGTATCAACAAACCCATTAGTTGCTGTGTTATCCACAGGTGGCAGCATGCATGGAGCTGGCACAATGTTTATGTAATGTTTTATAATTAATTTAGTTAGCTATAGTGCTAAGAGAACAAGCATATTCACAAGGGAACAATTTGGGTCTAAGTTAAAATAAGGCACATAAATAGATGGTGCATCAGTAAATTTAGGGGCCTATGATAGAAAAGTGCCCTGGGCCTATGAAACCCTTAATCTGGCCCTGTATAGGAGGAGATTGTAGATGCCAATCAACCAGGGAAGTACTCGAGGGGTGGACATTAGGCAGGAGGCAGGAGACAGGGAATGCTAGAACTCCTGTTTCTCCTGTCACTGTCCTCTTTAGTTGATCTTTTTCCCTCTCTCATCTACCCTGTGAGCAGTCCAGTATGCTCTCAAACACACGCTTCTCCATTTATCCTTCACTACACATACATGCATTTAACACACTACACTCAACCCTCCATTTACATGGGTGTTATGTTCCTAAAAACCCCTGTGCAAATGGAGACTAAAACCTTATGGAAAAAAATACATTGAATCCCAAGACCTTCTGAACCACTCCCCATGACCAACTATTTTCACTCGTACATCACTAAAACACAGAAACACAAAATACATCATACACCAGCCTTATAATATACATTTATTATATATTAACTGACAAGACTGTGAATGTTCTGCCATTTCTTGTACTTCTCAAACCAGCCTTTACTGGTAGTAAAAGGCTCAGCAGATGAAGGTTCACCCATATCTTCCTCAAGACACCCAAATTCTGAGAGCTTTGCAACTGATGATAGGGTATGACATGTTTACCTCCTCCCTGGTTTTGATCTTCTAACCCACAACCCTAATAACTTTTTAGTCCTCTACAGCAAGGGATTTCTCATTTTAAAAGTCACAGTAGCTTCTAGCGAGGGAGCCATCACCCACTGACTGCTTAATTTTCTCAGCATTTCTCTTGATTATATGAATTGTACTCTTGTTCACACCATACGCATGGCCTAGTGACACTGCCAACTCCCGCTTCTCCAAATGTTCTAAGATTTGAAGCTCAGTTTTTAGTGGAATAGAAGTTCTAGACTCCTTACTTGGATTGTCTTCTGATGAAGATGTGCTAGGATGCTTAGAGGCACTCATTGTGACAAATCAAAGGGTGCAATGTAACAATGGCATCACCAAATTAAAGATCGAAAGTGTAAAACATCCGACTCACATGGCTCCATGTGGGTAACTGATGCCCTACCACCTCACTGAGTGTGTGGAGAGGGGTAGGGAGGAGAGGACAGCTCCCCAAGACACGCGACTGTCACCACACACACACACACACACACACACACACACATAGCTGTGTCGATTCAGTCCAGAGTGTGGTAATTTTAAAACTGAGACCTTGTAAGTCTGAGACCACCCCCGTGCTTTCAGAGGGTGGGGATCAAAATTGAAAACATTGTATAGCTGAAACCATGCATTCAGAAACTGTGCAAATGGAGGGAGTAGTGTGTGCTATCTTTTCAAAATTTATAAAAAAGAAAATGGCATTGTGAACTTTGGAGACTGATTTTGGCTCTCTTTCTTATAAAGGGGGCATTTTTGCAGGCACACACCCTTGACCCCACCTTTTTACATAAAAAATTAAAATATATATATTAGGGTGGTCCTCAAAATCGAAAGTTGGAATTATTCAGCACCCAGGGCCTCAATCTGTGAGGTTACCCATAAAAACACTGTGGTTAAAATTTCATTGAGAAATAATATTTACCCTGTGCTCATGAAGGTTGAAGTTTATAGGGTATACCAGCCTCCAGGTCCCCCCCATTTAAGGGTATTAGCCGCTCAGGGGCGGGGGTCTCATGGGTGCTGACGCCACTCATTGTCGCCCGGTTCGCAGCGTGGCCTTCTGAGTGTCCGGGAATTTCTTCTGGTGCTCTGCAACACCCAGGAGCATGTACTGCAGCTGGTCCTCCTTCTTCGTGTGGTGCCTGTTGTATTCTTGTGCCAACGCCACGGCCCGCTCGGCATGGTCGTTGGTCACGGACAGGTTCCGGACCACCTCGGCAGCCGCTTGGAATTGCTCGCTGTCCGGCCATTTCGACACATCCTGTTCCAGGAATCCACGTCGCAATTGGAGTCGGTCGAAGAACTGGCGAGTCCTCCCTGTCACAAATGTCTCTAATGACAGGGAAGAGCACGCCAGGACCGATGCTCTCTTGGGCGGGTCGTCCTCCAACATCGCAGCAGTCATCGCCGCCTTCGTTTCCGGAGGAACATCGTCATCGAAGAGAGCCAGGGCCACCAACTCCTCGGACAAGTACCACAGGTGGTTGGCGAATTTTGACTTGGCTGCTTTCGCCACCTCCTTGTCTTCATATTTTTCCAGAACCTGGAGGAGCCAGAGATCTCTCAGGGGGGCCTTCGCCGCGTTCGGGGCCTCCATCCACGCCTTTGTGTAGAACTTCACGGCGAACACGCTCAGGCGCCAAACTCCGGCCTCTTCCTTGGCTGTGAGCTGTAACTGCCACCGGAACATCCATACCTTCAGGGCGTACAACACCTTCGACATCCAGCAGGCCTGGTGCATCGCACCGGGCGCTCGGAACTGAATCCCACGGGGGGGGCACTCCACCGAGGAAGATGATGGTGAGTTCCAAGGGCTCCAAATAATCATCCCGGGGGTGACCTTTCTGCAAGGCCTTCTTGCAGAACTTGATGATGGAGTCTGCATCCTCCTCGATGATTTGACGAGCGTTGGCATCACTCATGATGTGGTCGTAATCTTCTTGGTTCACAAACTCCCATTGCGCCTTGAATCGCTTGAAGAGCTGAACCTCGGGTGCCAATGACGGTCCAAGGACTTCCGTGAAAACCGCACTGACAAGAAGCTCCAGGACATGGTGACGACATGCCAGATAGAGGAGGCTTCTCCCAAGTTCCTGCTCGATCAGCACGCATGCACCTGTGTTCTTTCCCGTGTTTGAAGCCGTAGTGTCGAACGAGAGGGCACCAACTTTGTCATCCAATCCCCAGTCTCGCAGAGCTTCCACCACAGCTTTGGCACAGTTTGCACCAGTACCGGAACCGAGCTTGGCGACCTGGAGGAGCTGCACCTCGCCGCCACAAGAGACCAGGATCGGGAGTCGATCAACCTGTTCCTTGGACGTCAGATCCGCCATCAGCTTCCCATCCCAGTGAACAACGAGCGCAGCTTCTCGATGGAAGGGCTCCTTGAGCTGAGCGGCAACTTGGCGTTGCACCATCCTTTGGCGCCGTATGGACAGCTGGTTGATGTTCAACTCATCAATGTTGTGGCCAAGGGACTGAGCCATCTCACTGAGCACGTAAACGGTGTTGCGGTTGGTCAGCTTCGTGTGGTCCAAGCTAGCCACCAGAGCCGGTGAAATGATATTTGCTGGCCAACTGCGCTTGGGTGGGCTGCAACCTCCGACAGCGCCACAGGTGGGAGAGTCGCTGGGGGGTGAAGAGCTCGAGCTGGAAGAGGCCAATTCTGCTGTTTGAGAAGTAGTGGCCATTTCTTCAGTCGCACGGCGCTGATGGCATTGTTCAGCCTCCCTCCGCTGCGCAACATTGCGCTCTGTGCGAGCCAGGACCACATCAGCTCCTCCCATGGTCCCCCTGCAGCGGGTTCTCGTTGGGCGATCAGGAAGGCCTTGTCCTCCTCAATGTTCATCATGTTCAGTGCGTCAGCGTGGGTGACATCAAAGAGGTTGCAGAACATCTGCTGGAAGGAGGCTTCCCGTGCAATCTGGGCATCTGAGCGTCGATTCTTGTTCTTCTTGAGAAGCTTGTATTCGCCATACAACTTCTCTAGCTTCTCAGTGATGTGGTCTCGTCTCATCGTTGGAATCCGCGCTTTCGTCCACAAGATAAGCACTTCATCAGCAATGGCCGTGACAGCTTCCCTCGTCGTCATTGCCGCCTTCGTGCTCAGCTTGTGCAGAGTCAGGCCGAGGACGTCGCCGATGGACGGCAACTTGCTCCCCGTGAGTGCGGAGACTGGCGTCACAAGGAAGTCTTTTGAACGTGTACTGGCCATTTCACCAAAATAACACCTGGGGAAGATACATTTGAAACGTTTAATACCAATTCTAAAGGCAAGCCAAAGAAAAACACTAATCTGTCAATGGTGAGAGCAACACCACACACAATCTGACCCTCTCAGCAAGGCGTGTCAACGGCCCACATAGGGGCATAACTTCAACCTTCTTGAGCACAGGGTAAATATTATTATTTCTCAATGACATTTTAACCACAGTGTTTTTATGCATAACCTCACAGATTGAGACCCTGGGAGCAAGAGAAATATACGTTTGAAATCCCCCCCCCCCCCCAGCTTGAGGACCACTCTAATACATACCAGTGTGTGTGTATATATATATATATATATATATATATATATATATATATATTAGAATCCATTTATTGTAATCACTGATATTGTTATCAATCGCCTAATGTTATCAGAATTAACAGTCCCAAAGCATCGAGGTTAAATTACATTATAAAACCTCCGCTTATAGTAATCAGAGTTTCGGTTATAGTTATCAGAATCTTAAAGTGATTCATAAAATGACTCGGCAGATTTCACCACTTTTCATCGGTCTTTCCACTCCAGCCTATTTATTGGTTCAGTTACATGCTAGCTTTCATTCAAGATGGTAGTCTTAAACAGTGCTAACAGTGCTTAAACATTGCTATAATTTGTTGGTTCAGGTCCACTCTAGCTTTTGTTAATTGCTAAAAGAATTTCTCTCCTTGATGCCCTACATCTTATAACAATGTCATGGAAACAAGTGACAGAAAACCATTGAAAACTGTTTCACAAAGGATGGCTTCTTTAAGAACGGCACAGAAACATCTCCAAATGAAGAACCCGATGCTATTGAAGAGGAAATCATTGAGAAACCCCCAGATGGTATGTCAGAAGAAGATTTTAAAAGCTGGTTGGCCATTGATGAGGAAATTCAAGTGGCAGCTACCATGACATCATCAGAAATATGCCAAGCTGTTACTGAAGCAGGCTCTGAATTGGCTGAAGAAAGGGAAGAGAATGAAGACACTAAACAAGAAGATAGTCCAGAAGACCCTCCAACAAACGCTCAGATGCGAGAAGCTCTGCAAATACTTCGTCGTGGCGTGCAACACCGATCTGCTGAATTTCAAAAGCATTATGATTATGAGCGCTTTATTAATGACTTACCGCAGGCAAACAACACTAGATGAATTTCAACAGTAAATATTAAAGGTATGAATTTTTTAAATTGTTTTATTACTGCCTTTTAACTGTTTTAACATACACCGCTTTATGTTATCAGTCGGTTATTATTATCAATATACAGTGGACCCCCGATTTGAGTACGTAATCCGTTCCAGCATGGCGTACTGAATTCGAAATGTACTCAAATCGAACTTAATAACCTATGGGAATTAATTAATTCGTTCCAAAACCCAAAAATTTCACCCCACCTCTACTTTTTCTATAGAAATTGGCCTACGAAATTTAGTAATTGTATTAAAAATAGACAGAATAGAATACACTATGTACTATGAGTACACTGTCACTATGCCACAATATAAAATACAGTATCAAAGTCACTGCATGTACGAATCACCAAATTTATGCTATATTTTCACTATTTTATGCTGTAATCAACAGAAACTAACATAAATAAACACTAAGTACAAAGTCAGAAAACAAAATGTACGAAATTCTAACAGAAATCCCTAAGAACACCTGTACTATTCAAAACATTAGACCCTGAATGTTCCCGCAATGAACGCTCTAGACAAACTGAAACGCATTCGGCGTTGCTGGCTGACGTACTCAAATTGAGTTTTCTACTCAAGTCGAGTCAATAGGAGCCTATGGACGAGCGTACTCAAATCGATGCGTACTCAAATCGGGGTTCCACTGTAGCTGTATCCCAAAGTGATTATAATAAGCGGATTCTACTGTGTGTATATATAATATATATATGAGGGGTCCTGTGTCTTAAGGTACAGTACCTACCATACACCCGCCGCAAAATGACTTCGGACCTTCGTGTGATATTCCGCTGAGAAAGCGGTCTGAAATCAATTTGCATTTCTCACGCTACCGAGTAAAATATTTTGTCTGGAAGTATCTGGCATGTTGTTAGTCGATCCCTTTATGCTACCGCAGAGGCAAAACTCGTCAGTGTTTAGATAGAGGTGACGTGGGGGTGTTGTGTTTCTGCCGTACCGCATCCAGAATTCTTGGATTTTTGTGTGCAGTCGTTTGTGTTCTTTATTTTTCTTAAAGTGCAGTGGACATGCCTGGGAAGTATTGTTCTGTTGAGGAGAAGGCCTGTATTCTTGCGTGGAGGCAAGAAAATGTCCCGATAAAGACGATATGCGAGCGTACTGGTTGGGCGAAGTTGACCATCATGAAGCTGCTGGCGGCGGCTAGAGGCCTACCACCCAACGTCGTACCGAAGCACAATTTCGGTGGTGGAAGGCGAAGGAAGACATCTAAGGCCACGGATAACCTCATAAAGAGAGAAGTGTTGAAGAACCCTCGACTTACAGCGTCTCAATTGAAAAAGAACTATCCCAAGCTGCTGGAAGCCATGTCTGTTCAAATGATCCAGCACCGGCTGCAGAAGGACTTGGGGTTACCATGCCGTACCACCGCCAAGAAGCCACTTATCACTGACTGCATGAAGAAGCAGCATGTTGCCTTTGCAAAGAAATACGTTCATTGGACATCAGCACAGTGGAGGAAGGTGATGGGTCATTCTCTGTCAGATCAACCAGTGCCTAACACCCTCATCTCTCAGATTTTGCTGAAATTTGGTTTATAGGGAGCTTGTGGGCCCTGAATCCATTTCTGAAATTATAAGGTCAATCCGACCAACGGTTCAAGAGATATGACCTCGGGAAATTTGAGGTCACTTGCGAGGTCACTAACATTTGGCGACCCATAACTTGGGTAATAATGGTCACAATTATATAAAAGTATATATATTTAGAATCAGAAAACGACAAGGAATCCAAATATGCAAGTTTTAGAACTCTAGGTTGAAAAATAAAAAAGTTACACTGTAACCAAAATTTGAGGTCACGATTTGACCTCTGGGGTATCAAATGAGAATTTTTTTTTTAAATGTAAAAAATGAAGGCATAGGCATTGGCTATTAGAATCAGCAAAAAAACGTTTGTTTGTTAGTATTTTTCATGGAACTAACATATAAGTGAACACCATATTCATAAGTTGTGTGTCAATTCTACCTATTTTTTCACACTTAAGCTCATAATTTGACCTATAGAAATTAAAATTACATTTTTTTATAGATATAAAAACAAAGGCAAAAAATGTAAAATTGTATTTCACTGCTAATCTACACTGGCAATAATAGTTATAATAGTGAAAGGGGAAGACCTACTTAGAGGATTCATGTGCTAGCCTAATACAATTTTTGCATGCTCGATGCTCTCATCAATTTCTTTTTGTGGAAAAATGTATTGAATTCTGCTGCCTCCTCTTAGGGTAGGACAACTCATTACAGTTAATATATGATGTCCTGGCACTGCACATGAATCCTTGTTTGATGGATAATAATATGCACTTGATCCTGATGACCCAGAGGGATGTAGAAAGTTCACAGTGAAATCATCAAACTCTTCACAATATTCCTCCACAATTCCATACCAAACTTGCATGTCATAAATGCAGCCATCATACTCTCCTGGTTTGACACATTTTAGGTTACCAAGCATTGCAGGTTCATTAGTAAAATGACTTTTCCTTATTCTTTTCTTTTCTCCAATGCCACTTGAAATGGGATACACCATCAGTTCTTCCTTGTTTAGGGGAACAAATCTATGATATTTCTGAGTTCCAGGAATAGCCCTACTATCCTTGAATCGATGTTCCAACCGTTCTTCTGCATCTTTCAAATCAGCTGTAGTTACAAAGAAAAAATTTATCTTCTTGCTCAAGTTTTCTTCACAAAACTGAAACATGTGTTCTGGTGTAAGAATTTGCCTCTCTGTAGTTCTCTGCAAACTGGCACGAGCAGTAGCTCTTTTCACTGTTCTTCCAATCCCATCACATGCATTTTTGCCATGGGATGTAGCAAAGAAGTGCCATTCACAAGACAGACCAAAATCCTCTTCACGGTAACAGAGATTTGTGAAGTTGTATCTGTTCTTATATTGGCCAGCACATCCATCTGAGAAATAGTGCACCTTCTTCAATTGTGGGCATCTGAATTTAACATATGTCATAAGCTTCAATATGAATGAGTAAACCATTATAGTGTTGTGTTTTAGTGATGCAGATAAGAAACAGACACTAAAATGGCTAAGTTCCTGGTCTGCAGATGATCTATAATAGATGACAAAAGGGTGAACTGTACACTGTGAATTGTCCCAGTGAAACCCTTGGGCAGCATCCTGGACAATGAAAGAATAATTCTCAGAGAAATCACCTACTATAACTACCTCGCTCTGAGGTGGTAGTGTTTCTTTCAACTGCTTGAAGTACTGTGATTGTTGCTGAGCAACAAAGTGATGACGAACCATGCGGGATATTTTCATGCTTAGGGATGATAAGTATTCATGAAGTGGCTCCACCTTATCAACCATTGTACAACGGTCAACAGTCACCCATTGCTTGTAAGATATTTCATTTGGAGCTGATTTCACACTGTCAAGTAACTCAAGAAAATCCAGGACACCCTCTTCTCTTGGGCAATCATTGCAAAGTTGCATCATGCAAGTCTCTCTTTCTGTACTGCAGACACTGTAATCCATAAGATCCTTGTATGAAAGACCTCTTTCTCCCAATGCAGCCAGCTGCAATTTTGGATTTTGATGGTATGTGCAGACACAGACAGAATGAGTCCCACCACTACCGGCAAGCACACAATATGATGGCCGTAATTTTGCAAATGTGGAAAATCCTATTTTGGGATTCTTTTCATCATTTTTATATAGTTCAAACATCTCTCTTAAATTCCCGAGGACCAATCGTTTTTGCACCTTCATTGCACCTTCAGCACTGATAACTTTCACGCAATCCTTTTGGCCAGGACACATACGACTAACCTCTTCTGACTCATAGAATCTTCTAACTATATCTTTGTGTTCTTCAGATATCACTTTTCCTTTGCTCATTAGTGGAATCTTCGGAAGGATTCCATGTTCTGATTTAAGTGAACGGCTTCTTTTCACCATGTATGTTTGTAGTTTGAAAGAAACTAGCTGTTTTTTTCAATTGTGTATGGTGAGAGTATCAATATTTGTAGTTTGTGATGGTGACATTGCTCTCCAGGAATGACTGTTTCAATTCATTCATTAATTTGTCTAGATGTTTTTCAGATTTAGTTTCAGGTTTTGAAGTATCACTTACCTCCTCGGTAATTTGAACACCATAACTGAGTTCTAGCCTCTCCTTCAGGTGTTTCTGAGCAGATGATAGCTTACCACGAGCCTTGCGCTTTTTCTGGCTTAATGACAGCCCTTCTGAAAAGAACAGAAAAAAAGGTTTCACACACTGAATATTAGTAATTAAATATTAATTATAGTACCTTAAATGCTATATAATTGGCTATATAGTAGATCAAACAGACCTTGTAGTAAAGTAAAGTTATTATATTAATTTATTACTTACTTTTTTTAACTGGTGTTGGTCCAGAAATGCTATAGAACTGGTTCAACTGAAGTTGAAGGATTTTCCTTTATCAAGCAATCACGTCATTGTCCAGATCTTGAATTGAGAGATGTTACTCAAGCCACTGATATAGATGATTCATTTGAATCCTGCTCTCAGACTCGTTGTTTTCAGTGGTACTAAGTATAGTGGGGTTTTTCATTATCAGTGTCCAGCAGTTCACACACAACAATGAGTCTTTTTTCACTCTTCCAGCACATTTTTCAACAAGTACATCAGTCACTTTTCTAAGATTGATTGTTATGCGTTTCTTGTGTTTTTGAATAGGGTCCTGGCAGTATTTCAAGTGCCGAACCATTGTATTTTGATCTGTAAAGATATAGGATTTACAATTAGGTAATATATATTTTTTAGAAAATATATAGCTATACACACTTAATATTTTAGGCCTTGATAGTCCTCTGAGGCTCATTAAAACACCATACCACCAGCCACCCACAGTGCTGGCTGGAACTGTACTAACCTGTAGACAAGGAATTTTGCAACTATCTGTGTTGATTCTGCACTTAGACAAGTAGCAACATGTTTCAACAGGTTTTGTTTAGGCTACATGTGAGCTTAGTCTTCCCCTTTCACTATTATAACTATTATTGCCAGTGTAGATTAGCAGTGAAATACAATTTTATTAAATTCTTGGAGCTTGAGGTCAAATTGATAGCTAAGATATAAAAATTCCTTGAAATGACAAGCAATTTATAAATATGGTGTTCACTTATAAGTTAGTTACATGAAAAGTACCAACATAAACAAACTTTTATGATTGTTTCTATTAGTCAAGAACTCTGACTTTGTTTTTTTATACTATAAAAAATGTAATTTTAATTTCTATAGGTCAAATTATGAGCTTAAGTGTGAAAAAATAGGTAGAATTGACGCACAACTTATGAATATGGTGTTCACTTATATGTTAGTTACATGAAAAATACTAACATAAACAACTTTTTTTTGCTGATTCTAATAGCCAATGCCTATGCCTTCATTTTTTACATTTAAAAAAAAAATTCTCATTTGATACCCCAGAGGTCAAATCGGTGACCTCAAATTTTGGTTACAGTGTAACTTTTTTATTTTTCAACCTAGAGTTCTAAAGCTTGCATATTTGGATTCCTTGTCATTTTCTGATTCTAAATATATATACTTTTATATAATTATGACAATTATTACCCAAGTTATGGCTCGCCAAATGTTAGTAACCTCGCGAGTGACCTCAAATTGCCCGAGGTCATATCTCTTGAACCGTTTGTCGATTGACCTTATAATTTCAGGAAATGGATTCAGGGCTCACAAACTCCCTATAAACCAAATTTCAGCAAAATATGAGAGATGAGGGTGTTAATTTCAATTTTTTTTGGTTGATCTGACAGAGAATGACCCTGATGTTTTCAGATGAAAGCATGTTCCAGGTGTTCCAGATTCGATCTGCCAAGGTGCGATGCCCATCATCTGCTAGTCGGTACCACCTGGCCTACACGGTACCGACTGAGTCAGTGATGGTGAGAAGGGAAATGGGGGTCTGTACTTCCTTCCCAAGAATGTGATGATGAATGGTGACCATTATATTGACGTTCTTAACGACCATTTGTTGAACCACTTCGCCATTCACAGCAGTGAGATTTTTTATGCACGACAGTGCCCCCTGTCACAAGGCCAAGAAGGTGATGAAGGCTTAATGAGCGGAAGATTAAGGTGTTAGAGTGGCCTGGCAATAGCCCCGATCTCAACCCCATTGAGAACGTTTGGCATTACATGAAGAAGATCATGCATGAGCGAAGAAGACTCCTAACCTGCGAACCTCAAGACGGAGCTGATAAAGGTGTGGTGCAAGGAGATGACTGGACTACTTCAGGCAGCTCAGTGATTCCATGCCCAAACGGCTCCAGGGGGTCCACAAGAACAAGGGAGCCATGACTTCATATTGATGTAACTAAGTTTTTAAATATATTTGGTTTTTTATAATGATGTTTGTGCTTTTCCTCCAAAATGGTAGATGGTCCGAAGTCATTTTGCGGTGGGTGTAGGTGCCAAAATTAAAATTTGCCAGAAATTGCCTCCAAAGTTCAGCAATATTCTCGCAATAGTATCTCTGTTATTAATTGAGTTAGAATGTTCATTTTTGTCTAAATTAGAGTTCTAAGTATGCTAATGAAGATGTTGATGAGTTTTTGGAATAGATTTTCATATTTTATATTTTGTATATATTTTTTTTTTATTTTTTGATTTTCTTATTATGCCAAACTTTGGGTGAACTTTTGGCTGATGATAGAGATGAAAAAAGTAGTTTGCTTCATAAGGTTTTCAACCATACTTCTAGTGTCGTAAGGTTATTATAACCCAAACCATGCGATAGAGGAAGGGTGAAAATAGTGATATCCATGAAAAACACATTTTTGCCTGTGGTGGCACTTAGGTATCTTAAGACGTGCAACCCCTCATATAATATATATATATACAGGGTGTCCGAGAATTATCTGTACAATTTTTGGCTGTTATTAAAAGTCAGCCATGGTTTTGGAAGAAGTAAGGTCGTTGGAGAGTGTACAAGAATGGTGGGAGGAGAACAGCGGGTGATATTGAGAGTTGGTGAGGAAGTACTGGGCAAAACATCAGGTAGAAGACCCCCTGAAGATAAAGAGACGTGGTGGTGGAATGAAGAGGTTCAGGAGGTGATTAAAAGGAAGAAAGATGCTAAAAAAAGAAGGGGACACATCTGGTAGACAAGAGGATAGAGAAAGCTATAGGCAGGCGAAAAAGGAGGCGAAGAAGGGTGGCAAGAGCCAAGGCGCAGGCGATGGATGAAGTATATAAAGAGTTGGAGACACCGGTGGGAGAGAGAAAGATCCTTAGAATAGCGAAGGCTAGGGATAAGGCGAGTAAAGATTTTGACTCAAATTAAACGGTTAAAGGATGGGCAGGGGAGTGGTCTTAAAGGATCAGGATAAAATCAGGATAGATAAGAGGTTATTTGAACATCTGTTAAATGAGGAAAACAAGGGTTATTTTTGAAGATGGTGTCCCAAATCAAGGGTTAACTTCAGGAGTGAGTAGGGAGGAGGTGAAGGTGGCATTGAAGAATGAAGAAGGGGAAGGCATTGGGGACCGGATGGGATACCAGTGGAGGCGTGGAATTGTTTGGGAGATGAGGGCATAGATCTATTGTGGGATCTGATGCAGAAGATATATGAACAAGAGGAAAATGCCGGAGGAGTGGGGGGATAGTACACTCGTACCTATCTACAAAGAGAAGGGGGACATCCAGGATTGTGAAAATATAGGGAATAAAGCTTATGTCACACATGATGAAGTTGGGAAAGGATATTAGAGAAAAGGTTAAGAGAAGAGACAACTGTCGGGGAAGAGCAGTTGGGTTTTATGCCAGGTAGGGGACCAACTGATGCGATTTTTGCACTGAGGCAGTTGATTGAGAAACACCTGGGAGCGACAAAAGGGACTGCACATGGTTTCATCGACCTAGAGAAAGCATATGATAGAGTGCCACGCCAGGAGGTTTGGAGGTGTATGATGAGAGAAAGGTGTGCCGGAGAAGTACGTTAGGTTGGTGCAAAAGTATGTATGAAGGAGCAAGGACCCAGGTTAGGAGTAGTGTAGGTGTAACGGAATGGTTCCCGTGAGGGTTGGTCTACATCAGGGATCTTCTTTGAGCCCGTACCTTTTGTTTTGATTATGGATGTGTTGGCCCAGGGGATAAAAGATCAATCCCCTTGGTGTATGCTCTTTGCAGACGATATTGTTCTGTGCAGCAAACAGGAGAGAGAAGTAGTAGAAAGAAAATTGGAGGAATGGAGAGGGCTTTTGAAGACAGAGGGTTGAAAATCAGCAGAAGAAAATGGATTAGAGTACCTGAGGTTCTACAAAAATCAAGACTCAGAAATTAGTTTAGAGGGAGCGCAGGTTAAAGAGAGTAAGTAAGTTTACGTACTTGGGATCGACAGTGGCTGAGGACGGTGAGCTGGACACAGAAATAACACACAGAGTGCAATCTGGTTGGAAAAATTGGAAGAAAGTTTCAGGGGTGTTGTGTGACCGAAGAATAGGCGCAAGGGTTAAGGGAAAAGTGTATAAGACTGTGGTAAGACCGGCTATGATGTATGGGGCTGAGTCTTGGGCTATAAAGAAAGATCATGAGAAAAGACTAGATGTAACGGAGATGAGAATGCTGAGATGGATGTGCGGAGTGACAAGGTTGGATAGAGTAAGGAATGAAAGGATTAGGGGCACAACAAAGGTTGGAGAAATCTCGAGGAAGATACAAGAAAGTAGACTGAAATGGTATGGACATGTGATGAGAGGGGACGAAGATTATGTGGGTAAGAGAACGATGAATATGGAGGTGTATGGCAGGAGAAAGAGAGGCAGACCGAAGCGAAGGTGGATGGAGAAGGTGAGGGACGATTTGAGGGAGAAGGGCTTGTCGGAGGAAGAAGCCCAGGACCGGGCTGTGTGGAGGAGGCTGGTCAGAAACGCCGACCCCGCATAGAGGTGGGAACGGGTGAAGAGAAAGAAGAAGATTAAAAGTCAGCCATGAAGTGTAGAAATTCCAGTGTTGTCCCATTTTACAGAGAATCTCATTAAGTTTTTTCTGATACCAAGTTTTGACAAGTTTTTTAGAAATTCCAGTGTGTCCGAACATTATCTGTACAATTTCATCTTTTAATAAAATTCTTGATAACACACGTAAAATTCTTAAACAAGATTATTTAGAATCTGTATTTTCAAAAGTTTCTTTTATTAAAGTAATGTTGTTACAAACATTCGATATGTGCACCATTAGTGATTCGCAAAACATCCAATCGATACTCCAAATGTTGCCATGTACGCTGCAGCATATCCACATCAATTCGCTCAATAGCAGCTGTGATTCTTGCTTTTAAATCATCAATGTCTGTCACTCGTGTACATTTCTAAAAAACTTGTCAAAACGTGGTATCAGAAAAAACTTAATGAGATTCTCTGTAAAATGGGACAACACTGGAATTTCTATACTTCATGGTTGACTTTTAATAACAGCCAAAAATTGTACAGATAATTCTCGGACACCCTGTATATATATATATATGTTTGCTGTTATGACGGTTGCACATGTTTCGATTGAAGTCTGAATAAAAGTGGTATTACAGTAAAAATCCTGCAGTTAATCATTTTTAAACAGTGCTGATATTGTGAGTTAACCGATAGTGCATAGTGGTATTCCTTTTTTAGAAAGTAAAAATCGTGGCATATACCAAAAAAAGTAAATAAAAACAAAGTGAAGTAATATATACAGCATTTGTTTGTTTTTTTTGTGTTTTTTTTAACCCCCGAGAGTCTCTTTGTAAGGAAAGTTTTGTTTTTGAAGTGCCTGCAAATATCCCCCCATTATCTCCCGCAGCCAGACGAGAGGACCAATCAGTGAGAAGTATACAGCATGCCACATCCCCGATCCCCTGCCCCTGGAGTAATGGAAAATTCTTTCCCTCACCCAGCTTGAGTCATCCCCCACCCAAAACCTCCCATAATACCCCTCTTTGATTCATTTCACCAACATGGAAATTAATACATACTCACAACTCTGTGGTATCTGTAAGGATGCAACAGATGAGACAGGGGTGATGAGGTGTGACTTTTGTCAGCTACTTTTTTATTTTAAATGCCTAGAATGGGGAGATGAAAAAATCTCCCTTATAACAAACACAAAGCAGTTTAATGGGATAAAAATTTTCTGCAAAAACTGCTTGACTGAATTAAACTCTTACAGTATTTAAAGCAGAAAGACACTACGAGAAGAGAATGAAAGAAACAGAAAGGTGAGACAAAAAAAATCAAATAGTCACAAAATGAGGCCGAAAACACACAGGTGACAAAGAGCGTAAAGACAACACACAGCATAAGGGCAATGAAAGACACAAACACAACTAGCACAAATAGGACAAGACAAGAGGGCAGTCATGAAAATGGAGTGAAACTGTCCCCCAATAAGGAGCAAAAAACAAAGGCCAAGAGTAAATATGGGGAAGGAATTATATGCAGGTATTATATAAAAGATAATTGCAGATTTAAAGGAGGACATTGTATATATGAACATCCCCTAATATGCAATTTCTTCTATAATAATGGTCATTGTAAATTTGGAGATGGATGTAAATTCTACCACCCGGACATCTGCAGGACTTATGCAAAATATGGAACCTGCAAATTCAGGAAAAAATGCTACTATCAACATCTCCTGACAGACTCAAAGAACAAAGGAAAAAGTTTAAATGACAATAGGAACACAATAAGCGAACAAGAAAATTTTTTCAACATCGTGGACACGTTACGGATGCTAAATGTCATCCACATGCAGTTGACACAGTTGGAAACCCCCGAGCCAAACCGCTACTGAGCCAGAAGCTACCAGTACAAGTAGGTGGAAATGGATCTCTCTCAGAGGATCATAGGGCAATGAATCAAGCAATATTGAAGGAAAATGAACTTGAAATGTGCAAGAGGCAACGAAAAACAGAGAACATAAAAATTGTCCTGGCTAATACAGATACTCCCTGACTTACATCCATCAGGACTTACGACGATGACTGTCGTATTAAATAAATTAAATAAAATAATAGACAACGAAAAATTTGAATTCCAATCAGTTTATTTATTTACTATTATTTGTATAATTTGTGTGTTTTGTTATTTGACTTTGATTGAACTACGTATATGTTAACGCACATCACTACCGTTGTGGTTATTTTTTACTTACGACAGGTTTGTTGGAACGTAACCCCATCGTAAGTCGGGGAGTACCTGTATTCAAGGAATAAGACCAAACCAATCACTCAATAAGGTTTCTTACCTAAAAGGATTTATGGACAAAACAAGGACAGACATCGCATGCCTCACAGAAACTCATCTTAAAGATTGCCAAGGAATTTGTGGAAACTGTGAATATTGTATTGATAAGAAAGAGATAAATATAGAGGGCTTCAACTTACTAAGAGCGGATAGAACGATGAGATGTAAAGGTGGCTGTGCTATATATGTACAGGAAGGTCATATGACAGAGACGATAATAAGTAAATCAAACAGCTATGTGGAACTCTTAGCAGTGAAAATAGAAAAACTAAACGTGATAGTAATAGTCATCTATAGACCTCCAAGCACCCCAACTGAAAAATTCTTGGAGGCCATTGGTGACATCAGAAAGCTAATAAAGGCCAAAAACCCTCCATCCCCCAATATAATGATCTGTGGAGACTTTAACTTCCCATTTATAAAATACAAAAAGGTGGACAGGAATATATATATTCACCAGGAGAAGGGGGGCATAAGAGAAGACCAGGAGCAAGCAAAAATGTTGATGGCTCTCACAAATGAGTGTATGCTGACATAGGAGATAACAGAAAATACCAGAAAAAATAATTGCCTGGATCTGGTATTCACGAATAACACAAACTTGATTGCTGATATAAAAATAACTCCAACCATTATCTCAGACCACAACTTAATTGAGATATCAACAAATATGACGACAGCATTAAAAGACAATATACATATTGAGGAAAGAAGTAAATTTGGGGCCTTTAACTTAAACTCGAAGACTATAAATTGGGAAGCAATCAGATCACACATGGCCCAAATAGAATGGAGAACAATTTTTGAGAATAAAACAACTGAAGAAATGTTAACAACCTTGGAAGGAAAAACAGAATTTTAGAAAAATATGCTCCAAAATCACAGCCAAAAGGAAAGAGGAGCTGGCTAGAGAGGCAAAAGAGAAGACTTTTCCGCAAAAGAAAGACAGTGGAGGTGAAGTTAGGCAACTGCAGAGATAATGACAGGAAAGCAATAAAAGAAAAACTGGAGGGTATTGATAGGGAAATACAAGCCCTGATTAAGGACCATACAGAGAGGGAAGAGGAAAAGGTGGTGGAAGCAATAAAGGAAAATCCAAAATACTTATATAGGTAGCTATGCAAAAAGGAAAACAAAAATGCGCACCACTATTGGGCCCTTAAGGATGAGAAATAATGAACTAACCGATGATCCAAAAGAAATATCTGATACATTGAGAGCTCAGTATGAATCAGTTTTCAGTACCCTAAAAAGTGACAAAGCGATACCTGACACAAATGCATTCTTTGAAGAGGAATTGCAAGGAGAGTATATAACTAGTGATGTGAGTCATTTTTTATTCTTTTTTTTTTGTTTTTTTTTGTCGTTTTTTTTTGTTTAAAACGAAGATAGTCTGTTTTTTTGTTTTTTATTGTTTTAAACTTATTCCATATTTTTCTTCCTTTAATCTAATAAGTATATTAGTATTAACCTTCATTTCCATGGAAGAATCATCATCACTAGATTGGGTAGAGCATATATGCTAGTTTCAATATCACAGGTACTGGTATAATATACATAATAAAAAATACCTAATACTGGTATAAAACAATATATATAATTGTGATTGGCAAGAATACCAGTGTATATATATATATATATATATATATTCCAAATAGAAAAATAAAAAAAATAAAAATATTCATCTTTCTTTAACCTTTGTGTTAACCTAATGCTGTTTAACTTTCATTATCTGATTCTATTTCCATTGAAGAATCATTATCACTAGATTGATTAGAGCATATAGTTTCAATATCACAGGTACTGGTACTTATTGCAGATTTGGATGTTGACGAAGCCAATGTAGCACCATGTTTTACTTCACTTTCTTGGAATTTTGCATTTTGGGATATAAATACTAGCTTTGCTGCTCTGTCTGTGCTTAATCAGTTTCTTTTGGCTGTATGGATATTACTGTATGTGCTAAATGATCTCGGAGGTAATGAAAGGGCAAAATAGAGGTGTATGAGTTTGTGTAGGTATATATGTGAGTATGCGTGCGTATGTATCTGGAATTCTGGATGTATGCGTGTGCATGACTCCAGATTCCTGGGATCTTGGGAGCATTGCTCCAGTAAATTTGACCATGAGAAAAAGTAAATTTGGGTTTGGGTTTTGTTCATCCGCTAGATGTTATGCAATTTTTTTGCGTATACGTTCTTGTACAAACCAGTTTACTATCATTAACCTATCTAGTGGTGTAAGGGGAAAAAAAGTAAATTCAGAGCTGTGCTCCAGTAAATTTTTTCAAATCTGGAGTCATGTGCGTGTGTATGGGGTATATAATAGATATAAATATGTGTGTATAAGTATTTATGTATATATTGGTATATATGTATATGGGACAGTTTAGTGTGGACCAAAAAAATGAAGGTTTAAAAATCTTTGTTCCACATGAGTAATGTTATTCCTTTTGCTTACCTTAATCAAATTACAAAATTTGAAACCTCTACGTCAAGTTTTAGGGGTCCCGAGAAAATTGCATTTTTCCTTTTAATGCTGAAAAAATTAGTTTTTCCTCATTTTCATAAGTTCTGCTTTATTTTTTGTTGGAAATTCTTTACGATTCTTGAAAACTGTTTTGAGCAGGTATTGTTTGTCCTCTTCTTTAGTTGTCACTGCTTGATTAAATTTTTCAATCAATGCAACACCCCCTCAGCTGTGTCATTTGTCACTCTAAGGGCATGAACTCTAGCACAGCCTCTTTGGTACTCAGGATCTATTCCCCATGTTGATGCAGAATTTTCAGTGAAGAGAGAATTGAGATGTAGAGCATCAAAAAGAGATTTAGTCCTTGAAGTAACAAAATCAGAAATCCTTTTTTCTTTAAAAGAAGCTAGGGTTACCTTTGCTTCTAAACGTTTCAGTCCCTTATTTCTTGGAGGCATTTTGATATTATTTCGCATTTGCTCCTTTTCTTCAAGGGATATGCTTTTGTCAAAGAAGCTTAATCCAACAAGTGTTTCTGAGAGGTACCACAGATGTCGTTTAATGGCATTTTGGGCTTGCTTGATAACACTTGATATCAAAGAATTTTCCTCCATTATTGCAGGATCTTGCAAAAATTTAAGATCAACATTTGGGGCTTCCTCTGGTTGAGAAGCTTTTGCCCAAGATTTTGCGTATACCAATGCAACAAATAAACAAATTTCTGTTATTGCATCAAGTTCTTTTTTAGTCATCTTAAATTGATTTTGGAGAAGAAAAAGCTTAAATGCATAAATTCCTTTTGCCATCCATCTTGCATGATGGTACGCTCCAGGTCTCTTCAAGGGAGTATTAGAAATGCTTTCTTCTCCAAAAAACAAGAGAACAAGTTGAAAAAATTCTTTATGATCATCTCTTGGCTGTTTAGAGTTGAGTGCCTCCTTCACGATTAAGACTGTTTGATTTTTTAAATCTTGAACTCTCTCAATTATTCTGCAGCTTTGGGAATCAACAGCAGTTGTGATTTGAGAATGATCCATAAAATCCCATTGAGTTTTGAATCTTTTGAAGATTGGAATATCAGGTTCAGAGGAATGGCCCATAGAAGTCTGGAAGACTTGAGATAGGATAATCTCATAAATATGGTGTCTGCAGGCTAAATATAAAAGCTCTTTTCCAAGTTCTTGTTCAATTTTAGTGCAAGCTCCAGCATGGATTCCGGTATTGGATGCTGTTGTGTCAAATGACAGCCCAATAATGTCTTCTTCATTTGACATCATCAAAAGGGCATTAGAGTGACCAATATCAAGAATTTCAGCCTTAATTTCATCTTTAAACATAGCTTCTTCAATACAGCATTTTTCCTCAGGCCTTTTTCTGTTTTTCATCAATTTATCATAACAGCTTATTAAAGAGTCAATCTTTTGGATGGCACTGTCTCTACGCATTGTGGGAATCCTGGCTTTCTCCCAGTAGGTCATCACTTCATCTAAGCAAAGATTAATGGATCTTCTTCGTCCCAATTTTTCCTCTTTTTGATGGAAGAAATATTTTTGCAAAACTTGCAGCTTTGTAGGTAAGCGGCAACAAAGTATATCTTTATATAAATGGCCAATGAGCCAAACTTTAGTTTTAGAATGAGTAGCCATTTTTAGTTTAAAAAATTAAATTTCTGAAATAGTAAAATAAACCAGTTAAATTAGGAGATAAAAAGGATAACTAAAAGGTTCAAGCCAATTAGGCAAAGCCTTTAATTTAGAGTTGACCAATTAAGGATAATATATTTTATCCAAAATTTTTGTTTTCCTTATTAATAATTTTCTCTGAAATAATGATCTAAGATTGTTTTTGTACTCTATTAACACCAAAAATTTCTTAAATAAGAAGAAATTTTTTCATAAGTTGCAACTCAAGAGTTGAGTTGATCATTGATGTTCTAAGCGCGCCTATTCATTATAAAATTTTTATAAGTCATTAAATCTCGGGACCCCTAAATATTCTCATATTTGACCAAAATTTTGCTGACATGTCTATCTGGTCCAAAGGAACAAGGGCATTAATGTGGAACAAGGATTTCTTCAACTTTATAATTTACCCCCCATTTTGGTCCACACTAAATTATGGGTGCATATATATGTATATATGGATGGTCTCGGGGGGGGGGGGGGGGAATATGTCATCGCAGGTCTAAAGGATAGTTAAGTGGGAGATTCAAAATCCGAGGCATGGATGGGAGAGTCCTGGAAAGGTTGGACAATGGGCAGTCAGCTCCCAGCCAGTGTTCTCGCAAGTTTAACGGATCTCAAGATACAAGACTTTCAGTGCAAGAAAGAGGCCAGTTTTTTTCTGTAAATAGGCTGAAAAGGACATTCTATACTGGTACCATATGGCCTATTTTATTATTTATTTATTTATTTTTATAATATATATCATTGCAAAAGTATACCTTATAATTAAATTGGCAATATCTATATTAATTATTATTATTATTATTATTATTATTATTATTATTATTATAAAAAAAAAAAAAAAAAAAAAACGGACATAAAAAAAATGTTTTTTTAACATCACTATATATAACAGACTTTGATTTTACACCAGAAGATGTAGCGAGAGCTATAGGACAAATGAAACCACATTCAGCTGCAGGTCCAGACAATTGGAATGCATTATTGATTAAAAACTGTAAAAATGAAATAGCTACACTTTTATACTGGATATGGAGAAGATCCCTAGACACTGGGGAAATACTGAGCATCTTGAAAAGAGCAAACATTGTCCCTATATATGAAGGAGGGGACAGATCTCAAGCAAAGAACTATAGACCAGTGTCATTGACATTCCACCTCACCAAAGTATTTGAAAGAATAGTTAGAGAGAAAATTTATGACTTCCTGGAGACACAAGAAAGATTCAATGAAAATCAGCATGGATTCCAATCAGGTAGATCATGCCTATCACAACTAATAGAACACTACAACAATATCCTAGATGCATTGGAAGGCAATGACAACTACGATGTTATATACACAGATTTTGCTAAAGCTTTTGACAAATGTGACCATGGTATAATAGCACATAAAATTAAATATATGGCAATAACAGGCAAAGTGGGAAAATGGATCTGCAGCTTGTCAAAATTCAAGGTATATCATCATCAGAATCGGAAGTACACAGCTCAGTACCACAAGGGACAGTACTGGCCCCACTCCTGTTCATTATCATGCTAACAGACATAGACAGCGGAGTAAACAGCAACAGTATAGTAACATACTTTGCAGATGATACAAAGATCAGCAGAAAAATCAGCAATGTACATGATGTGGAGGCCTTGCAGCGGGACACGAACAAAATATACAAATGGTCAGAAGACATGTCATTTAACACTGAGAAATTTCATCTCCTGAGATATGGTAGAAAAGAAGAACTTAAACAGACTGCATATTATGCTCCAGATAGGAAATTCAGAGAAACACGAAAGCGATCGATCTCAGGATAATAATGACAGATGTGAAATTTGAAACACAAAATCAGATAGCGATAAATAAAGCAAAAAGAGTCACCAGACAGGTACTAAGAATGTTGAAGAGAAGGAACAGGACAGTAATGATTCCCCTACTAAAAACACTGATTATACCAAAACTTGAATACTGCTCAGTTTTGACATCCCCATATAAAAAGGAAGAAACTAATAAACTAGAAGAAACGCAAAGGCATTTCACAGCCAAGATTGATGGCTGCAAAGAACTCAACTACTGGGAAAGACTACGTAAACTAAATCTGTACTCCCTGGAAAGAAGAAGAGAGAGGTACACCATAATCTACATATGGAAAATGATCGAAAAACTGGTACCAAACCTAAAACTAAACCCAATTACCATTCAAACAACACTGGAAAATAGGAAAGGCAGAATGTGTAGTGTTCCCAAATTAAAGGCCTGACAAGGGACCTCAACTCTGAAGGAAAATAGCTTGGTTGTCAGGGGGCCAAGTCTTTTCAACCAGCTTCCAAAGGACCTCAGAAACATAATGGGGGTCAAAGTTGAAGTCTTCAAGAGAAGACTGGATGCCTGGCTCAGGATGGTACCAGATGAGCCGGGTGTGCCCAGCTATGTATGGTGGAGAGCGCAAGAAAGCAACTCGCTCCTCCACTAAGCCAGACCTAGAGGCGGGGCCACCAGCTTGACCTCCGTGTGAAGAGAGACCAATGCACGAAACAACATAAGGTAAGGTGTGTGTGTATATATATATATGTGTGTGTGTGTGTTTTTTTATGACAAGTCATGAAGATGCACAGCAAAGCACTGAAACCTTTAATCTTACCTTTAATTTTAAATCTTTACTGCAAGTACTGAATGAATGAAATGTAAATAATAGCTAAATTCATAAATTCTCAAAGGAAAAACATTTTGGGAAGTTGTTTATAGTTAATTAGTATTCCCCTCTCCACTCCCAAAGACAACAACAAAGGCTGTTAATTCATCTCTAGTGTCTAGTTTATTATTTTGAGTAAAGAAAATGTATTTTTGGTTTAAAACATTAATCTTCCATCCCAGCTTCTGTTTTGTGGTTAACTGGTTAACATAGGCCTATACCGTATCACTTAAACATTTCATTCATAATTTGCCCCACTGTCCTTAAAAACTACTTTGCTGGTCCATTTATATTTTTTAGATGTAGCTAGTCTGTAGCTATAAACTAAAGTCCCTCAGTGAGAATTTAGCTTTCTGAACTGGACAATAAAATAGCTCTCTTTTTTTTAATAAACATTCTTTATGCAGAAAGAATACAAGACCTAGGCTAAGGTATACAATATTAGATAATCAAGCAAAACATCACATCCATAAATTTACAGAATGTTGGCATTGTTTAATTTTGTATTTAGTGGCAAGTAATGTAGTCAAAGTATTCTTACCTGAATATGCTATTGGGAAGCATGAGCACTTTCTGGCATTGGCATTGATAGCTGTTTCAATATTAAATTTGGCAAATTATTCTGGAGTATATAGCTGCAATAAGGACATAATCTAAGGCTTTAGGGAACATTTAAACTTGTATTATTTGGAAATATAATTTTTAATGAAGTTAACCTATGAGACTAACTAAATATTTCAGCATTTGGATTTGATACATTTTAATCAGAATTCTACTACACCAGGGGTTCTCAACCTTTTTCTTCTGTACCCCTTGAGCTCTTTCAGCACTGGTTATGTACCCCCAACCCCAGAGCATGATTGACTTAACATTGAGAAAGGTAAAGATGAGCATGGTTCATTCCATCAAATAGTTTTATTGGAGAAAATTTCCACAAGCAACACTCATTAAACTTAATAAGAAGGCTGAGCTTGTTTTTTTTTTTGCTACCAACAACTCAATCCAATTGTATAGCTATATATATAAAATTAAAAGGGTTATATTTTCAGGACCCTGTCACATACCCCCTAAGATTCCCTGGCGTACCCCAGGTTGAGAACCACTCTACTACACCTACACTGAGAGGAAATATGAATTCAAATTCCATTTTAGAAGATTTATTTTCATCAGAGGTAAGTGAAGAGGGTGAACCTTTATTTTTAGAGAAGGTGTAAAGATCTTTATACCCAATAAAGGATTGAAGATGCTTAAATTATTGGATATTTATTACAGTAGTTACACACTGTTTTTTTAAGTATTTTGTAAGCTTTTAAACATTGGGCTAATTTTTAGCACAAGAATGCAGTGCAGTTGTTGTTGGTATCTGTTTCACATTTTCATTTTATCAAGGATGTACCTCACTTCAATAAATGTTTGTAAATTCTGATGAGTAGTCGTTCTTTCTTTTCCAAGTTTTTCTCATGTCATCTCCCAATTCCATACTTCCATGGAACAGCTAGTGATCATTATAGGGTCATTCTCTGTCAGATCAACCAAAAAAAATTGAAATTAACACCCTCATCTCTCATATTTTGCTGAAATTTGGTTTATAGGGAGTTTGTGAGCCCTGAATCCATTTCTGAAATTATAAGGTCAATCCGACAAACGGTTCAAGAGATATGACCTCGGGCAATTTGAGGTCACTCGCGAGGTTACTAACATTTGGCGAGCCATAACTTGGGTAATAATTGTCATAATTATATAAAAGTATATATATTTAGAATCAGAAAACGACAAGGAATCCAAATATGCAAGTTTTAGAACTCTAGGTTGAAAAATAAAAACGTTACACTGTAACCAAAATTTGAGGTCACGATTTGACCTCTGGGGTATCAAATGAGAATTTTTTTTTTAAATGTAAAAAATGAAGGCATAGGCATTGGCTATTAGAATCAGCAAAAAAAAGTTTGTTTGTTAGTATTTTTCATGTAACTAACATATAAGTGAACACCATATTCATAAGTTGTGCGTCAATTCTACCTATTTTTTCACACTTAAGCTCATAATTTGACCTATAGAAATTAAAATTACATTTTTTATAGATATAAAAAACAAAGTCAGAGTTCTTGACTAATAGAAACAATCATAAAAAGTTTGTTTATGTTGGTACTTTTCATGTAACTAACTTATAAGTGAACACCATATTTATAAATTGCTTGTCATTTCAAGGAATTTTTATATCTTAGCTATCAATTTGACCTCAAGCTCCAAGAATTTAATAAAAATTGTATTTCACTGCTAATCTACACTGGCAATAATAGTTATAATAGTGAAAGGGGAAGACTAAGCTCACATGTAGCCTAAACAAACCTGTTGAAACATGTTGCTACTTGTCTAAGTGCAGAATCAACACAGATAGTTGCAAAATTCCTTGTCTACAGGTTAGTACAGTTCCAGCCAGCACTGTGGGTGGCTGGTGGGTATGGTGTTTTAATGAGCCTCAGAGACTATCAAGGCCTAAAATATTAAGTGTGTATAGCTATATATTTTCTAAAAAATATATATTACCTAATTGTAAATCCTATATCTTTACAGATCAAAATACAATGGTTCGGCACTTGAAATACTGCCAGGACCCTATTCAAAAACACAAGAAACGCATAACAATCAATCTTAGAAAAGTGACTGATGTACTTGTTGAAAAATGTGCTGGAAGAGTGAAAAAAAGACTCATTGTTATGTGTGAACTGCTGGACACTGATAATGAAAAACCCCACTATACTTAGTACCACTGAAAACAACGAGTCTGAGCAGGATTCAAATGAATCATCTACTATCAGTGGCTTGAGTAACATCTCTTCAATTCAAGATCTGGACAATGACAGTGATTGCTTGATAAAGGAAAATCCTTCAACTTCAGTTGAACCAGTTCTAGCATTTCTGGACCAAACACCAGTTAAAAAAAGTAAGTAATAAATTAATATAATAACTTATACTTTACTACAAGGTCTGTTTGATCTACTATATAGCCAATTATATAGCATTTAAGGTACTATAATTAATATTTAATTACTAATATTCAGGTGTGTGAAACCTTTTTTTCTGTTCTTTTCAGAAGGGCTGTCATTAAGCCAGAAAAAGCGCAAGGCTCGTGGTAAGCTATCATCTGCTCAGAAACACCTGAAGGAGAGGCTAGAACTCAGTTATGGTGTTCAAATTACCGAGGAGGTAAGTGATACTTCAAAACCTGAAACTAAATCTGAAAAACATCTAGACAAATTAATGAATGAATTGAAACAGTCATTCCTGGAGAGCAAATGTCACCATCACAAACTACAAATATTGATACTCTCACCATACACAATTGAAAAAACAGCTAGTTTCTTTCAAACTACAACATACATGGTGAAAAGAAGCCGTTCACTTAAATCAGAACATGGAATCCTTCCGAAGATTCCACTAATGAGCAAAGGAAAAGTGATATCTGAAGAACACAAAGATATAGTTAGAAGATTCTATGAGTCAGAAGAGGTTAGTCGTATGTGTCCTGGCCAAAAGGATTGCGTGAAAGTTATCAGTGCTGAAGGTGCAATGAAGGTGCAAAAACGATTGGTCCTCGGGAATTTAAGAGAGATGTTTGAACTATATAAAAATGATGAAAAGAATCCCAAAATAGGATTTTCCACATTTGCAAAATTACGGCCATCATATTGTGTGCTTGCCGGTAGTGGTGGGACTCATTCTGTCTGTGTCTGCACATACCATCAAAATCCAAAATTGCAGCTGGCTGCATTGGGAGAAAGAGGTCTTTCATACAAGGATCTTATGGATTACAGTGTCTGCAGTACAGAAAGAGAGACTTGCATGATGCAACTTTGCAATGATTGCCCAAGAGAAGAGGGTGTCCTGGATTTTCTTGAGTTACTTGACAGTGTGAAATCAGCTCCAAATGAAATATCTTACAAGCAATGGGTGACTGTTGACCGTTGTACAATGGTTGATAAGGTGGAGCCACTTCATGAATACTTATCATCCCTAAGCATGAAAATATCCTGCATGGTTCATCATCACTTTGTTGCTCAGCAACAATCACAGTACTTCAAGCAGTTGAAAGAAACACTACCACCTCAGAGCGAGGTAGTTATAGTAGGTGATTTCTCTGAGAATTATTCTTTCATTGTCCAGGATGCTGCCCAAGGGTTTCACTGGGACAATTCACAGTGTACAGTTCACCCTTTTGTCATCTATTATAGATCATCTGCAGACCAGGAACTTAGCCATTTTAGTGTCTGTTTCTTATCTGCATCACTAAAACACAACACTATCTATAATGGTTTACTCATTCATATTGAAGCTTATGACATATGTTAAATTCAGATGCCCACAATTGAAGAAGGTGCACTATTTCTCAGATGGATGTGCTGGCCAATATACTTGGTAACCTAAAATGTGTCAAACCAGGAGAGTATGTTGGCTGCATTTATGACATGCAAGTTTGGTATGGAATTGTGGAGGAATATTGTGAAGAGTTTGATGATTTCACTGTGAACTTTCTACATCCCTCTGGGTCATCAGGATCAAGTGCATATTATTATCCATCAAACAAGGATTCATGTGCAGTGCCAGGACATCATATATTAACTGTAATGAGTTGTCCTACCCTAAGAGGAGGCAGCAGAATTCAATACATTTTTCCACAAAAAGAAATTGATGAGAGCATCGAGCATGCAAAAATTGTATTAGGCTAGCACATGAATCCTCTAAGTAGGTCTTCCCCTTTCACTATTATAACTATTATTGCCAGTGTAGATTAGCAGTGAAATACAATTTTACATTTTTTGCCTTTGTTTTTATATCTATAAAAAAATGTAATTTTTATTTCTATAGGTCAAATTATGAGCTTAAGTGTGAAAAAATAGGTAGAATTGACGCACAACTTATGAATATGGTGTTCACTTATATGTTAGTTACATGAAAAATACTAACATAAACAAACTTTTTTTTGCTGATTCTAATAGCCAATGCCTATGCCTTCATTTTTTACATTTAAAAAAAAAATTCTCATTTGATACCCCAGAGGTCAAATCGTGACCTCAAATTTTGGTTACAGTGTAACTTTTTTATTTTCCAACCTAGAGTTCTAAAACTTGCATATTTGGATTCCTTGTCATTTTCTGATTCTAAATATATATACTTTTATATAATTGTGACCATTATTACCCAAGTTATGGGTCGCCAAATGCTAGTGACCTCGCAAGTGACCTCAAATTGCCCGAGGTCATATCTCTTGAACCGTTGGTCGGATTGACCTTATAATTTCAGAAATGGATTCAGGGCCCACAAACTCCCTATAAACCAAATTTCAGCAAAATCTGAGATATGAGGGTGTTAGGCACTGGTTGATCTGACAGAGAATGACCCTATATCAAAACTAAAGTTTTTGCTCAGGCTTCAATAAAATAAAGCATGCACGTTTTATAGTTCAAACATTTCATTATTTTAATATTAGGAAGTTGAGTGAGTTAATTTTTTAAAATGTTGAACCTAACCAATTATTTTTTATAATTTGAAGAAATTTTAATTTAATCTTAGGGTACATTTTTTAATTTGAGAAAAGTCCATTTAAGTAAATGTGGATTGAATTGAATTTTTTAAAACTTAAATGCATTGCACTTTTTTCTTTGCTTAAATGCTCTTGCAAACTTAATATAAAGATAATATGGTGGTTAAAAAAAAAAAAATGGTTTAGAAGTAAATAGTTATGAACTTGTTATGGAAGTATGAAAGGTGTATGAAATTTAATTTCTTGTAATTATATTTATAATTTTGGGCAACATATAAAATTCTCCATCATTTAAAAATAAAACAAACTGAACTCTACCAATTTCAAACGTGTCTGATGATATTTCTTTGTGCTGTTTAAGTTATTTAACTCATATTAAAATAGTTATTAGCTCTGTAGGTTAGGTTTTGATAAATAATATGATGATGATTTAGTCATACAGGTTGAACTGTTTTATCATTGCTAAAATACAGCATAAATTATTAGAATGGTGTACAAATATATAAAGTTGAAGTTTGATGTTTATTCTAACAGTGTAAATAGTTACAGTAAGTAACCTCATCCCAGTTGCTAAGATGGCTTTCATTTTAATTTTTTGGCTAAATTTATCCTAATTTACTCGCACGTGAATGCAGAATATTTCTTATAGAAGTAGAAAAGAGGACTGTAGCTACCCATTTATGTTGATTCATATTGCTAGGCTCAAAAAACAACAGGAAAGAAGAGAAGAAATATTTTTAGTTAGAGACTTTGATTTGGAGTTAAATAATTTGCTATGTTCCTTTTTGTTATTTATTTTCAGATAATGAAATGGCGATATTTCAAGGCATTGTCATTGTCTTTCTTGCTTCAATTAGTGGTATCTACCTTAGTCTGCAGCACCATCAACACAATTTGTTTTGAAGTTACTTGGAATCCTATGATGTGGATATATTATTTCTTCAATGGAATCATTAAACCTTATTGGTTGCTGAGAATAATACTTCCTGCTTGTTGTTATATTGTAATCACTCGCATTCATGTTCAATCTTATTCAGGTAATATTCCAATCTGACCAAGATGGTATAGACCAGGCCCATGTATACTATTTTTTTAGAGATCTGAATTTTTTAGGTCTGTCTTGCATACACAAAGCCTCTTGTCAAAAGTAAATAGATGCCCTTATTTTGGGTCAACTGTACCCCCCTGATGATTGGTTAGGTTAAGTGGTGATATTTTTGTTAAAACTAACAAAAGTATCATGACTTAACCCTTTAAGGACGAGTCTACAGCATATGCAGTCACTCATGTTACCAGAACGTATAGGTTTTATTGTTAGTCAAAACTAAATATTTTAGTAACTAGTCACTGAAATGATACACATTTTGGGTTCCTTTCCTGATAACTAAATGTCATCTATATATAAAGATGTAGAAACATTTATAGAAACGAGGCATTGTAGTACAATTTATACTATTATTTCTGGTGGACCTTAAGGTACTATCCATTGTTAAAGGGTTAACCAGGGTTGGCATAATTGCCCACTTTATTGAAAAAACCCAGCCCACCTGGGTTTTTCAGGTTTTTTCAATAAAACCTGGACACATTGGGGAAAATCAGTTTTTTTTTCAAAAGTATGTTGTTATAAGTCTCCAATACAATAATAATTAATGTTATTTATCTTTTTATACCTGCTAAATGGTTTGGAGGTGTAAGATGATGATAACATTTATAAAAGGAATACAGTTAACACAATAAAATACACCTGTATTTAATTTATAAAATATTTCATGACTCATGTACTGTATTTTAGATAAACACACAACTCATTTAGCAAACTCAACAACCCCTGACAGCAGACATGTTCAAACATATTTCCACCCAATTACCAAAGGGTGACAATTCATGGGAGTGATCTGTGTAACTTGTTTGAACATGTGCTCTGTTCATACTTCAGGGTTAGTCAGTAAGGATCAAATAATGCAATGTACAGTATTCAGGTGGTTCCCAGTAGTGAGAAAAAGAGTTTGTTAACAAATAGTGTCAGGCATCAGCACTTGACACACTTGATTGTAACTATTATTTAAATACTGTACACTACACTAAATTTTATTTGATAGCTGTCAGCTATAATTATTAATATTTTTGTGTGTAAGATTGAATGTAAAATAATTTTATAGTATATTATATGCACACACACATACACACACACACATACATACATACATACATACATACATACATACATATATATATATATATATATATATATATATATATATATACACGGTGAACCAAAAGTAGGTGGACAGTAGGTTGAATACGGTTTGTGTTATATTATATTATAACTATGGTGTTCATTATAACTATGGTGTTTGTGTTATATTATATTAAATATTATAACTAAATTTATTTAAATTTTATTTTGTATTATAGTATACAAAAAAATTAAATATGTATTCTCAAAATAAACGTTATCATTTACTGTCCACCTACATTTGGTTCACCCTATATATATATATATATATCAGGGCTGTGGAGTCAGTACACAAAACCTCTGACTCCTCTATTTTTCAAATGTCCAACTCCTGACTCCGACTCCTTTCCATCTTTAGTGATTGTAAAGTGTTCAAACACAGCTGATTTCATTGGAAGTCTCTTTGCCATTGTGCGTTGAAGTTTAGAACAAATAATTTTAGCAATAATTTGAAATTAAACTTATGAAGTTATCAGTATCACAATTATAAAAATATTTCCTGAAAAAAAGTAAGGGTTAATACTGATAATTAATTAAGTATATCTAATAAATATATTTGATTTATATTTACTATTTATACTTAAAATAGTATTTTCTTAAGATTTTATATTGAGGTCGGTGTCGGTGTCGGTACATTTTTACCAACTCTGACTCTGACTGTAGGTCTAGTTACAATATAAAATTGAACATATTATTTACAAAGAAAAATGCCACGTGTAGCAGGTGCAGGAAGAAAAAGTAAGGGTGAATGGAATGAAATGTTAAGTGTAGAAGGAACAAATAAAGTTATATGTAAGTATTGTAACACTGAAATAAGTGGTAAAATTGAATGGATAAAAGCCCTAAATGAATTACATCATTAGGCTATGAAAACCCTTCTCCTAAGCCTTCTGTGTCATCAAGCCATTCAGATGAAGCGCATGAAGAATTGATGCTTTCTGACGATGAAACAAACACAAGTACAACATCAACTGCTTCAGTACTAGCATTCAAAACACCACAGAAAAAGAAAGAGTTTCTCCCACAGTTCATGGCTTTTAGGATTAAAGATGCTGGAATATTTCCAGCTTCAATGTTTCAACCACAAGTTCTTGCCATGTATAAAGATAGACCTGCAAAATGGTGGCAGCTTATGGAAAATCACACAGCAAAAAAAAGAACACTGCCAGCTGATTTTTGTCAATATTTTAAACATTTGCGTAGTTGTTCCCCAAGTTCTGCATCCATTGAGAGAATATTCTCTACTTTTGGTTTGGTCTGGACAAAATTAAGAAACAGGCTAGGTGTAGATAAGGCCACAAAATTAGTTAAAATACACAGGTACTTGTGCTTAGCAACTCCACCTCTAGAGGTAGATTCTGATTATATGGTCATGGAGACAATGGAGTAATTATAAAATGTTTATGAGCCATACTGTCTTATAGTTTTATAACAATTTAATAGTTAAATACTGGAATTTGCTATTTGGTTTTGGATCATTTCACACATACTGTATTTTAATTTTGTTTTTCAATGAGTTTCATAACCTCCTGTTCAATGCTGCATTACAAATGTAAACTTATTAACTAAGCTTTTTAATGTCCTACATAGATTGAATAACCTGTTTAGTTTATAGAGCATTAGTTAGTAATTATAAATAATATAACAAATGGTATTCCTATTTTAATGAAAAAATGCAGATAAATATAAAAGAAATGGCAACTTTTGAAAAAACCGACCTGGGTGGGTAAAATAGCAGGTTTTTCTAGTGGGGTTTAAAAAAAAAATACAGGTAGGTAAAAACGGGTTACCCACTTCTGTGCCAACCCTGGACTTAACCTTCCATGAAATCCTTGAACATTTTAGTAATTTCATGAAATCCCTAGTTACACAGATAACCTGTAACATATATATATATATATATATATAAGCACACCGGACAAAAAATTAGTCACCCCTAATAGCACCAATAGTAGGAAGTTCAAGGTCACACAGAGGGCGCTGATGTAGCATTGGTAAGTGACAAGTAGCGGTGACGTAGCACACAGGATCAGATCTGTTTCGTGAGGTGGTGAAGAACAAAGTGTGTGTTGGATATAGTCTGCAAAATGGGTCGTGAGGCAGACATTACTCAGTGGCAAAAAGGAGCCATCGTGTTTGGCAGAGCCCACGGACACAAAATGTCTGAAGTAGCCCAATTTGTTGGTGTGTCAACGCGTACTGTCCAGCGAGTTTACAAAGAGTGGTGTAGTTCGCAATCGACGGCGTAACTGTGGCCGGAAAACAATTCTCGACAATAGGGGCCGCCGCCATGTTTCTCGTCTAGTAACTGCAAATCATTTTCAAACTAGAGAACAATTGCTCCAAGAAACCAATGAGGTTCTCCAGCAACCAATTTCCGAACGGACATTGCGACGAGAACTGCATGCGATGGACATCTGGAGCAGGGTACCACGGAAGAGGCCGCTGTTAACAGCAAGTCACAAATTGGCACGTTATAAATGGGCTCAGAGGCACAAAAACTGGACTGCGGCAGATTGGAAACATGTAATTTGGTCTGATGAGTCCCGTTTTTGTTTGTTCTCCAATGATGGGAGGCGACGAGTACATCGCAGGTCCAATGAAGCCTTTAATCCTGAATGCGTCGAAGGTGTTGTTCAGGCTGGAAACAGAAAGTGAAGGAATAGACACCCACGGACTCTGGCGGAACTTCGGGACCGGCTGATGAACGAGTGGCAGCAAATCGATGTTCAGTACATGCACAACCTCGTAGAGTATCTGCCTCACCGGATTCGTGCGGTTATCAAGGCCAGAGGCGCCATCACACGTTATTAGGTACATTCTGAGAGGGGTGACATTTTTTGTCCGGTGTGCTTATATATATATATATATATATATATATATATATATATATATATATATACACCTTAGCTTATGAACCTTATGTTGTTTCGTGCATTGGTCTCTCTTCACACGGAGGTCAAGCTGGTGGCCCCGCCTCTAGGTCTGGCTTGGTGGAGGAGCGAGTTGCTTTCTTGCGTGCTCCACTGTACATAGCTGGGCACACCCAGCTCATCTGGTACCATCCTGAGCCAGGCATCCAGTCTTCTCTTGAAGATTTCAACTTTGACCCCCGTTACGTTTCTGAGGTCCTTTGGAAGCTGGTTGAAAAGTCTTGGCCTCCTGACAACCAAGCTATTTTCCTTCAGAGTTGAGGAGGTCTCTTGTCAGGCCTTTAATTTGGGAACACTACACATTCTGCTTTTCCTATTTTCCAGTGTTGTTTGAATGGTAATTGGGTTTAGTTTTAGGTTTGGTACCAGTTTTTCGATCATTTTCCATATGTAGATTATGGTGTACCTCTCTCTTCTTCTTTCCAGGGAGTACAGATTTAGTTTACGTAGTCTTTCCCATTAGTTGAGTTCTTTGCAGCCATCAATCTTGGCTGTGAAATGCCTTTGTGTTTCTTCTAGTTTATTAGTTTCTTCCTTTTTATATGGGGATGTCAAAACTGAGCAGTATTCAAGTTTGGTATAATCAGTGTTTTTAGCAGGGGAATCATTACTGTTCTGTTCCTTCTCTTGAACGTTCTTAGTACCTGTCCAGTGACTCTCTTTGCTTTATTTATCACTATCTGATTTTGTTTTTCAAATTTCACATCATCTGTCATTATTATCCTGAGATCGATTGCTTTAATGCTTCTCTGAATTTCCTGTCTATCTGGAGCATAATATGCAGTCTGTTTAAGTTCTTCTTTTCTACCATATCTCAGGAGCTGAAATTTCTTGGTGTTAAATGACATGTTGTTGTCTTCTGACCATTTGTATATTTTGTTCGTGTCCCTCTGCAAGGCCTCCACATCATGTACATTGCTGATTTTTCTGCTGATCTTTGTATCATCTGCAAAGTATGTTACTATACTGTTGCTGTTTACTCCGCTGTCTATGTCTGTTAGCATGATAATGAACAGGAGTGGGGCCAGTACTGTCCCTTGTGGTACTGAGCTGTGTACTTCCAATTCTGATGATGATATACCTTGAATTTTGATGACCTGCTGATGTTCTCTGAGGAAGTTGTAGATCCATTTTCCCACTTTGCCTGTTATTCCCATGTATTTCATTTTGTGCTATTATGCCATGGTCACATTTGTCAAAAGCTTTAGCAAAATCTGTGTATATAACATTGTAGTTGTCATTGCCTTCCAATGCATCTAGGATATTGTTGTAGTGTTCTATTAGTTGTGATAGGCATGATCTACCTGATTGGAATCCATGCTAATTTTCGTTGAATCTTTCCTGTGTCTCCAGGAAGTCATAAATTTTCTCTAATTATTCTTTCAAATACTTTGGTGAGGTGGGATGTCAATGACACTGGTCTATAGTTCTTTGCTTGAGATCTGTCCCCTCCTTTATATATAGGGACAATGTTTGCTCTTTTCAAGATGCTCAGTATTTCCCCAGTGTCTAGGGATCTTCTCCATATCCAGTATAAAAGTGTAGCTATTTCATTTTTACAGTTTTTAATCAATAATGCATTCCATTTGTCCAGACCTGCAGCTGAATGTGGTTTCATTTGTCCTATAGCTCTTGCTACATCTTCTGGTATGAAATCAAAGTCTGTTATATACTCCTTGCAATTCCTCTTCAACGAATGCATTTATGTCAGGTATCGCTTTGTCACTTTTTGGGTACTGAAAACTGATTCATATTGAGCTCTCAATGTATCAGATATTTCTTTTGGATCATTGGTTAGTTCATTATTTCTCATCCTTAAGGGCCCAATTAGTGGCGCACATTTTTGTTTTCCTTTTTGCATAGCTATAGAAGTATTTTGGATTTTCCTTTATTGCTTCTACCGCATTTTCCTCTTCCCTCTCTGTATGGTCCTTAATCAGGGCTTTTATTTCCCTATTGATACTCTCCAGTTTTTCTTTTATTGTTTTCCTGTCATTATCTCCGCAGTTGCCTAACTTCACCTCCACTCTTTCTTTTGTGGAAAAGTCTTCTCTTTTGCCTCTCTAGCTAGCTCCTCTTTCCCTTTGGCTGTGATTTCGGAGCATATTTTTCTAAAATTCTCAGCATTTTTTCTTCCAAGGTTGTTAGCATTTCTTCAGTTGTTTTGTTCTCGAGAATTGTTTTCCATTCTATTTGGGCCATGTGCGATCTGATTGCTTCCCAATTTATAGTCTTGGAGTTTAAGTTAAAGGCCCCAAATTTACTTCTTTAGTCAATATGTGTATTGTCTTTTAATGCTGTCATCATATTTGTTGATATCTCGATTAAGTTGTGTCTGAGATAATGGTTGGGGTTATTTTTATATCAGCAATCAAGTTCTTCTACATAAGCGTCGTTCTTTACATATATATATATGGGATGAATTTCACAATTAAACATGTGAAATGAATGAATGCTACAAACCCACAAGGAAAAAGAAAAACAATTCCAAAGCCTTTCGTGTATTCAGAGCTACACCTCTTCCCTGACGAGGTGTAGCTCTGAATACACAAAAGGCCTTGGAATCGTTTTTCTTTTTCCTTGTGGGTTTGCAACACACACACACACACACTTTTTGGAAAGTGCCATAATTACAGTTTATCACTACAGGTAAATTTTATTAATCATTTTTGGGTTTTTGTTTTCATGTACTGTAATTTGAATTTGAAAAACCTGCATTGTAAGTGTAGTCATTTTTAGCATTTTTACAATGCAGTATCAAAGCTAGCAGCAATTTTAGAATAATAGTCAGAAGTTGAAAATTTTGAATTTATTGAGCATTAAAAATTTGATTAATATCAGGAAGTAACATACTTATCAATCTGAATCATATTCATTTGCTTTTATTTTAGTAATTTTTAAAATATTCTTCTAATGTACTCATCTCAAATTGTTTACTGCTTGTTCTTTATATATATCCATATTATACTCATTTTGAATTTCATCATTTTTGTATATGCAGAATAGTGTGCAGGGTGTTAGTGAGTATTGGTACCTGAGTGCAGGCTCCATAGTGCCAAAATCTTGGTCTTTACAGTTGGTCTATCAGTGTTTGTCCTCCTGTATGCTATTCACATAAAGCTTTATAAATTGTTTAGTATTAAACCAGTAAGTGCTACAGAAAGGTGTTTCATGTATATATTCATTTAAACTGAAATATGATAAATTTTAATTATGTAGCCTATTTTTAGGTTTGTTGAGAATGGTCACTGCTAATAACTTCCAATAAATAGATCAGTGATCTGCTGTCAAAATTAAGAGGCTTCTGCCTCTCTATGATAAATTAACATTAACAATATGTTTATGATTTTTCACATAATTACAATGGTGGTTAATTTTGGCCCACCAGATGTACCTTTCCAAGTGAATATTGTACCAACATCATCAAAAGCTGCAAACATTTTAAGTGACATTCAATTTCCCAGTTTGTTGATTGTAAAGAATACAGACATAGGCAAATTGCCCATGAGTGTAGGCTTACATTTTAAAAATTGTTTAGCCTTTTTTATTTATTTGGATTTTTTTTTTTTTCAGTTTCATGGTGGGTTCCAGAACGAAGACTGCAATATTTCTCTCAGTTCTTTCAACCAAGAAAGTTACTTTATTCTCTTGCACTGACATTTGTGTCCTCCTGCCTCCTTCAGTATTATGCATTCTTAGTTCATGCAGATTTCTCAGTATTAACCATACCGTGCATTAACAGGTAATAAATGTTAATTTACATTGTGACAGAAATGATTTTACATTCTTTTTTTTTTTTTTTTAAAGTTTGTAGCAATTACAAAATACACATGACTGACTAGCCTATATATTAAACTTTAAGCCTAATAATATGACATGAATGGATTTTGTACAACTCCCTTGTAGTTTATGTCCACTGATCGAAGGTTGAAGTAAACTATATTATAACATTTTTGTCCTCATCATAAACTTTAAAAAAAAATACTTTAAATTGCAAAGGTACCATTCTAATTATTGAATATTTGTAAAGTTTTTGTAATTTATACCAATGTTGCAGTTTTTGGAAAACTGAAGATGTACTTTTACACAATTTAAGGAAATGTGTTACAATTAATTATTTTTTGATAGGGGCATTCCAGGACAAAAAAATTAAATTTAACACAAGAAGAATGGCAAAATGCATCTGAAAAACAATTTCCCAAAATCATTATAAGAAAAAACAAAAAACAGCTAAGAGTCGGTGAATAAAAAGTTAGATAATTTTTTTCATTCTGAGGGACATCCCCCTCCATGATATAAATGAAGTTATTTTTTCTTTGAATGAAATTGAGCTTCAACACACACTCCATCAGTGGAAAGTGATAAAAAAAATTGTGTTTTAGTATCTAAAGGTAGTGTTTTTAGATTTAAGTGATGCTAACCACTGAAAATCATAATATTTCACTTTTTCTATAGTCATTCATTAACACTTGACTTGCCATCTTTATTAGGAGTTAATTTACTGATATGAATGATAGTATGTAATAATGTAAATACGAGTATACACTTTATAGTAGTAGGGAAATGAAAAAATCTATTCGTATCCAATGAAGAACTTCATTCACAAGTATAAGTTTAGTCCATCAAAACTTACCAGGCATTCCAGGACAAATCACCCAAAAATTTAAAAATTTGTCACCACTCTGACCCAGATTTTAATGAAAATTGACATGTGGGGTTCTTCCGGGTGCTGTTTCCGTAACCGGAAAATTCGCTGTAAACATTTTTGCCGTAAGTTTAATCCGCCGTAAGGAAAATAAAATTAAAATAAAAGTTTAACTGAACCCTTATAATAGCCTGCATACCTTTTATATATAAATGTTTTTTATTAGAGACACTTGGCAACTTTATCAACCAATCAACCATTGGCCGTAAATAAAATAAATTAAAAGTTAAAACAAAAGTTTAATACTGAGCCCTTATAATGGCCTACATTCCTTATATATATATATATATATATATATATATATATATATATATATATATATACGGTATATATTTTAATAGAGACTCTTGGCAACTTTATAAACCAGTCAACCATTTAGAGAGAGTTAATGTCTTTAAAATTAAGCTATCTAGTTCACATTCTGCTTGTTGGCTCCTTTGATAAACATTTGCATTAACTAAACCCTTATAATGGTCTATACAGTGAAAACTAGCCGCGGCGGTGTGAAATTAGTAGATGATATGAACTACGTTTACCGACTTGATAGAAAATACGGTGAAAAAACGTATTGGAAATGTGAGAATAAAGAGTGCAAAACAAAAGTGCATACTTTGCTGGGAAATGAGAATTTATCAATATGTAAAACATTCGGTGAGCATTGTCATCCTTCTCAACCCTCGAAACCTAAAGTTTATCAAGCAATGGTGAATTTAAAATCATCAGCTACTAATTCACAAACCTCTGCGCGATCGTTAATTGCCGATATTTCATCAAATTTAGATAACAACGCTTCATCTCTGATGCCGTCTTTAGCACATTTGTCTCGCAATATTAGAGGCTGGAGGCAAAAGAAGAGCCAAGCACCCGCTATCCCAAAACGAAGAAGTGGATATATAATTCCAGATGATTATAAATTTCTTGAAAATGGTGAGCAGTTTTTATTATACGATAGTGGTGAAGATGATGATGAGGGAATTTTAGTGTTTGGCACACAAGCGGGGTTAGATGACCTTGAAAATAATAAGGATTGGGCTTGCGACGGTACTTTTAAATGCAGCCCAGATATATATTATCAGTTATTCACGCTACATATAGTAATAAGAAGTATTAGTATCCCTCGTCTTTTTGTTTTGCTTCCCGGTAAATCCAAAGTAATGTACAGCAGATTTTTCATTGCCTTAAAGGGCTTACGTCCATCATTGGATCCCGAAACCTTAATGGTTGACTTCGAGAGAGCAACTATCAACGCTTTCTCTAACATATTCACAACAACAACTATTACAGGTTGTTTATTTCATATGGCAAAGAATATTTATCGCAAAATTGTTGATATCGGTTTAAAGTTGCGCTATCAAACAGATGCTGAATTTAACACGAAAATTAAATGCTTCACAGCATTAGCATTTCTTCCAGTTAGCGATGTTATTGATGGCTTTATTGAATTGACTGATGATGATGATTTGCCCCAAGAATTTGTATCTTACTTTGAAACTCACTATATAGGAGGAGAACGAGGCCGAGGCGCGCGAAGGCGAAGAATGGAGCCAACATTTCCTATAGAATTGTGGAATGTTGTCGAAAGAACTCATAATAATATGCCGAGAACGAACAACAGTATAGAAGGCTTCCACAATGCAATACAAAGCTCTATTACTAACATGCATCCAAGTATCTGGAAACTCATAACCAATTTGATGAAGGAAGAGAGTTTAGCGAAGAAGAAAAAGTGTGATGCAGATCGAGGAGACAAAGCAGAGATGAAGAAAAAGTGTAGCGATATTAATGCAAGACTTCAGCGACAAGTGCTTCGATACAATCCGCAGCAAAAAGTAAATTATTTACGCAGCATCGCTTGGAATTTGCACACTTTTTAAATGACCTCATTACATTATTTTTAAGAAGTTTTATCACTGACTTTTACCATTGAATAAAGACTTGCCTTTTTAATGCTTATATAATACCCTTTATCATCCATTGATTATTTTTTAAAAATTTTACGGCAAAATGTCCTTATGGCAAATTTGTCTTACGGCGAAAATGTTTGCAGCGAAATTTCCTAGAGTCGCTGTTTCACTGGTTCAATTAAAAAAAGTTCTATGACCCATAGTTTTTGAGATATGGGGCCCCAAAATCTTGGGGTACCCCACTTTGCCACCTAACTTTAATGGCCAATAACTCCCAAACATCTTACCGTAGACCTATAAAACTATACATTTTTAGAATCAGCATGAAGAGATCTATTAAATGATACCACATTCAAATGTGTAGAACAATAATGAAAATTTTCTCCCCCTTTTTTATTTTTAGTTTTGACCCCCACCCCCCTAGACAGTGAAATAAAAAAATAAAAAAATTTCATTTATTAAACTTCCATTAATTGTTAAAAGATGCAAACATGGGTATCAAGTTGCAAGATATTTTAAAAATGATTAAAAAAATATGTACATTGACATTTGTACATTGTACATTGATATTTTGACATTTTTATGCAGACTAAAATAGAGAACTACAAATGATATATTTACATCCTATGTATAACTCATATTCACGCGGTCTCTCTCTCAAATGTTTGTTAATTATGCTTATTTTGAGTCAAATCATATCTTATTTTTGAGATTTACAATTGTGTATTTTTAGTAATGAAAAATGGTTAGATACTGTGATGATCCTTTACAAAAACATAAGAAAAAGATACACAAGGATATAAGAACCATCAGCCAATCACTTTATGATCGATGTAAATGGAAACTACAAAGGAATACTATACTATGTAGCAACTGTAGAAAATTATTGACCCAGAGACCAGAGTTGTGATCATCATCACAAAGTGAAGTCTGATCACAATCAGTCTTCTGAGAATGTTATTTCAGAAAGCGATGAATATGCTCCAAGTATATCAAGTAGGGTAATGCCAAAGAAGAGGTTTCTCAAGTTCTAGAAAGTCTTGCTGTGACTCCAGTGAAGAAGCGTAAGTATTTAATGATAGGTACTTTTTATATTTAGAATTTTATTTATATTATTTATTTATAGTGCATTTACTTTCAAGACAGTTTTTCAGAAGTTGCTGAAAAACTTAATGAAATTAATATGTTTGACATATTAAATTTATTAAACTTATTAAACTTATGAAATTAATATGTTGACATATTATTTATTATTGTCCATATACTGTATATCAAATGAAGTCAAATATTTATTAATTAAAAAATTTCAGATGGTTTGGGTTCCTCAAGAAAAGAAGCAAAAGCTATTCAAACAATAGAAAAAGCACGTCGTTCTTTAAAACGAAAGCTAAAAACAAGTTTAGAAATTGAGATCCCAAGCCCATCAACAGCTACAAAGTTGGATCATGAAACTCAAAGGTATGAATTTTAAAATGATACGCTATTATTAAGTAGGAATATACCTAAACTAAAACTGAAGCATAAAAACAAAATGTAGATATTCACCTTTGATAGTAGAAACTAGAAGCACAACTCCCTAAAGATTGGAGATCAATGGGCCCATTAAATCATTTGGAATTCATTTGGTTACAAAATAATTTTTGGTTTAATTTTACTCTATCTCAAAAAATGCTCATTTTGTTACACTTGAAATCAATATTATAATCCAAAAAATTTAATATGCACATGTAATGTTTTGTTTATAGCTATTATACATTCATGAATTTGTTTCAGGTCAATGATTCATCTCATGAATGAACTGGTTGAAGCTTTCCATTCTACTGACAGTTATGAGAGGAAACTCAAAATATTGACATTATCTCCATTTACCATATCAGAAACTATAAATATATTTCAGACAACTGAATATTTATCAGGTCATCCCATACGGTAAGTAATGTCGTTTTTTATGATAGATTAAGTTTAAACTAGTCCTACTCGGTTTAAGCATAAATTTTCTGAAGGTTATATTTAAGAGGAGATCTATTGTGTTTCGCTACATACTTTACAGACCTTGACCAGTGAAGACGTGTGTTTTGCTTTATGTGAACCCCTCATAAACATGGCAGTATCAGAAGAGCATATCAGGCGTACAATGCTTTACGAGTTCAAAAAAGGGAATAGTGCTACTGAAGCAACGCAAAACATTCAGGAAGTTTATGGCAATGATATTCTGCATGTGAGGAAATGTCAAAGATGGTTTCAAAAGTTTAGGAATGGTGACTGCTGTTTGACAGATGCAGCACGCTCTGAACGCCCTGCTGAGTTTGATGATGACCTGCTGTTAGCCGCACTTGAAGAAGACTGTTCAACAACTGTCAAAGAACTGGCCCAGAAACTCAATTCATCCCCATCTACCATCCATCGACATTTGCAACAACTCGGGAAAGTGCCTAAGTTAGGAAAATGGGTGCCACATGAATTGTCGGTCAACAATCTGAGGGTGCGGGTAAACATTAGCACAGCTCTTCATTCCTGTGAACTCCAAGATCCATTTTTGCACCGTTTAGTGACTGGTGATGAAAAGTGGATACTGTAGCAGAATGCTAAGCGCTGTCGACAGTGGGTTTGTGCTGGAGAACCAGCGACACCACAGCCAAAACCAAATCTTCACCCTCGGAAGGTGTTTCTTAGTGTTTGGTGGGATGAAGTTGGTGTAATACACTTTGAAACCTTACCACACAACCAAACAATCACCGCTCAAGTCTACTGTCAACAACTGGATCGATTGAACACTGCACTAAAAGAAGAGAGACCTTTGGTTAATTGGAAAGGAATCGTGTTCCACCATGACAACACATGTCCTCATACCGCTCAGATCACTTCCGCAAAAATTGAGGAGCTTGGGTGGGGAAAACTTCCACATCCTCCATATTCTCCAGACCTTGCACCTTCAGATTATCATCTCTTCAGGAGTCTGCAAAACTATCTTGATGAGAAACAGTATACTTCTTTAGATGACCTGCTCACCAGTCTTTGTACGTTTTTTGCCTCAAAACCGCCTGAATTTTATAAACATGTCATTGAAAAGCTTGTAGGATGTTGGCAGAGTGTCATTGATTCTGATGGAAAATATATACTAGATTAAAAAGTTTCGGTTGTTTTTTTTTGTCCTTCATATTCCGATCTAAAAAACGACATTACTTATGGGATGACCTGATAGTTAAGAAAAGCCGAAAGATAAAACAAAGATTTGAAATTATTCCTGAAATTGAACCCATGTCAAAAGGAAAAGTAATAACTAAAGGTACTAAAGATTCTGTTCAGAAATTTTTCGAATCAGATGAAATTAGTCATTTGTGCCCAGGTACAAAAGACTGCCTGAGTATCAAATGAAAGTGGGTATAAAGAATCTGTGCAAGAAAGACTGGTGTTAATGAATCTGAAAGAAGCTTTTAGTCTCTATAAAAATAATCCAGATAGTCCCCAAATTGGCTTCTCTAGTTTTGCCAGCCTTCGCCCCAGATATTGTGTTTTAGCTGGAGCTGCTGATACCCATTCTGTGTGTGTATGTACATACCACCAGAATGCCAAAATACAATTCTCAGCTTTGGGTGTCAAAGGGTTGGAATACACAACTCTTATGGAGAAAGCAGTATGTGATGTCAACAACAGGAATTGCATGATGTAAATATGCAATCTCTGTCCAAAAGAACAAGGTATTAAGAATTTTTTGCTCACTTTTCAAAGTGTTAACGATCTTGAATGTGAGGAAATAAAATATAAACAATGGGTTACTACAGATCAATGCAATATGGTTGAAAAAACAGAATCTGTAGATGATTTTATAAATTCATTAAGCACAAAAATTGTCAAATTGACACTTTATAGCAAAGAATCAGAGTGCATTTCTAAAAAACTTGAAGAATAATTTAAATCAGGGCTGTGGAGTCGGCACATAAAAAACCGACTCCGACTCCTCAATTTTTTGTCTATCCGACTCCGACTCCGAAGGTATATTAATTCTAAATCTGCTATGATGATAATTACACAAGAGGCATTTCATCACCACCACGTGAAGCATCATCATCTGTGGTCATTGTTACGGTAACTTTGTCTGTAGTAAAGAATCTTGTAAGTGGTGCTTGTCATTCAGTAGATTTCTGATCTTTTGTTAACTTTGAAGTAGTTGGAAGGTTTTTATTACTATCTTTCTCAATGACAACTTCTAAAATTTTGGGATGGAAACACTGCAAATGTCTTTTCAAATTTGATGCTCTGATTGGTGCATTTTTATCAGAGCCAGTAAAACCACTGATTTTTGCTTCACATAATTTTTCATCATCATCATCATCATCTATCATACACTGACACACGAAATGTTTCCCATCTGTGGTTATTGTAAAATATTAAAAAACTGCAGACTTTGTTGGAAGTGTCTTTGCCATTGTGAAAGGGGTTTTGGACTTGAAAGTTAAAAACTTATGAAATTTAGAAAGAACTCGAAATTAAATAAGCATTAAAAATAAAAAATATTATCTGAAAAGAAAAAATGAATTAATGGCATTAGTGTCTGAAATGGAAAACATTGTGTTTATTATTTAAGTGGTTTAACCACCATAGCTGCCAGTGATATCACACACAAAAACATATTTTATTAAAATTTATATTGAGGTTGGAGTCAGTACATTTTTACCGACTCCGACTCCAGCACCACCAAAATTGACTCCGACTCCACAGCCCTGATTTAAATAGCCATACAGCTGTAGTTCTTGGTGACTTTTCAGAAAACTACTCATTTGTAGTACAGGATGCAGCCCAAGGTTTTCATTGAGAAAATACCCAATGCACAGTGCATCCCTTTGTGTAATATTATAAGGAACCAGAAAATAATGAAACAAAACATTCAAGTATTGTTTTTTATCTCCAAATACAAAACAAACACTACAATGGTTTACACTTTTTTAAATACACTCATACCTGTTATTAGAAAATCCCACCTTCATATCAAAAAATTACATTATTTTACTGATGGATGTGCAGGACAATATAAAAATCATTTGAACTTTGTTAATATTTGTAAACATGAAGAAGATTTTGGGCTGGAATGTGAGTGGCATTTCTTTGCCACAAGCCATGGTAAGAGCACTTGTGATGGGATTGGGGGTACAGTGAAAAGATCTGGAGCCAGAGCGAGTATGCAGAGAACATTCGCAAATCAAATATTAACACCAGAAGACATGTTTGTATTTTGTTCAAACAATATAAGTGACAGCATAAATTTTTTTTTAATAAATTCTGAAGAAATTGAAGCTATAGAAAAATTTTTAAGTGACAGATATGAAAAAAGTATGTGGCTAACAGGAACACAAAAATTCCACTGATCTGTACCTATTAATGCAAATAACAAAAACATTTGAATTATCTTCTGATGAAGTTGGTGAGGTGAGGATTATAAGCAAAGCTTTTCTGGGTGAAGATAATGTTGAAGTTAATCCGAAAATAGGAGAGTACATAGTTTGTACTTAACAATGATCAGAAATGGTTGGGATTTGTACATTCCTATAATGAGGAATTTGATGACTTTGAGGTTAGCTTTTTGCACCCATTAGGATATAGTGTTTACTATTACTTTCCACAAATTAGAGATACATGCCACATATCAAGAGAGAAAATTTTAGATTTATTAAACACACCAACTTTAAAGCCAGGAACAATGCGTATTCAATATGTTTTCCCAGAAAATGAGTTGAAGAAACTCATGTAATTATGAATTAACTTGATGTAATATGTGTGTTCAATTTGTATTTTTGCTCTTTATTTTCATCCATGTGAATATATCATTTGTACAGTAGTTCTCTATTTTAGTCTGCAGGCGTAAAAATGTCAAAATTTCACAATGTACATATTTTTTCAATCATTTTTAAAATATCTTGCAACTTGATACCCACGTTTTTTATTGTTTGTATCTTTTAACAATTAATGGAAGTTTAATAAATGAAAAAAAAAATTTGGGATTTCATGCCTAGGGTGGGTGGGGGTCAAAAATTAAAATAAAAAAGGGGGGGAAAATTTTCATCATTATTCTACACATTTGAATGTGGTATCATTTAATAGATCCCTTCATGCTGATTCTAAAAATGTATAGTTTTATAGGTCTGTGGTAAGATGTTTGGGAGTTATTGCCCATTAAAGTTAGGTAGTGAAGTGGGGCCCATATCTCAAAAACTATGGGTCATAGAACTCTTTTATTTTGACCAGTGAAATCAGCACTTAGAATAACCCCATATGTCAATTTTCATCAAAATCTGAGTCGGAGTGGTGACATGTATTGGGTGATCTCTCCAATAATGCCCCCATGAATATTTAGATGAACATTGACTCAACAGAGCTATTTTGAATTTACAGACAGCTGTATCATATATTTATACAATATTTACACAAATTGAGAAGTCCATGCATTATTCTAAGTTCACCCTAGGGCTCTACTAATTTGATTTCCTTTGGATGGAAAGAGTAAATAATTTTAATGCCTGGCTGGATGTTTGGACTTCACAAGGCATAAAGTATGTCTGTCCTTTCTTATCTAGTAAATATCGTCTTTATTTGGAAAAAATAATTATTTGGACTTCTTAAGAGGTCATGAAGCTAATTTGATAATCACCAAACACCTCTGAAGTATCTAAAATTATTCCAAGCCAAACTTTATCATGTTTGCAGGCAACATATTGGTATTTGGCAGTATGATACTCTTTGTCACCATTGTCATTCTTGACCAGCAGTTTGCTCACATCCTATTCAGTTCTACTAATTCTAAATAAACTAGAATTCTCTTGAATAATGTCTGAAGTCTGATAAGCTTTTATCAGATTCTTTGATCTTGGTACAATTCTGTGCTATCCTCTTGTACCCTTCACTGCTAAAGTTTTGTCAAACCTACTAGATAGATGTAGTTTATTAGCTGCAACTTGCTCTTTTGAAACAGAAAAATTTGATTACATCAAAGTGCTTTATACAGAAATAAAAAGCTTTTGGTATTAAAATGTGACAAGCATCAGTTCAACACAAACTAGCCTTTGCTACACCCTTTTTGACAGTTCCTCCAGTACCTTCACAAGCATTTTTGCCATGACTGATAGCAAAGAAATTCCACTCGGCCTTCAAACCAAATTCCTGTTCATGATAGCAGAGATTGCTGAAAATAAATCTGTTCTTGTATTGGCCACTGCAGCCACCAGAGAAATAATGCACTTTTTGTACAATAAGGAACTGTTTTTTACATCCTTCATCAAATGCTGCTGGAAAGTGTAAACTGCTGAAGTTGTATGCTCAAGACAGTCACTAATGAAGCAGTAACTAGTGTGATTTAATTCCCCATCTTTGTTTTTATGATACACTACAAATGGGTGGATTGTCACCTGATCATTTGTCCACTGGAAACTCAAGTGCATTTTGGGTAATAAATGAATAGTTTTTGGCAAAATCTAGTACAAGAACTACTTCATGATGAAGATTCTCTTTTAATGTTTTCATAAACTGACTAACCTTTTGCAATGTAGTGATGACTAGTAAGAGATGATCATTTCTGAAAGAATTCACTCCTCTGCAGGAGCTATATTTTTCTGCAATGTAGACCTATCAGCGTTAAATCCATTGAACATATTCTGCTGAATCTGTCTGTCAAGATAGACATAGTATTCAAGAAATTTACTACACCTATTTTACTAGGACATTCTCAACACTCTTGTAACATACATTTAAAATTATTGGAATGACAACCACTTTTGTCAATAAGGGTGTGGTAAGTAAAATTTCTTTTAACCAATTGAAGATACCATCAGTTTAGGATTTTGGTAGGTACAAACACAAACTGAGTGTGTGCCTTTCCCTCCAACAATCGCACACCATTTAGGTCTCAAATTTTCAAATGCTGAAAGACATACACTACCATCAGTTTCTTTATTTTTTATATACAATTCTTTCAAATTGCCTAGTAAGAGGTATTTTTGCTTGTATTCCTTTTCACCATCTGTTTCTTATACTGTACTAACACAATCAGATTTGCCTGCACGCAACAACTTACTTCACCATCTTCATAGAATGCCTTTATTCTAGATATTGTCTGTTTACTCAATTTTTTGCCTTTACTATATTTGGGGACCTCAGGAAGAATGCCAAATCTACTTTTCAAATATCTGGCTTTGTCAACAAAATACTTTGTTGCATAAAAGAACTCTTGTCTCTTTGAAATTGTAGAAGGTGACAGAGTAGGTATTTGAAGCCATTGTTGAGAGGAAGATTTAGAATTAAATTCCTCCTTGTGATTAATCATGAGTGCCTCATATCTGAAAAAAGAAAGGAGATACACAAGTAGCTAGTTTTAACTGATTCTGTCATGTTTACATGACATATGACACGCGTTCATTTGGAATAAGTTAAAACTAGACAAAATGTAGATCAGATAAATTTGTAATATAATCAAATTCAGTCAGAGCTACCTCTATTTTATAAATATAAGTTAACCGATCTGATGTACCACATTCATACTTCATATTTAGCATTTGGATGTGTAATGCACACACATTAAAGCTAATTGAAGCGTTCTATATCCGTTTCAGTTTCTTACCTTTCAATGTCTTTCTCCATTAAACTGATTTTCTTGGATGGTCCAGCATTATCTGCAGCTTTTAATGAAAATGTTTCTTTGAACCTTCTTTTCAGATATGATGAAGCTCTCTTATTTTTCAGAAGACTTCTGAAAATGAAGTTTCGTATCATCAGACATTTAGAAAAGAAACTACTGTAGTATTGCATGTTCTAGCTTTGATATACTTTCAATCTTGTTTATTATATCAGGTTGTAACATAAATTCTGCTCGATTAGAAAACGGACGATAGATAATAGAATAACCTCAAGATAATGTGAAATAGTTATAGAAATGTTGCGAAATACACGCGGCGACAGGTTCGCACAGGTTTTATCACGATACAGAATGACTTAGGCTAGTGTAGGATTAGGCTAATGAATATTTTCTCTGGTGTTTTTATACAGTTACAACGCCACCCCTACGCTATTACAGTAATTGAAAAAACATGGAGCCCACGAAAGAGCATATTCGACATGTGATGCTGTATGAGTTCCATAAAGGATCTAATGCTAGTGAATCCGCAAAAAACATTCAGAGAGTTTATGGAAATGATGATGTGAGCGAATGGATGTGTAGGAGATGGTTTGAGAAGTTCAGAAATGGAGACTCAGTCTGAAAGATTATCAGCGAACAGGACGACCAAATGAGTTGGATGAAGAGTTGCTGAAAGCAACAGTGGAGGAAAACCCAATGGTAACTGTAAGAGAACTTGGCCTGCAACTCGGCGTTAGCCATATGACCATTCATCGTCGTTTGAAGCTGTTAGGAAAAGTAGTGAAGGTTAGAGAATGGGTTCCGCACGATTTGTCACAAGCGAATCTTCAACATCGAATCGATATTTGCACATCACATTCTCGACAACTGCAGGCACCGTTTTGAATCAGATCGTCACTGGGGATGAAAAATGGGTCCTCTATAACAATATTAAGCGTCGACATCAGTGGCTTAGCCGTGAAACAAAGCCTGAACCTCAGCCAAGTAATGGACCCCCATCCAAAGAAAATTTTGCCATGCGTTTGGTGGGATATGCAAGGAATTATTCATTTTGAGCTTCTGCCAGATAACCAAACAATCGCAGCTGAAGTCTACTGCCAACAACTCCAACGATTGAAGATGGCATTACACTGCTCGAATCACCACTGCCCAATTGGAGGCATTTGGTTGGGAAAAAAAAATGCCTCATCCATCTTATTCTCCGGACATCGCACCTTCAGACTACCATTTATTCAGAAGTCTGCAACACCACCTAGATGGACAAAAGTTGCAATCCAGGGAAGTGATCGCTTTTTTAACTCGAAACCAAGCGCTTCTTCGAACGTGGCGTAAAAAAACTTTTCTACAGGTGGAAGGTGGTTACAGAAAAAGAAGGGAATTATATTGATGATTAATTTGTCATTATGTCATTTAATTTTTGTTGTGAATAAACTAAAAAATCGAGCAAATTTGTCATAAGTCCTTTAATTTTTGTTCTGAATGAACTAAAAAATCGAGCAAAATATATGTTACAACCTTATATATTAATTTTAATATGGAATTTCTTTGAATACTTACGTAATTTCACGCGTGACAGCAAAGCTGTTCAAGAGTTATGTTATGTTTTTCTCTATTAATTTCTACATCATCATCACTAATTGAATGTTTTGCTGGAGACTTGTGAGGTGTAGAAGCTTCACTTGAACTTTATTTTGAGGTTTTGAATAAATTATTTTGGTCATGATGGCTGATTTTTTTTCGGACAATTTGTACAAACTAGTGATGAATGACTGAAACCATATTCAGGATCACTATTTTCTACCACATTTGGAAGCGGCCTCAAACTTTTCAAGATAGGTTTTTGTGTCCTTTTAAAGGGTCACAACAGCGGTTGAAATAGTGCTAATGCATTTTCTTATAACACTTTCATAAACATGCTACAGAAAACAAAATGAGTAAAACAAAAAGATGACTCCTAACTCAAAACTAATTAGTTAGGAATGTCAAACATTTGCCATATAGAAATTATGAAAGCAAAAGTAATGAATATTCATTATTTTTTACTACACCACTGAAAAAAGTTACCCTGAATTCAACTACAGTTTGAGGAGTTAATATAATAATTTATACCATTGGGTTTTGAGTCAGTCTTCTAACTAGCTAGTAAAAAAAAAAAATGAATAGTGGTCTATATTTACATATCTACGTCTTACGTATACATTTTTAGTGTAACAACAAATTACTATATATTTGATTCCTGGTCAAATTGTGGATTTTTCAGTGAAATTAGCAGTACAGTATTCAAATGTAAGAACACCACCTTTATATGCTAAAGCACAGGTTTTTCTCACTTTTTACTGATGGAAAGAGTTTAAGCTCAATTTCATTCAAAGAAAAAATAATTTTTCATTTATATCAAGAGGGGGGTCCCCAAAAATGGAAAAATTATCTAACTTTTTATTCATTGATTTTAGGCGTTTTTTGTATTTATAATGATTTATTCTTTTGAAAATTGCCTCTCAGATGCTTTTTGAAAATCATTCTTTTACCTGAATTAGGGACAGATATGACAATTTGAAAGCTCCCCAAAAATAGAGATGGGGGGAGCATAATTTTTTAATTATTACTTCGATTGAGCTCTAATTTTATATTTTAAATTTGTTGGTTTAGACAATGCCATATACCAAATTCTTGGAGAATCGAAGATGGTGTGGTGGTAAATTTTTTTTTTTTTTTTTTTTTGCTTGATTTGTCCTGGAATGCCCCCATAAGAAGAAAAAAATTTGACAGATTAAATTTTAGTTTAATTATAAAGGGTGATCCAGAGAAATGGGACCCAAAAGAAACCCCTGTAACTCTTAAAGTATAAGTCCTTTTATAAAATCATACGCATCATTCGAAAGAGGATAGTTACAAGTTTGTACAGGATTGTATAGGTTTTGACAATACAAGACAAGATAAGATACAAAACAAAATAAAAGTGTTAGTTAAAACTAACCCTTCAAGATGACTGCATGGACTGTGGAACAGCTGCGTTTCATAACTGAGCAATATTATTATGAGCATGGAAGAAGTGTAGTTTCAGCTCAAAGATCTTTCAAGACAAATTTTCAGATGTCAAAATCACCTTCTAAGAAAGTAATCCGTCGGTGTGTCAGAAATTTTTCCCTAACTGGCAGCATTGGAAAAAGAAAACCAACTGGAAGAGTGCGCACAGCAAGGATAGACGAGATCATCAACAGAACTCATGAAATTGTACAGGATAATCCTAACATAAGCATCAGACGTGCTTCTCAGCTGTTAGGAGTTGGATATGGAACAACACACCGTATATTCAAGCAAAATTTAATGCTCTTTCCATATAAAATTCAAACAGTGCAACAACTAAACGATGGAGATTTCGCACGAAGACGACAATTCTGTCAATGGATCCAACAGAAGGTAAATGACACCACCAATTTTCTAGCAACTTTGATTATGTCAGACGAAGCCCATTTTCACTTGAATGGAACTGTAAACAAACAAAATTGTCGTTTCTGGGCAACAGAAAATCCATTGAATATTACCGAAGTCCCGTTGCATAGTCAGCGTGTAACTGTTTGGTGTGGTCTTACTGCATCTCAGATCATAGGGCCGTACTTTTTCGAGGATTCCACCGGAAACACGGTCACTGTAAATGGTGATCGCTACGAAAAAATGTTGACCGATTTCCTTATTCCTAAATTAAGAGATCTTTGTCTAGAAAACCACTGGTTCCAACAAGACGGAGCTACCTGTCATACCACGAGGAACTGCATGGCAGTTTTGCGTCAAACGTTTCCAGGCGAGTTAATCTCAAGATTTGGAGACGTTGAATGGCCCGCAAGGTCTCCGGATTTTTCTCCCTTAGATTATTATCTCTGGGGATATTTAAAGAGTAGGGTCTACAGAAATAACCCAACGACCTTGCAAGAATTGAAGGCCGCCATCACAAATGAGATACAGGCCATACCACCGCACACTCTTGCAAAAGTGATGCAGAACTTACAAACGAGAACACTGGAATGCTTGGCAACTAATGGAGCACATTTGAAAGGAGTCATTTAAAAAAAATAAATATTTCATAATAAACTTGTAACTCTACTCTTTCGAATGATATATAGTTTTTATGAAAGGAATTAAATATTAAGAATATTTGGCTTTTTTTTATGGGTCCCATTTATCTGGATCACCCAGTATAAGAGTTCTCCCCATTTAGTATGCATGAGATGTATTTTATCAGACCTAGTTAAATACGGAATCTGTTTTTCATTTCAGTGAGAGAACTTGCATTAACCATCAAGCACTTCTGATTGTGTTGTTTGGGTTGGTCTTTGGTTGCCGGTTTTCATGGAAGTATTTCCTCCATAATTACAAAACTATTCAGTTTCCAGTCACAGATACCAGTCTCTTAATCAGCCTCAAATCCAAGTTGAAGATGAGGACAGTGGTTGAATCTTGCTCCTTGTTTGATATTGGCCTGGGGTTTATCGTCTCCGTGTATGTCGCATACCTATTTTTAGGTAAGATTAAAATAGGAACGTGTTGATTAATTGGTAGATGATCAATATCGCCCTTCACCATTGTTAATTTTGAATAATTCAACTTTTTTCCAAAACTGTGTAATTCTTTTTGACTTAATCTTTTATAACATAAAAAATTTCGTAAAAATTCAGTCCAGAAATTTACGTTATTTTGGTAGTTTTTTCCCGAAAAATAACTGACTCGAACTTGAGGATTCAATTAAAGTTGGTACAAAGCCATTGCAAACATCCAGCACAAATGGAAATGATTTATAAGGACCGAAATTTCACAGAGTTCTTGGAATTTCTGTTCCTTGTCCCAAGATCAATGTAAATAGGATATAGTTGTAGCTGGGGTTGTAATTATTTACCCCGACCAAATAAATTTGGAGGGGACATATTGAGTTGTACTATGTTCATCACGCTTTGGTGTTCGGGCTATAGCTTTTGAACCCCTCAACAAAAATTAATGAAAAAAACACGCACACGTGTCATGTGTAAGAATCAGGTTCCTGCATCAAAGGTCAAATGAAGGTCCATGACAACTTTTGAATCACATAACATAAATTAAACTTCACATACACACGACTGTATTGCAAGCAAGAATTAGGTAGTTGCATCGAAGGTCAAGTAGAGATATGCGCTATAACTTTTGAACCACTCAACATAAATTGATGAAACGTAACACATAATTATATGAGTCGTTACAAGATGATGTGTTTCGAGCGAGACCCATGTTCCTGCATTAAAGGTCAAAGGTAAAATGGAGGTCCATGAAACTCGCACTCGTTTCCAAAAGTAAACAGAGTGGGTGCGGTGTGGAACCATTTCTTTCTGGAATAATTAACTGGGCGATACTCGTACTTAATTTTAAGGGATAGTATTTTTCTGAAAATTTTACTAGCAACTCTTTCAGGTGGAATGATCAGTCATTGGATTAGTCCGTTCGTGGGTGTTTCTCCCTCGAATGAATCTTACCCAATTTGGTCCATCTTTTCGATGCTTTTGGACGTCCGTTTCTTCCTTACGTTGATTCTCTGCTTGGCTTTGTTGGCCTACAATCTTCACTGCTTCTTTTTAACGTTTCAGGAAATTATTGTGCGGGTAATTTGGCATTTCCTTTATTTTTATTGAAAGATTAATTTTATCAAGTTTTATGACTTTCTTAAAGCATGTATATCAGCCCCACCTTTTAAGATATAGGAACTATCCTGAGTCGTTCTCTTGGCACTGTACCAGAACCGCGAATAATATAGGTAATATGGACTTGAAAAAATCTACGTATTGTAGTACTGTGTACATGGTAGCATCTTGGAGTAATCGGTTGTTTACTCTGTCATAATTGTAAATTACACTGTGTTCGCACTTATTAAGCAGATTACATTTTCTCTGTTTTCAAAAGTTTTTCCCCGATTTCAATGAAATTTGTAGCAAATAATCACTATATATAGCAGCATTGATGGTATTCATTTCGATAAAATATTTTGATAATTAAAATAATTATCTCATTTTATTGAAAAATATGTAAAATATTGTGTTCTGAATTATTAAGCAAGTATTCTATTTACGGATCTAAATGGTGAAAATGGGTAAGAAGAAGGATTTAACACTAACTGAGAAAAGAAAAATAGTGAAGTTACTCGCTGAAAATATAAAATCTATTGAAATTGCGAAGCAGTTTGGCAGAGCTTATCGAACTGTAAACAAGTTTGTAGCGGAGGGTACCAAACTGACGCAGCGAAGTGATAGGAGCTATAAGAAAAGTGACAAGGCGGCAGATATCTGTAATCAAGCGAAACTGCAAAGCACCCATTGTCCTTAAGTAAAGAGGTTTTTGAGCAGGCTGGCATACATAATGTACCAAGAACATCTCGATGTGGAATCCTCCAAACAATTGGCAAGACGTGTAAACCTACGATTCAGTCACCATTAACACCCAGGTACAAGAAGCAGCGTGTTGAATGGGCGCGTCAGTACGTGAAAACAGATTTTAATACTGTATTGTTAACCGATGAATGAAGAGCAACCCTTGAGGGATCTGATGGTTGGTCAAGAAGATGGATTGCTAAGGGTCAATCTCTAGCATGGAATGAGGTTTTCTTTTAGAAAGTTTGTGTAAGACTGGGCATTCATTTTTACACCATCAGGCACTCTGTATGGGACAGCTACTTCAATTCCTATCAATCCTGCCCAAAACATGACACTACCTCCACCTTGTTGGCGTCTTAATCTCGATGGTAGAAATTGGCGCTCAGCAATCCATCTTCTTGACCGAACATCAAGTCCCTCAAGGGTTGCGTTTCATTCATCGGTGAACAATACAGTATTAAAATCTATTTTCACGTACTGACGCGCCCATTCAACACGCTGCTTCTTGTACCTGGGTGTTAATGGTGACTGAATCGTAGGTTTACACGTCTTGCCAATTGTTTGGAGGATTCCACATCGAGATGTTCTTGGTACATTATGTATGCCAGCCTGCTCAAAAACTCTCTACTTAAGGACAATGGATGCTTTGCAATTTGCGCTTGATTACAGATATCTGCCGCCTTGTCACTTTTCTTATAGCTCCTTTATCACTTCGCTGCCTCAGTTTGGTACCCTCCGCTACAAACTTGTTTGCAGTTCGATAAGCTCTGCCAAACTGCTTCGCAATTTCAATAGATTTTATATTTTCAGCGAGTAACTTGACTATTTTTCTTTTCTCAGTTAGTGTTAAATCCTTCTTCTTACCCATTTTCACCATTTAGATCCGTAAATAGAATACTTGCTTAATAATTCGGAACACAATATTTTACATATTTTTCAATAAAATAAGATAATTATTTTAATTATCAAAATATTTTATCGAAATGAATACCATCAATGCTGCTATATATAGTGATTATTTGCTACAAATTTCATTGAAATCGAAGAAAAACTTTTGAAAACATTAGAGAAAATGTAATCTGCTTAATAAGTGCGAACGCAGTGTAAGTATAAATAATAAGGCAGGAATTATAATTATTTCAAAATTAGCATTACTTACTTGGAATAAATTTAACCATTTTATTTTTTTCCCCCTATAAAGTACAGTATAAAATTAATATTAAAAATTTTACAAAGTTAATTTGTGATTTGCTTTTCACACTGTGTCACGAGACAAAACTAAAAATTAAAGGACTTAGGCAAACCTGAAAATTTTTTAAAGTTTTCTTAAAGTAGTTTCCTCCACTTTTACGATAATTTGTTACTGTAAGACGCTAGAAGACTGACAAAGCCTTCATTCTTTCAGAAAATTGAACTTCCCCTTTGTGGCGATGATTCGCCTATGAGTGCATCCGAAAACCACACCCGAATTACTTGGACATTGAGCATCGGCCTAGTCAGCTCATGCGACTTATTGAAGCTCTTGGCTTTCAGGCATTTGAGAGACATTGCTCTCGATCAGACTGTTTGGGGGCGCTGTTACAGGGCTCAAATATTTGCCATCAGTCAGCCAGGTACCAAAATCGAAATGTACTCTTAGCAACATTCTTTTTTAACGAGTTGAATGAATTCAGATAGAGATGTAATTTAATCATTCAGAAAAAGTTTACATTTTATGACATTCACACTATATTATGTAAATTTTGAGGTGCAGTTTTCTCTAAATGCTACCCACTTTATAATGTCTTGCATAAATTATATTGATGGTAATTCTTATTCCTTATAGTGTCGAGTATCTTTCAATAATATTTGAGAGAGATTGACGTGACACTAAAATTTAGTAGTTTTTGCATGGTAAATGATTTACTTTCGTATCGTGTTCTCCCACAAAAAATATACAATAAATAAATTAAGAAATTCATAGAATATACTGTATAGAGGAATTATGGTCCCTTGTTTATTATTTTTATTACAGTGGCGGCTCGTGACTCAGTTATGGGGGTGCTGCCTCAGAAATTGCGAACAATTGTGTAGATTATATAATATATATATATATATACAGGGCGTCCCAAAAAAATGTATACACACTTTAAATAATTATAAAGGCTGTGTTTATTAAAATACATTTCATTTTCAAAATGTAATAGAATCTACAGACATTATTTAATTGTTTTGTCAACGCCTGTTTTCAAACTGACGTCCGTTCTGGTCCAGGCACTGCTGATAACGCGAAGCAATGGAATCGCAAACATCACGAAACATTTCGTTTGGTATTTGTGTGCATTCTCGTTCAATGGCTGCTCTCAATTCAGCGACTGTTGCAGGTTTTATAGCGTAGACTTTGTCTTTTAAGTATCCCCATAAAAAAAAGTCTAGTGGTGTGAGGTCTGGTGAACGCGGAGGGTATTCTACGAAACCCCTTCGTCCAATCCACATCCACATCGTGCCAAGTACCACTCGCAATACTCCACTCTTCGGTCCGGATCATCATCATCTTCATTAATAGCATGGACTAATCTTGGAATGTAACTTTTCCATTGACAGCGCTTCAAAATGCGTTGGACAGACGATTCTGAAATTCCTACCTCACGACTCGCTTGCCGCACAGATTTTCTTGGACTTTGGTGATACGTTTCCAGTACTCTTTCTTGCTTTGTGGGGCTTGTCGATGTCCGTGGTCTTCCGGAACGCTTCTTGTGGACATTCTGAACAGTTCCATCGGCTTCAAACTTATCTCTAATTCGAGTGATGGTAAGTCGCGTTGGTGGATCTGTTTGAAACTCCCTCCTAAACTGTCTTTGCACTTCAACTGCGTTTTCACACTTCCAGTAGCATTTTAGAATGAATTTCCTTTGTTCAAAGCTTAGTCTGACTGCCATTATTAATTCTAATGGGTTTAACTTGGAAAGAAAGAAACATCAATTGAGCTATCAGCTGTTAAAGTGTGTATACATTTTTTTGGGACGCCCTGTATATGAGAGAGAGAAAGTCAAATAGATAAATAGATAACTACCAGTGGTGGGCACCGTTAACCAAAAAGTTAACTTCGTTAACCGCTAATCCGTTAACCAAAAAGTTAACTTCGTTAACCGTTAATCCGTTAATTCGTTAAACATGTAACGGAAGTTACCGATAAACCGTTAACGTTAACTTTTATTATAAAAAAAATGAAAAACACAATATATATATAATTTAATTTTCCCTCTTCTTCTCGTTCTCCATTTTGTCCATGAGATGCATGTTGCCCTTCATGAAAATTAGCATATCAAAGTTTTCATCAGACAGGGATGATCTCTTGGCCCTCAGGATGTCCTTGCCCATAGAGAACAAACGCTCCACTGCAGCACTGGAGGGGGATGGCTGTGTTGAACTTGATGAACAAGTCCACCAACACTTGCTCACCCAAGAAGGCAAGGATCAACCGGGTAGAAAAATAATTATGGAGATTTTAAAGATGTGGTACCTAGAAGTACCGCCAGGACATAAAGGGTTAAGGTGAAAACGCTCCCATTGTAAGACATCAATTGACTTAATTTATGTCATCAAAGTGACATGAGAATTGAAATCTTACCTGATCAGTTTTATGGTTCTTGAAATGTATCAAGGAGACTACTAATAAGGTACTCACAGACATATTATAAATATACATGACTTACTTGACAACGATTATTTTTAAATATTCACTAGCACAAACATGTTGCGCAAGAGACAGACTGCAAATGAAACGAATGTAGTTATTTGTTGTAATTGTTACATATATACAGGGCGTCCCAAAAAAATGTATACACACTTTAACAGCTGATAGCTCAATTGATGTTTCTTTCTTTCCAAGTTAAACCCATTAGAATTAATAATGGCAGTCAGACTAAGCTTTGAACAAAGGAAATTCATTCTAAAATGCTACTGGAAGTGTGAAAACGCAGTTGAAGTGCAAAGACAGTTTAGGAGGGAGTTTCAAACAGATCCACCAACGCGACTTACCATCACTCGAATTAGAGATAAGTTTGAAGCCGATGGAACTGTTCAGAATGTCCACAAGAAGCGTTCCGGAAGACCACGGACATCGACAAGCCCCACAAAGCAAGAAAGAGTACTGGAAACGTATCACCAAAGTCCAAGAAAATCTGTGCGGCAAGCGAGTCGTGAGGTAGGAATTTCAGAATCGTCTCTCCAACGCATTTTGAAGCGCTGTCAATGGAAAAGTTACATTCCAAGATTAGTCCATGCTATTAATGAAGATGATCCGGACCGAAGAGTGGAGTATTGCGAGTGGTACTTGGCACGATGTGGATGTGGATTGGACGAAGGGGTTTCGTAGAATACCCTCCGCGTTCACCAGACCTCACACCACTAGACTTTTTTTATGGGGATACTTAAAAGACAAAGTCTACGCTATAAAACCTGCAACAGTCGCTGAATTGAGAGCAGCCATTGAACGAGAATGCACACAAATACCAAACGAAATGTTTCGTGATGTTTGCGATTCCATTGCTTCGCGTTATCAGCAGTGCCTGGACCAGAACGGACGTCAGTTTGAAAACAGGCGTTGACAAAACAATTAAATAATGTCTGTAGATTCTATTACATTTTGAAAATGAAATGTATTTTAATAAACACTGCCTTTATAATTATTTAAAGTGTGTATACATTTTTTTGGGACGCCCTGTATTATTGAAAGTGCCTTAAAATGCTCGTGATATTTCTTGAAAGAAGTTGAAACATTCAACTCAAATGGCAAATCTTTCGGCCTGATTTTACAGTCGACCATGTTTTGCTCAAACCAATGCCATAAATAACTACCATATTTGGTAAGACACAAATTGTGGCGACGGAAACAAATATATCGCCTGATTTTGCACTGCGGAAATGGAAATTCGTTCATCACTATTAACAGTGGCGGATTAATTGCGCACCTGCTCAGCACTGAAAATAATAGAAACTTTTAAACGTTTATTTATGAATTTTTTGGGTTAACGGACTTGAGTTAACGGAAGTTAAATGTAACGGAAGTTAATTAGTCGATAATGATTTTCAAAGTTAACTTAAAAGTTAAATCGTTAACGAAAAAGTTAACTTCGTTAATTAACGATTAACGGATTAACGGTTTGTGCCCAGCTTTGATAACTACTCACTACGCGGTCGTAAAAATAAGTAAAATAATATCATAAAATCAATTATAGGGTACTTACGCTTAACGGGTAATTTCGAATTTGCCAAAAAAAATTATTTATAAACAAATTCCATTCTTCTGTTTTTATTCTGAGCGAAAAAATATTCTAAGAAATGAAAGCTATATATTGTAAATAATCCAATTATTATATAATTAACTTCAATCTCACGACAAAAAATAAGTGATAACGAATCATTGATAAATGCAATTCGGAAATTAAATTTCGAATTAGCAAACGATACAGCAACGCAACTACCACGTCAAACAAACAAATCGGCACTGCTCTGTCCACAGTGCTTTGGATCCTCTTAAACCCGCGATTCTGACTCGCTTTTCGTACGTCCGCCGCCGAGGTTTCAAGCGTTTCGAACAAAATCTGGAACTGTTAAGTACGCAGTTCCACGGGAAGGCTGAAGCTACTTTCGTGATTCATTCGTTCGGCATTGAAATAGTTTAAGAAAAAAAAGGATATAATCTGATTTAAAAACTCAAAGTTCATTGAAAAAAAACAATCAGAGGCTATTTTAAATATTTAAATATAAAGATCATAAGATCATGGGGGTGCTGCAGTTCCACAGTGCCTACCTGCGAGCCGCTCCTGAATTTTTTAACATTACTCAAGACTAAAATTTAATACATTTAATACACATCATTATTATTTGATCTTTACTTTGCTTATCATACCATGATGGCCTCTATAAGACTTACTTTAGTTTTGAACGATGGGCGAGACTAGACTCTCCTTGTATAGATTTCAGAGTAAGTTGGGCTGATATAGCTCGTATTGAATATCTGATCATTTAAAAATGGTCACATGCATAAACTGTAGGACTGGACTCCTTTCGCTTTGTCATACATTGTTGTTGTTTTGTGTGGTTTATTTTTCTAATAAGTCTTTTGGTACAGTAAAACTGAATCATCCCTTTCTTACACACCAGGAGGTCATCCTAGAAACTGGCAGAGCATCGTGAATCCCAGTCTGAATCTGATTCGCAAGTTCTGCGACCGACTAAAGCAGCACAATTGCTTAGAGGAAAAGTTTTCATCGCAGCAACCAACGAGTCACCTCCTGCATCACCGTACAGATATTAATAGAAATCAGCTTACCAAAGAGTCACCGTTTAGCCTGAAACAGAAGTGGCAACAGGTGGGATCCTTTTATTAATTTGCCTACCTGAACAATAAATGTTTATTATCGTCAACGTTATTGGGTTGCACGCGATGCGTATGCCTTCAGGTTGTTAACACGCACGACAGATTTTTATTTTTTAATTTTTCACTGATTTCTATGATTGTTTATTGAAATAAGTCTTTCAAGGTAAATAAACGTAAATAAACGTAAATAAACAAACTTATAATTAATACTTCGGTTTTATACTTAAAGCTCTAATTAGGACTTCTTTTTTTTAAGGCAAAAGAAAGCTTGAAGCAGTTTCCTTTCTTTTGTTACTTGCTGTCTGAGCTGCCCGACTCAAAAAATAGACAGATATTCGCCGAAGGTCAAGCAGTTATTTGGGCTGTTGAAGGTAAGGTTTTATTTTAGTATTTTATGTTTTGACTGGTTATGAAATGATTTAAACCCTAGACAGTGAAATAATCTGAGAGCTCAGTAAAGCCAAAAGCTTAAGGGCAAAATTAAGTAAAAAATAAGTATCAATAGTACAATTAATAATGGTCTGTTCTTTGTTAAAATTATTGTAATAGTGTAACAATTATTTTTACTAGTTTGGAGTTTTCCTACATTCAGACTTATATTAGTTTAAAAAATAGGTGGGATTTAGGCACTTCTATAATAGGTTTATTGAGCTTAGCCTTTGTTAAGATTTTCTCCATTCCTTCAGTTCTTGTTGTGTATTTTGCAGTTGTTTGTTTATCCCAATCTTATCAATCTAATTAGATATTTTAATTCAGGAATCATTTAGGATTTAAATTTTAAAGAAATTTATGGTGATCACGTGATTATTCTTTAAAAGTGAAACCGTAAATGAAACTTCGTTTAGAGGCAAAAGTCGGTTAAAGATTTTAATATTTTTAGGTCTCTCGAATCTCGTGGCAACGTCTTACTCCGATGATCAGTTTGGAGTTGTGCAGAAAAACATTGCAGACATACTTGCAACTCTCATTCAGTTGCAGTTGGTAAGAGAATCATTTCTTTGTCTCGAGTAACAACAGGAAAGAGAAAAATTTATTATGTTTTAAGGCTGAGTCACGTAATTAATTTTAAGTTTCTTCACTGCTTTTAAATCTCGCGTTCGATGAAGGTAACCTAAAACTTGAGCCGTGTTCTGGTAAACCGTTAAAGTACATGGAGTTTCACCATTTTTATTCAGATAGTGTGCGTAGTGTTCATTATTTATATATATATATATATATATATAGTATATACAGCTGTGGCCAAGAGTTGAAACACCCCTTCTTCTGGTTCTATGACGTAACAAACACCCAAAGGGATAAAACATACTGCATATTTAGTATTCTAAGATTTATTGAAAAAATAAAACATAATGTTTGGTACCTCCCCTTCCTAGTCTTTTAACGTTCCTCAGTTCTACAGTGATGATCCTTGTTTTTACGCACTGCGCGAATCCGCTCTGGCATGGACCGGACGAAACGCTAGATGGCTGAGCCGTCTTGCAAGGCCTACCAAGCTGTATGCAGGTTTAATTCCATTTCATTCCGGTTTCGTAGCTGCCTTTTTCATATCGCCTGACCCACAATCCCCCAGGGATTCTCGATTAGGTTAAGATCTGGTGAGTTCCTGGGACACCCCCCTAAAGGAGTGGTGTTATGATCATCCAACCACTTCTTCACTGCTTTTCTTTGGTAACAAGGTGCACCATCATCCTGGAAAATGGAGTCGTGATGTCGGTCTCGAAGGGTTTGGAGGTACCATTGTGTGTTCATCGTTGTCCCTTTGGGTAGAATACGTAGAGATCCTGTTCTTCGGTCGGAAAAAGAACCCCAGATGGTAACAATCTCGGGATCCTTCGTCGTGGGTAGTGTACATTCCGGGTTGAAATGTTAGCCATTTCTTTTGTGGACACGGATTCCTCTTTTGTTGCCGAAGCAATTGAAAGAGGATTTGCCTGAGAAAATGATTTTACACTAGTTTTCTTCAGTCCACTCCTTATATTTATAAAAAAATTTGAAATGGGGCCTGGATTTTCTTCCAACTGAGAAGAGGTTTCTTTGCAGGCTTGCATGACAAACCATCTTCCATTAACCCGTCTAACCGCCTTCTGAATGTGGTGCTCATGTTTACAGTTCTGCTTCCTGCCGATTCCTCTGCAGGTACACACTGCTGGCCGTCCTTTCGCGCAGACTGGATCGACACAGAAAACGACCCTGGCGTTATAAGCTAACTCTTGGTCGTCCTGACCGTGTTCTTGCTTCATAACTACCTGTCTTTTGCCACCCTCCAAAGATCCTGGAGACAGTGATGTAACTGGCGTAACCTCTGGCAACAATCTGACGGCTTCTCAGGCCTCCCTGATGAAGGGCAGTGATGACTGACCGAATTTCTGACGATGTCTAGGGGTCCAATTCTGATCACGTCTGAAGAAAAGAATTAATTCATCAGTTTGCTCCTTTAAACTATCCTTCGAAACAGAACTTGGGATTTACATTAATTTCATTAGCCATCAATTAATAGAATTAGTTTTGTGCATCATAGATTATCAAAAAATGGAATGGCAGACGTTACTCACCGTAGAGGGGAATCTGAAGATATACTGAAAGTCTTCTTGTGCAGTCCACGCAGTTCAGGCACGTTGTGATCACCCTCGCAAACCTCTTCCACAAATACAATTTTTTCATAACGTAGTGATTAGTTCGGGGCATAGCAAATCGAAAATTCGAGACAAATCATAAAATGTTTCAACTCTTTTGGCTGTGCGTATATATATCAGGTCATCCCATAAGTAATGTCGTTTTTTAGATCGGAATTTGAAGGACAAAAAAAAACTCAATTGAAACTTTTTAATCTAGTATATATTTTCCATCGGAATCAATAACACTCTGCCAACGTCCTACAAGCTTTTCAATACCATGTTCATAAAATTCAGGCGGTTTTGAGGCAAAAAACGTACAAAGACTGGTGTGCAGGTCATCTAAAGAAGTATACTGTTTCTCGTCAAGATAGTTTTGCAGACTCCTGAAGAGATGATAATCTGAAGGCGCAAGGTCTGGAGGATGTGGAAGTTTTTCCCACCCAAGCTCCTCAATTTTTGCAGAAGTGATCCAAGCGGTATGAGGACGTGCGGTGTCGTCGTGGAACACGATTCCTTTCCGATTAACCAAAGAAGGTCTCTTCTTTTAGTGCAGTGTTCAATCGATCCAGTTGTTGACAGTAGACTTGAGCGGTGATTGTTTGGTTGTGTGGTAAGGTTTCAAAGTGTATTACACCACCTTTATCCCACCAAACACTAAGCAACACCTTCCGAGGATGAAGATTTGGTGTTGGCTGTGGTGTCGCTGGTTCTCCGGCACAAACCCACTGTCGACGGCGCTTAACATTCTGGTACAGTATCCACTTTTCATCACCAGTCACTAAACGGTGCAAAAACGGATCTTGGAGTTCACGGGAATGAAGAGCTGTGCTAATGTTTACCCGCACCCTCAGATTGTCGACCGACAATTCATGTGGCACCCATTTTCCTAACTTAGGCACTTTCCCGAGTTGTTGCAAATGTCGATGGATGGTGGACGGGGATGAATTGAGTTTCTGGGCCAATTCTTCGACAGTTGTTGAACAGTCTTCTTCAAGTGCGGCTAACAGCGGGTCATCATCAAACTCAGCAGGGCGTCCAGAGCGTGCTGCATCTGTCAAACAGCAGTCACCATTCCTAAACTTTTGAAACATCTTGACATTTCTTCACATGCAGAATATCGTTGTCATAAACTTCCTGAATGTTTCGCGTTGCTTCAGTAGCACTATTCCCTTTTTTGAACTCGTAAAGCATTGTAGGCCTGATATGCTCTTCTGATACTGCCATGTTTATGAGGGGTTCACATAAAGCAAAACACACGTCTTCACTGGTCAAGGTCTGTAAAGTATGTAGCGAAACACGATAGATCTCTTAGATATAACCTTCGGAAAATTTATTCCTAAACCGAGTAGGACTAGTTTAAACTTAATCTATCGTAAAAAACGACATTACTTATGGGATGACCTCACACACACACACACACACACACACACACACTGTAAGAGGTGCAACAAAATTCTTTACCAGTTTTGAGGGATTAAGAGGAAAATGTTTTCAGCAATTTAAGGAAACGTGACAAGCCTCAATAACGACCAATATTCTTTCTTTGTATTTCCAACACCAATTTAGCACGTTTTTGGAAGGAACACACAAGTCCACCAAACTACTTTCTCAATCTTATTGCTTTGCAAACCCTTTTTGACCACTCTGACCAACGTTTTTCTTTAATTTCGGTCTTGGTATTTTCGAATATTGCAGAAAGCTACTTTAGTTTGTTTGACAACTGCAACTAGATTTTCGCATTGATTTAAAGCGGGTGAGCTTTCAAGCCATCGTCCGAGTTTAACTTGCTTAAAATTGCAACAGAAACTACAGAAAAATCCCTCACAATTGGTAATTTTGGTACACCACTGAATATTATGGACCTATTCTTGTGAACTCGTGGAACTTTAGCCACACGAGTTTACTCTAACAGTGCTTGAATTAACCAGATTTTTGTAATAATTAGTGTATTGGCAGTAGCTGACGCAATATGAATGATATCCAGTGATTTTCAAGAACCCCCAAGTCAAAACCTTTTTCTATTTTGGTACGTGTGTATGGTGGATGTTGCATACTTCAATAGAGTTCATTGCCTTTTGTTTCAAGAGCCCATTATGAACGACGTTCAAATGTCCATCTTCTCATATTGTGTTTCAGGTAGTGGAGAAAGTAGGTCGTGGGTTGCCCTACAGAAGGATCACTCAGGGTACCAATTTCGGAAGCAAGATTCAAAAGTACCCTCATGACCTGCAGTTACGAAGATCACTGAGATTGACCTTAAGGTCATCTTTGTACATCATCACAAACACTTTTAGAGAATCTATTAGGTAGGTTAAAGGGACTGATGTTTTTCAATTTATTTAATAATAATTAAAGAGTTGGTCAGTATAATACTGAAATTAATCCAACGTTCTTACAGTAACTAACTTATTGTTGACGTAAATAAAAAAATATGGTTTTAAATTATCTAAAAATAAAGTTTTCTTTAATAGAGAAATTCACGTGAATGAAGACGTTCGAAACAAATTAGAATCTTACCTCACTTTCCAAGAAGGATAAATCGATTACAAAGATGTCGAAGCTTTTAAAAAAGAAAATGGCACTCGATGACGTCATGAGTTATTACTAACAACTTTATAACTACAGCCTAAGATTTTAACTTAATTTTCAGGTTCGGTTATTGTGTAAATAAATTGTACAGGTTTTCATCATTCTTGAATTGGACTAATTTAATAAACAAAGAAATGTTTTTAAACATAATCGATGCCTAGTTGGAGTTTTGAGATGGTCATTGTGTCATGGAAACATTACTATACTCGTTCTCAATTTTTGTGAATATAATATGTACTTAGTGGCATTATTTGCAAATTTTAACCCGAAACGTTCTTGAGTCAGTCACTGGGGATCATTTCGTTCTTTACAAACTTTTATAAGTTATGTTATGAAGTTGCAGTTTGTAATAAAGATTTCGCGCTCAAAATAATAACCAGTTTGTGTGGTCATATTACTTCCTTTTATTAATTAATTTATAATGTTAACATTTTAGTCATTATGTTCCTATTTATTATTCATTTGGGACTTTACAAAGTACTCGAGTGAAAAACTCGTAGTATTGTGAAGGCAGTTGCTCATTAGTTAGGGAAATAAATGTTCATATTTGAGTATTTTATATTTATGCTCGTGCCTTATTTTTTATTGTTAGCTTTGACTAATTAAATGTGCGTTTTTGGAGTTTTGTCATTTACCAAATGTCAAACGTTTAAAGCTAATGAACGCGAGTCTAGAATTTAAGTACGACGAATTTTTATTTCCTTAAGTGTGTTTCTCAAAGACTGTATTTATAACTATTTTTTTTTACGTATGCAGAGCATGCATTACAGCGTAGTTTAGTTTTGTAAGTCTTGTATTTTCATTATCAATTATCTGTTCGTTAGGAATAAAATATCATATAGACTACCATCATTCGTCTGAGGAAGATTCTATAAGAAGGTCCGAAAATAAAAATCGTTTTTGTTTGATTTATGATGAAGAGCAAGTCATGTCCGTATCTATTCTACTTGAACTCCAAACCAACTAAACAAGCAACATTTTCTGATCGTTATCAGAAAATCTGAACAAAATGCACTTTCTCGAATTTAGCGGGTGAAAGCGTGGCCACTGGCCAATGTAACATCGTTTCTCGTCAATCAACGAAGTTAAGCGACATTGGCTCGTAGTTGGATGGGGGACCGTCCTCTGCGTCCAAATTATATAGCGACCCGAGGTTTAGATCCTAATTAAAGCTGTAGGTTCCCTCTTCTATATACTGTAGATGTAATAAATAGAGTTCAGTCGCTGTTCGCAGCTGTACTTTATTTAGGTAAGCCGATTGGTGGAATAAGAGGCGGTGGTGGTGGTGGTGTAACTCGTTCATTTTGTGACAAAAGGATAAATCTCTTGAAACTAATTCTGTATCTGATTGTGCACTTCAACGAGACATAGCAAATAAGTACTTTTTAAACTCATTTTAAAAAGTAGAGCCATTTTTTATTTTATAAATTATTAAAACAGGAAGCGTTCATGGCAGATCACTTTGTTTTCTTGTCTTCTGCGATGTGAATATATTCTTCTAGACTATAGTGTACATCAAGAAGCGTAGGTCTAAGGCAGTGGTACTCATTGCGGGGCTCGCGAGCCAAATGCGCTCTCTATATTTGGCTCGCGAGCCCCCAATGAGTACCACTACTAGAGCATAACAATACCACGCAATTAATTTTTGTGTAAAAAATGAACTAAAATCTGTATTAGAAATTAGTGAAACACGTAGGCATGAGGGAAGTAAAGGTTAAAGGAGCGACAAATTTAATATTTCCAAATGATGAAGTTTCTAAATGACACACTGGACACCCCACTTCATAGGCCATCATTTATACCCATTCCCCTCTCAAAGGCATTCAAAGCCCTGTATTGTATTTACAGCCAAACTGAACATTTATTTCCAGAAGCAAACGTATAAAACTGCGAAGAGCCTTTTCTCACATCACTGAACCGAAATACAAAACTCAAATTATAACGACTTTTATCAGTTGAACCAACCCAGTCCGAACAGTATGAAAGTTGTACGTATGTCAGTAGAGTGCCAATAATATGTTAAACAAAGAATTGTGAATTTAAATAATAATAATAAATTCTGAAAATTTGTCAAGAAAGAAACGCTCAGAATGCCATCCCATCACTAATTGATGGAGTGTCTGGGGAGGTGGATATAGCTAAGTTATGGAGAACGAAGTACTCGGACATGCTTAACAGCGTGGGAAGAGTTAATCTTAATGCAGGCTGCAATGGAACAACAATAGGTAGGGTCGGTGAAAATGCGGGTACTTCACTGCCTGAAATTAAGAGTCTGATAAAGAACTAAAGACAGGCGCCTCACCAGGGTTAGATAACCTGCCGAAATGAGCATTTAAAGTATGCAAATGATGTGGTCAGTCTTCATATCCCATTATTGTTCTCAGCCATGCTTGCTCACAGCTATATTCCTGCAGAGTTTATGAGGGTTTATATCACACCCCTTGTCAAAAAATAAATATGGGGACATTCTATTCAGCAATACAGGTCTATTACTGTTGCCTCCTGCTTCTCAAAATTATTCGAGAAACTTTTGCTACACCGACTAAATGATTATTTATGGATGTCTCCTAACCACTTTAGTTTTAAAAGATCCCATTCAACGGACCTGTATATTTGTTTTGAAAAAGGTTATATTTAGATACACTATCAGCAATTCAACTATTTATAGTTGTTTTTTTGGATATAAGCAAAGCATATGATAGAGTGAATCACAATATTCTCTTTAAAAACTTAGAAGATTTATTGAAATTTTGGTATACACCAAACTTTTACTGTTAGATGGGGCAATGTATTGTTCGAATGTTTAGGTTCCTCATGCGGAGTTAGACAAGGTTCCTTACTCCCTTATATATATTGATGGATTAATTGCTTCTCTTAATGAGGCAAGAGTGATATGCTGTATAGGTGACATGAGGATAAATAACTTGGTCTATGCCCATGATATGGTGTTAATAAGCCCGTCGGTGAAAGGTCTCATAAAAATTTGTGAATCATATTCTCAGAACCATGACATTAATTTTAATGTTACTAAAACTAAGGTTATGCAATTCTATCCCAAAGGCTCAAACCAAAGAGCTGATATTTCCAAATTGAGAGACGAACCAATAAAGCCGGTACAAAAATTTAAATATCTGGGTCAAACTATCACCAGCTCCTTGAGTGACGACTCAGTCATAAGGAAACAATATCGAAGTTACTGTGTTAACGCAAACATGATTATAAGGCACTTCAAATTTTGTACGAACGAAGCTAAAGACACTCTTTTTCATACTTTCTGCACTAATATTTATGGGCAACAACTGTGGGTTAATTATAAAAAAGGCTCCTGCAGAACCCTCAATTTGCTTTACAACAAATCTTATAGACTGTTACATAAGTTACCTCCAAGATGCTCAATCTCTCAAATGTTCACTAACCGCAATGTTCCGAGTCTCCCTGATGTAAGAAGACGTGCCCAATACAGTCTAATGCAGATAAATTTCAGTGGTGTACTGCTGTGGGAACGGCGTTCCCTTACTTTTTCTGGTAGACGGAACGGCGTTCCCTCACTATTTCAAATAAATCCGAACTTACAAATCTCTAACGTCATGAAATTTTAATTCCCACCCCTAGAAGAAATATGAGAAAGAATCATTAACTGACTGTTTCATTTCTTTTAGCTTCGACTGAGGCAATGCTAGCCTATAAAGATCTGGTGAAACAGTCACCACGGCGTACCAGTTGTTAACTTTTTTTAGTTAATCATTCCAGTTGTTAGCTATTTTTATTGATCGTACTGGATGTCGTATATCTAATGACACTGGAAATACTGCATCTTCAACCTTGGAATATATCCTAATATTCAGTGCATATGACCTCAAAATATCCCTGAAATTGGTCAGATTTCAAAAGATTTCCCGGGGGGGCTTACAGTGCCCCCGGACCCCCAGCTGTATGGGCTCGCCGCGCTCGCCATTGTCCCCCCCCCCCCCCCGCATCTGAGTAACACTTTCAAAATGCGTTCCCTCACTTCTTTATTTAGCACTACACCACTGCAGATAATTAAAAACTCGGACAATCCACTTGTCGAAGCTATTCATCAGTCCTGCTTTGTCTTCTAGACTGTGGACCTCTTGGTATGAAAGTGTCTATAGCTTCACTTAACTCCTGCATTAGCCATCCCATTACACGTACTTTTTATTTTTATGAAACTGCTATTACTTTTATTATTATTATTATTATTATTATTTCTATTTCTCGTCTCCTTACGTGTATCATTGTTATTTCTTTGTTATCGTAGTCCTTTTTTTGTTTTTGTTTTTAAAGTTAGCGTTTAATTGGTTGTATTGATTAGTTTGATGGATACTGCACCTTTTTTTTTTAGGTTGGGGATATCTCTCCTGCCAGTTAACAGCATTATTGTCATTATCATCATTTTTGTAGTCTTACCAGTGGGTAGTTTTTTCTATTATTATTATTTGTTTCAGTGCCTGTCTTATTTTTATCTTCTCAAGTCATAATTTTTAGTTTGTTTGTTTTTAAATGTATTATTGTTTGATTTATCTTTTATACTGACAAGCATATTATACTATGTTATGAGGTTTATATCTTGCCAATAAAACTTATTATCATTGTCATTATCATTATCAATTAGAGCCGATTAATCGGTTTCAATTTTCAACCAATCTGTTGATTAACAACAGTCGTTCGTCATTTGCCTTTTCTTGTCAGCCAATAGTAGTTTAAATTGCTAAAATGAAAAAAACAACACACAACCATCACTTTTGAAAGGTTGTAACGAAATTTTACGAGTATATAGACAGGAAAATAAATGTTCATAGTTTGTTATTTTATTTAAATTACGAATTAAACAAATAAATACTACAGGGTGATCAAATGAACAGTGTACGCTGTAAAGTTCATTATAACTCTGCAGTGCACACCTTAAAGTTGATCACCCTGTATGTTCTACAATATATATATATATATATATATATTTATATTTCCGTGGCTACATTCCGAAACCTTGTAAGTATGAAAACCACAATTTTACAATGAAAGGAAAAAATAATAATATATAATGTAGGAAACGTTCAAGAGCGTTTGAAACAATTATCCAGGAAGCTCATTCCTCACCACATGCGGGTGAGTGTGCCCCAAGGGTCACCTGAGCCAGAGCAGAAACAGAGGTAAGTGCCAAGTGGCCGACTCAAACGCAACCTCACCCGATGCCAGCAGCCGGGAGCGAACCAGAGCCTCACCGCTCAAATTTCGCCACCGTAACCACTGAGCTTTCGGATGTTCACTAAAAAACAAAAGTAGATTCTAGTTTTTTGTACGATACTGTGCCAACATGAATCAAACAAATTTCGGGGACGCGGCGCTGATTAACTTTTGGTATATATATATATATATATATATATATATATATTAGTACAGCTATTACCAAATGTTATGCAATGACTATATGACCTAAGACTTTACTTTATGGACGACCTGAGTTGCTTTATAGTTCAAGGTAGATAGATAGTTCCCTTTTAGAAAATAACGTACCATTTTGTTCTATATTTCTAACATTATCGTGGACCACAGTTTGGAAACTACTGATTAAAGAAAATTAAATGAACGTCCTGAGCATTTTTAAGACCCCCCCCCCCCCCCAAGTTTTAATTAAAAATATGTACCACTTAACTCCAAGTTTCTAACAGTCTTATAACACCCTTTAATTTCCCTTCAACTAAACTATTAATTATAATAATTAAATGACTAAAGAAATGACAGGAGACCTATTTATAATTGAAGTTATTAGTTATCACTTACGAAATGTTGTGGTCCGCGTAATATTCAAACCAACCTTATTTTTTCGACATCATCATCGATATCTCGAGTAATATTATTCATATGAGTATATCAAATGATAAGAATTGTCATTCTCTATTTTATATAAAGCCTTTTTCTCACAGTTAAAACTTCTTTTATTGAATAAATATGTAAATTTCATTCAGTTTATACCGTGAATTAAACAAGAAAAGAAAATATGAGGAAAAACAATCTTCCTGGATTTGGTAATTTAAAAATGGCCGCAAATCGGCGTTTCCATTCCTGGTTGCAAAACCAAATCCAAAATATGAACGACTCCGTTCGTAGCAGGAATATCCGCTTTTATCACACGTGCTCTTCTCCCCACACCAAATAATCTTCCTAGAACAGAATGTAACGAATATTAAAGTAACAGTAATGTAATGGACAAGTTGGTTTGTTGTGTTTATGTATTTCAGTTTCCAGTCATTGTAACATGCACTACGATCAATCCCTTAAAAAGAAACAGGCCCAACGTTTGAAGGCTATGAGAGAAGCCACAAAAATTGTGAACATTTGGGGTGCCATTGTTCGCACTCCTTGTACCAATATTGTGGTAACTGGAGTGCAAATAAAACCTTGAAACGTTTTGTACTCTCCTCGTTAACCTCGTTTGGGTTTCATATGTTGGTCTCTCTTCGCACGAAGGTCAAGCTGGTGGCCCCGCCTCTAGGCCTGGCTTGGTGGAGGAGCTAGTTGTTCTCTTGCGCTCTCCACGCACATAGCCAGGTATCCCCGGCTCATCTGGTACCGTCCTGAGCCAGGCATCTAGTCTTCTCTTGAAGACTTCAAATTTGACCCCTGTTTCTGAGGTCCTTTGGAAGCTGGTTAAAAAGTCTTGGCCCCCTGACAACCAAGCTATACTCCTCGATAAAAAAGTGTGTGTGTGTGTGTGTGTATATATATATATACTTTTTTATTGAGGAGAGTAGCTTGGTTGTCAGGGGGCCAAGATATATATATATCCCTTAGAAATGCGCCCAGGTGGTGTAGTGGTTAGTATCGCTGACTACGAATCTATCGGCCCCGGGTTCGATTCCTGGTGACGGCAGGCGGTGCGCAGTTAACCCAGCTGTTCATCCTTCCAAGCGTTAAAAAAAATGGTTGGTAAATAAATGAGTACCCTGAGTGGCCTAGTGGTTAGACGCTGGGTTGCTGGTCGTGAGATCGAGTCCGGGCAAGAACTTTGTAATTTCTGACCACCATTGGTTAGTCGTGGTTCGGATTCCACGTTAAGCTGTAGGTCTAAAGTGGAGCAACAAGCTTGACCTTCGTCAGAATGAACAATTCAGGCGGAAGCAAAACAAAGGTTAACCAAGGTTATATATTTAGGTGTATCTGAAACGATACTTGCAATACTCTTCATTATCTTAATAATTAAAATTCTTTATATTAATGGGAAAATTGTATATACTGCAAGCCCCATGAAATGTATGACGCTTGAACTCTAAACTAAAAACTCGCAGCGAAGTAGTTCAATATAGTTTCCGGGTACTACCGTCAGGTTATGTAGCGACCCGTAGTTCGGATCCCACGTAAAGTTGTAGGTCCCCTCCATCTTATGACCTTCGATGCTGTGAAATAGGTTAAACAACCCCGTATAACATTAACCTCAGGTGTGCTGTTTCGAGATAATCCTTTAAACTTCATACTTCATTAACACTATAATTGCTCACTTGAAATTCCGTCACTGATAACTTGAACTTGAACTTCAATATCTTGAAGGAACGTTGGAAGCCAGGCGCCATCTCGTAACCCCTCACTGTAGTAAGTACCAGGAACAAGGTGAAACAAAAGAACATCTGTGAACAGAGTTGTCATACTAAAATTAAGATCTGTCTAACTAACAAAACATTCATCAAAAAAGAGAATGTATGACTAGTGAAATAACGAGAGAAAAATTATCCTTAAATGTATGAATATTATCCACAATAAAATGAACACTGTAGCTTTTAATGTATACAACACAACAATTATAAACATTCGTGAAACGCAGAAATAAGATCTGACTTTGAAGGAGAGAGATATTGGAGACAAATTCGTTGACGGTGGCATTGTCGATGAGAGTGAAAGCGTCTGTCGAAGGAACAAAAAATGTGAATGGTCCTTCCTGTTCCAAAATGGATGTAAGCTGTGACTCACTTACGGCAACATTCGAACCTGTAATTATATACTGTATATATATATATATATTTCTGTGCAATTTCATGAAATAATGGTGGAAGTTAATGTCCATACTAGGATGTTTTAAGCTCTGATGCAAATAAACAGAGAAAAGAAAATGCATCAAGCGATCACTTTCTTCTGCCATGTTCTTATAAATTACGTCTAGTATTATAAATTAGCAGTAATCAGTCCAATCCAAGCCTCTCTACTATATGTTGGATCGATGCCGCATTATAGAAACTTTTAATTTTCAATAGTTATAGCAGCTGCTGCGGGTATCTTAATAATATTTGCCTTATTTTTATTCGAAAATGTTTTAGAAAACTTCAAATTAGTTTAAACTAATTTGAATTCTCTAAAACTGAACTATCTCATACACACATTTTAAAGAACTTTTCACATCTAATCAAGATTTTACAACATAAATCTTGAAAGAAACCCTCTTTACCAGTAAATATGTCGCATGATACAAGATGTCCCAAAATAGTGTGTTCAACCATTGGAAAGAGGACTTTATCGATGACGTGAACTATTACATTTGACGCTATCATGTCTGGACGCCTCAGTTTGGCTCCATTCACTGTAACAACAGGCTATAAGGAAACAGAGTTACAGTAATATTATTGGTAAATGTTAGTAATACAATGATAGATTTATCAAGGAATGTTAATCTCATCTGAAACTGTCTTGTTAGACCTATCAAAATTTTATTTAATATAGCAACATCTTATTAACAAAAACATTTTACACTATAGGTTTCAAAAATTTATACCCATGAAATTCCTATTATTCTATTATTTCATACTATTTACTTAATCACATACAGTAATATCCGCATATCACTGTATAGTGTAAACCACATGAGGAGTCTTATATATATATATATATATATATATAAGCATAACAAAAATTCCTTTTCCTCGCCTCTTTCACACGATTTGGAGAAGTAAACAAGGCTATAAAACCAAAACACGTGGTCAGGAACAGGCCCACAAAGAAAACGCAGGTTTTATTTTGTCTCCCGAAATGCTCACCAGAGGACGTCACCAAGGCCGATGAAAACGCGAGTCCTCTCTCAAATCGCTCTCATTGTTCAATTTTTACTCTTCGCTCAAGCCTCATTCAGCACTAGCTCTTCACCTCCAAACTTTGTCAGGTAACTCCACTCGCTCTCCGACCTTCGTCAGAGAGCGTCCCGCCATCCTTCAAAACTCCTTTTAGCAAACACGAAACTGGATCATCTCCGTTGAGGTCTACTACTATTTCATCTCCGCGGAAGCAACATTACTTCCCCAAGATTCAATCGCCGTCATCCTTCCGGTCTTTACCTCACTCAACATTCATCCATTTCGACCTGCTGAATCTTCATTTTCTTTCAACGAGTATTTTGTCATTCAAACAGGCTCGTAGGCCCTGTCGTCTTCAGAGTTATCTTCCTTATCAAAATCTCAGGTCTGTAAACCTCACATAGGCCATTAGCACTTGGCCTACAGTGTTTTATTACGTCGTGATAGGTTATTCGTTCTCAACGCCTATAATGTCAACAAACTCTGCCCAACCGAAGTAAGCTTCAAAAGTGTCTTCAGTACCGTTCAATCTAACTCACGCATTTACGACCACAGTTCGGCCTATTTCATTATTGTACCAATACAGTATTGTCATTACTTCTGTTATTGCTTTTAACACCATTGTATCACTTAACTATTATCCTGTATAACAATAATTTCTTCTTGTTAATAATCAATCATTATAATATTGCACACTTACCGTATAAAAAATTAATCACTGTAAACAAATAATTTATTTATTTTTCTAATTAAACGAAAACTACAAAATCATTTCTATTTCCTTTATTAAATATTGTTTGTTTAGCTGAAAGGTCAAACTGGTGACCCGACAGTATTTCATTCCATTTTCAATCCATATATTATAGTGAGCCTACCGTTGCCCCCCCCCCCCCCACACACACACCACACACACACACATATATATATATATATTAGGGTGCCACTTATTTGGGGTGTTTTTCATTTTTTGGGAATTTCTATCAGGACGGGCGCATTTCTGGTGTCATTCCGTCTAAAAACATTGTGTGTAAAATAGTTTTGAAATAAAATAATAATTAGAACTGCCTCAACGAGGTCAAAGTTTATACTTTTTGTCGAAAAGTACTCATGGCGTTCTGTTATCATGTCAGTTTTCGTTTCGATAGCTGCTGTAGTTTCTGAGTTGAAAAATGATAACAGACAGACAGACGGACGGTCAGAGTCGTTGGTTTAGTCTTCCGCACTGGTGTACAGAAGACTAAAATGAGGTATTATACAGGGTGTAACACGAGTTTATCCAAATATTGATACAGGCGAAAGAACATGTTATTCTAAGTAGAAAATGGGTTGGGACGAGTTTTGCCAACACTAACAGTGTTTCATTCTCTTTTTCAGTGAGTTCTGAAACGACGTGATGGCTTCGGCAACAAGATCTAAAACAGCAGTCTATCTCCTGGGGACCGTGGACCACAGCATCACAGGAAGCATGCTGCCTACGGGAAAGCAGGCGCTTCACTACTTTTTCCACCTTCACCTTGACGTCAAGAAGCCGATCAAGGAAGCAGCCGCTGAGACAGTGACCGCAGTCAAGGAATTCTGGGAGCGGTCCCGTATTCCTACGCAGAAAGACCAACGCGCAAGGGACAAGGTTCTCCGAATGTACGAGAAGTGGCGGGCTCTGAAAAGAACTCGAAACGGCGCACTGTGACCCAAATCAGGAACGAGGCCGAGTTCCTCTCATCCCTTGACCGCCTCTTCGACATCGCACACGAACAGGCGATGTCGATGATCACAATCGAAGAGGACAGGGAGTTCCTGACGGGACAAAGGGCCGAGGTGCGGCGCGGCCGCATCTCCTCCACACATGACATGACGCTGCACACTGAGGAGGAGCGTGCGAGGAGACAGGAAGCGGAAAGGAGCCGCCGGCAAGATGATGAAAGGGCGAACAGAGAGAGCCGAGAAGAACTCGTCGAACTGGCATCGAGCTCCAGCTCAGGTGCAAGCAGCCCGACTCGGTCACCGACACGGCGTCGTCGCCGAGAAGAAGAGGAAGAGCTCTCTCTCCCGGGCCCGTCCACGTCGAATGCAGAAGCATCTACGACCCCTTTACCACCCAAGCGATTCCGCGCGTCGAAAAAGATGATCACCCCTGATCTCTCCGCAGCGATGGATCGGACGAAACTTACCGACCGAGAAGGTGTTTTTTTGCTGTCGGCGGCTGCGAGGAGCTTGGGCCACGACCCTGAGGAGCTGGTCTTGAACCGCGAATCCTCCCGCCGCGACCAAGCAAAGTTCCGTGCTATGGCAGCAGCGGAAATGAAGGCAGCCTTCCATCCTACTGTGCCGCTGACCGTTCACTGGGACGGGAAAATCGTACCAGCGGCTGACGGAGGCCCTGCTGAAGATCGCCTTCCAGTTCTGGTGTCTGGGAGAACGTCGACAAGCTTCTGGCTGTGCCCAGCCTCCCCGACGGCACCGGCCGCGCCATGGCGGAAGCCGTCCTCTCTGCCCTCGAGGATTGGGACATCAAGGGACGGATCTGTGCCCTCTCTTTTGACACCACCGCCTCAAACAGGACTCTCAGGAGGAGCTTGCTATATCATTGAGCAGAAACTCGAGAAGACAGTGCTTCATTTGGCTTGCCGCCACCACATCCACGAACTGGTGTGCGAGAAGGCATTCACGGCGTGCCTCGGTCCCTCTACTGGTCCTGACATCCTCCTGTTCAAACGATTCGCCGCCCAGTGGGACTTCATCGATCAAACCAAAGCGAAGCCCTTCGAGGATGGAACCATGCCGCAGCACCTGAAGGACGCCCGCGACGACCTGCTGATCGAATTCAGCCGCCTCATCGACGGTCAACATCCACGTGATGACTACAGGGAACTTCTGGAGCTCTCTGTAATTGTGCTGGGCGGTCCGAACAAGCGGGGTGCCCGGTTCGCTCGTCCCGGCGCCTTCCATCGCGCGCGCTGGATGGCAAAAGTCATCTATGCCATCAAAACTGTTCCTGTTCCGGGAACAGTTTCAGATGTCGTCAGGCGAAGCGGCTGGAATCCGGTGATTCACCATCTTCGCCGTGTCCATCTACGTGACGGCCTGGTACAAAGCGCCGCTCCCGGCAACGGCCCAGCCGCGGACCTCGCGCTGCTCAAGGCCCTCGTCTATTATCCGGACTCAGCGGTGGCCAAGGCGACGGCGACAGTCTTCGCCAGGCACCTATGGTACTTGAGCGAGCGCCTCGTCACCCTGGCCATCTTCGACGAGGGTATCGACTTGGCGACAAAGCGGGAGATGATTAAAGCGATGGAAGAAGAGGAAGGATCGGAGGATCCCCCGCGGCGTATCAATGTGGACCTGTCCACCGCCTCAATCGCCAACAATACATTGGCCAAGTTCACAACGACTACATCAAAGGAGTTCTTCAAGGTTCTGGACATCAGCACCGCCTTCCTGCTCAAGGATCCGGAGGAGTGGCGGACGGACCCAGCCTTCATCGCCGCATCCCGCCGAGTCCAGGCCCTTCAAGTTGTCAATGACTTCGCGGAGCGCGGGGTGGCGTTGATGCAGTCTTTCAACCTGGCCCTTACCAAGAGTGAAGACCAAAGGCAGTTCCTCTTACAAGTGGTCGAGAAGCACCGCTGTGACTTCCCAACCGCCCGCAAGTCCACCGTGACCTCTGCAAAGTAGGCAACAATGAGAGGGAGATGGGCGCCCATGATACCCCCCCCCCCTTGAGGGGCTAATACTCGAGTTGAGGGGGACCTAGAGTTGAAAGTATGAAGTCCAGTTATATGTTTTAGGTCAAGATTAGTAGCTTGAACAAACTAGAAGTGATATTTTATTTGCTAGAGGCATAGAACATCATGATCTAAAATTTCTACTTTTCGAGAAAATATACAAACTTTGACCGTATTGAGGCAGTTCTAAATATTGTTTATTTCAAAATATTTTACACACGATATTTTTTAACAAAATGGAACCAGAAACGCGCCCGTCCCGATAAAAATTCAAACTTTCGAAAATAAGTGTCACCCTAATATATATATATATATATATATATATATATATATATATATATATATATATATATCTGTGTGTGTGTGTGTGGTGTTGGTATTAAATAATTTTGTAAATAAGTATGGAAAACTTTTATATTTCAATTTCTTTATTTCTTCAAATTCTTTCATGTTTTACATTACACATTACATGCTGCAGTTTAATTAATTTTTTTATTCGTTAAATTTTTCCAAACGAACAGTAAACTCTTCATAACTATCCTACACATAGTACAAAGGACTAATATAACTGAAATATTTCTCTGCAAGAATACTTAGAACCACCTATATATATTTCTCCAGATCTCTCCTGTGAAACTTCCTACGCATAAACGTTTGTTTTGGTACCATCGGGTTGTTTTGTTGACCAACAAAGAATAGTATCTGATGAAATGTAATGAATGTTATTAAATAATGCAATGAATGTTATTAAATATGTAATGTAAAGTTATGTTACACATTTTTATGTAATAAATTTTAATGAACATTTAGTTAATAGGATCTCTCAATTATTACGTCTACTGTTTCGGACTTCGACTGTGATCAAATTACGGTCCCTAAGAAACCGAGGACCGGAATGATGTAATGTCTGTGTACTGAATAGTGACAATGAAAATTACTGTAGTTAAATGAAATAAAATTCCATTTACTGTTGATAATAGTAATAATAATAATAATAATAATTATAAATGAACAGCGGATGCCCGCGACTTTTAGTACGAGAGAAATATGACATCATGACATCATGGGTACCAGTTTCATAGTAACGACTCAGCTTCAAGATCAGGGCTTGTTCCACTAGTTATATATCCCACTGCGATGAAACCTTTGAGTGAGATTCTCAGTGTTTTGTGATTTGGGATATTCACATAGGGGCCGCTATGAACCAATTTTAGTATGAATTGTTTATGAATGAAAACAAGGCTTATGGAGTGACTTGTTAAATTATATTAGACTGTGACAGTGGTCCTCAACCTCGGGTCGCGGGGGTCCTCAAGTAGGGTCGCGAAGGGTCACTATATTCACTTTTTCTTAATTCAATTTATATTATATACATATTTAAATTTTATCATAAGCCTGAGGATCGGGAGGTCCTGTTGGTTGCGAATTTAGGGTTGCAGCAAAAAAAGGTTGGGAACCACTGGACTCTGATAATTACTTGCGAGAATTACTTTATCCCCCTTCCATCGATACAAAAACTACATATTTAAACCTAATCCTTACAAACAACTTCATTCACTTTACCTGTAAATCCGATCCGAAATCGTAGATGTTTAGTCTGAGCATCCGCGCTCCTGGTGCGGCTGAGGCAAGGACCATTTCGTTACGAATGTCTTCGAGCCATACTTTGCCGGGTGCGATATGGAACAAAATCACTTCTCGTAATTTCTCGGTGTCATTTTCGAACTGGAAGAAAACGCTTCTTGGTAACAGTTTGAAGGCGGAGTCGGTTGGAGCGAAAATCGTGAAACCTCCTGCGAAGAAGGACTCAATTTATAGATACTTTTTACAATCATGTCGTGCCTTGACAGCGTCCGTAGTTCAGTGAGTAAACACCATTTCCATATAAGCGAAGTGAAGACATTGAGTTGGGGAGTTCGACTCCCAATGGTATGGTAATAATGAGTTGGGAGTTAACTCAATGAGCCACATCAGTTAACCTGAGTTCTACGCAAGTTTCTGTCCCTCCTCAATCATTAATATTATCAAGTCATGCCTGGGGTACACGAATAAAATGCATTTTTTCTTGCTGAAACAGTGGTGGGCACAGCTAACCGAAAAGTTAGCTTCGATAACCGCTGAACCGCTAACTCAAAACTTAACTTCGATAACGCTAAACCGATAAACTGCTAAAAAATTTAGCGGAAGCTAACGATAACCGCTAACTGCTAACTTTTATTATATGAATTTAGCTTCGGTTTGGTTTTTTGGCTCTAAAACCCTTAAAGAGAGTTGAAATTTTAATATGTTGCAGCTTAGACATAGAGCTTTCCAAAAAGGTATAGCATGCCAAGATCAGATGATGATCAAGGTGTACATAAATAATTAAATGAACAAATGAAATTAAACATTAGTTTACATTCAACATACAGATTATTTACAGTACAAAAAGTATTAAACGAATCAAAAATATTAAGAAATAAAAATACACATAAAAAATAACTTTAATAATCTAATAATGCATTCACTCTGGCTTGGCCTCCTGCTCCTTCTCCATCGCCTCGACGTGATGTTGGTTGCCCTTCATGAACAGCAGCCTCTCAAAGTTGGCATCTGACAGGGTGGCTCTCTTGGCGCGCAAGATGTCCTTGCCTATGGAGAACAGGCGCTCAACTGCAGCACTGGATGGGATGGCTGTGTTGTACTTGATGAACAGGTCGATCAACACTTGCTCATCCAAGAAGGCGACGTCAGTCAGGACCTCCTTCGAGCCGGCCTCCAGCCAGGTCTTCACCAAGATCTGTGCCTTGGACTTCAGTGACCTGTGGCTCCTGCTCACCTGGGGCTGAGTGATGCTGCTAAAGAAGTCATCTTCCTCATCCTCATTGCTGGTGGTGCAGCTGGTGCTGCTGCCCTCCTCAATGGTCTCCCTCAGGGCTGTCTCCACGCCGGTCTCCATGGCCTTCTTTACCCTGCTGAGCTGGCTGTGATTATGCTTCTCCAGCCAGAACAGGCGAAACCTGGGGTGGAAGGCAGCGGCCAGCTGGCACTCCTGGTCTTGTAGGAGGGGCCCAAACCTGGCGGACCTGGCCATCAACAGGCCCAACATCCTCAGGCGGAACCAAAACGTCTTCACTTTCCATTGCAAAAACTTGTAGACTCGGTAAACTGACGAAAATATGCTTATGATAACGTACGCTGTCGCTGACACTGTAAGACTGTAACGTCGTAAGTGAACTGAACTGCAGAATTACACAACGCTGCTCAGCTGCTGCTGCGTCGACCAATCACGTCTTGTGTTTACACGTAGTCAGCCAATAGCGTGCCAGACTGACTGTTGCAGACACGCTCAGAACAGACTGGAACAAACATGTATGATTTTAGGGTTAGCGGACTTAAAGTTAGCGGAACTAAATTTAGCGGAAGCTAATTTGTCCGCTAACGGTTCTCAAAGTTAGCGGAAACGCTAATCCGCTAACGGAAAAGTTAGCTTCGCTAATTAGCGGTTAGCGGATTAGCGGAACCGTGCCCACCACTGGGCCGCCTATAAAGTATTAGAAAGTATTTCCAATATTATGTGCTGCCGATTTCATCTTTTACTCCTCCTCATCATCATCATCATCATCATCATCATTATTATTATTATTATTATTATTATTATTATTATTATTTATGAATATGGAGGAATAGCTTTACATATGTTACGCCTGAGAACTTATGTCAGATAAATAATGCGAGCCCACAAAAAAAAAATGAAAAGCGATTTCAAGTCCTTTCGTGTATTCATTTTTCCTTGTGGTGTGCATCATTTACTTATTTAATGTGTTTAATTATCATATATATATAATTATATATATGTTAAACACAGACCGTGCATAGAACAAGGAACTCTTCTGGGAAATTACATCCACTATAGTTCGAATAAGTAATGATAAATTAACTATAGTGGATGTAATTTCCCAGAAGAATTCCTTGTTCCATGCACGGTCTGTGTTTAACATATGTTTCTCAGGGGACCATTCTGAGTGTGTATATATATATATATATATATATATATATATACACGGTGAACCAAAAGTAGGTGGACAGTAGGTTGAATACGGTTTGTGTTATATTATATTATAACTATGGTGTTCATTATAACTATGGTGTTTGTGTTATATTATATTAAATATTATAACTAAATTTATTTAAATTTTATTTTGTATTATAGTATACAAAAAAATTAAATATGTATTCTCAAAATAAACGTTATCATTTACTGTCCACCTACTTTTGGTTCACCCTATATATATATATATACACACACATTTTTATGCACTTTCGCCAAAACTTCGAAATGAATAATTGCCGATAGTTTTTCATCTTTGTTTAAGGTAATAAATACTTCATTTAAATAACACATGGCAATTATGCGTTCATTTCGTAAGAAGCTGTTCAGTCAGTACCTGCAACCAATTTACATACAAAGATACGAAGGTCAAAGTTTGTTTAGAAAATTGTTTTTTCGACAAAGAAAGTGATATACTTCATCGATTTTAAAAAGTAATACTTTAAAAGAAGTAGTTTTTTATGTTTTTTTATGAATTTTTTATTATTTTTTATGAAGGGGTGACACTTATTTCTTATTATTGTTGCTCAAACGATTAAATTTAGGGCAATATCCTATTTTGGCGTCCCAAATTATTCTACTACCCAAAAATAAACGGCACTCCAACACTTTCATATTACTCGTTTATGTTAATTAGGTTAATTGACTGCCCGGTTAGGTCAACTGTACGCCGTTGACGATTGGTTAGGTTAAGTCTTGATATTCTCGTTAGTTTAAACGAAAATATAACGATCTAACCAATTGTCAACGGCGTACAGTTGACCTAACTGGTTGATCGAATAATTTGGGACTCCAAAATAGGATATCGCCAAATTTATTACTCAATTATTTGCATTGTTTAACTATAATTTTGAAAATATGCATTTTATTATCGTTTTTATTGGTCTATTGTGTACCTCTATTTACGGACAATGCTGGGAAGAAGTTTATAGAAACTTCTTTAGCGTAAGAGAAAAAGTCTTTGGTTTATGAAATTATGCAAGATTATCAACCCAAAATTGAGGTTCAAAAGGAAGTTTAAACTGTCAGAATTTTTCTTTGTTTCACAATGAGTGACCCTCAATTAAAAAAAAAAAATTAATCCACAAAGAATTCACCATTGGTAATATATATATATATGCACTAGAATGCCTGCTGAGCCTCATGCAGCAAAAAAAAACCGAAACACAACTGAGAGGGATACTGGGAAGGGTGGGTGCGTTACTAAAACCTTCTCTGCTTCTCCTTTAATGTGTATATTAAATTTGATACAGATTAAACTAGCCGTTTAGGCGTGTATAAATGAATAAAGAACGGAGTGACACACATCATCATCATTGTTAACATCCCTTAGTGACCCCTACACATATATATAAATAAGATATATGTATATACAGCTTTTCTAAGCTCTTTCTTGTATTTAAACACCTCATCAGAGAATGAAGGGATAATGCGAGAGGCAGGATATGTGTATGTACAACGCATTCTAAAGAGATAAGAAGGATTAGCAAAATGTTAACAAGTACTGATTTAGGGAAAAATGCATCTTAATACGATATGGTCCATTTTATAGGTTCCCTCACTATTAATGAAGTTATTAGAATGCTCCTTTCAGTTAGTTTGTTTGTGCCCGAATTGTTCATTCTGATGAAGATTAAGCTCGTTGCCCCATTTTACATTTACAGCTCAATGTGGAATCTAAACCATGATGCGCCAGGGAAGTCAGAAATTACAAAGTCCTCTCCCGGCCTCGATCTCGCGAACTCCCGATCAGCAGCCCAGCGTCTTTAAGACTAGGCCATCCAGGATACCTTATCTACGAACCAGTGTTTTTCGTATGGAAAGATTAGACAGCTGGGTGAGCTGAGCGCCGCCTGCCCTCGCCAGGAATCGAATCCGAGGTTGGTGGATTCTTAGTGAGCGATGCTAACCACTACACCACCGAGTTATGACTTTATTTATTAAGAGAATTTCAAAACTTTCCCAGTTAATATTGTGAGTGTATCTTTACAAATGGTTAAACAAATAATTAGAATTTTTCGCGGTTCTGCACCAATATTTTTGCTGTTTTACTCTGATATCTAAAGTTTTTCTAGTTTGACCTATATAAACTGAATCGCAGTGCTTACATCCGATGGATGGATATATATATATATATATAATATATATATATATATATATATATATATATATATATATATATACAGGGCGTCCCAAAAAAATGTATACACACTTTAACAGCTGATAGCTCAATTGATGTTTCTTTCTTTCCAAGTTAAACCCATTAGAATTAATAATGGCAGTCAGACTAAGCTTTGAACAAAGGAAATTCATTCTAAAATGCTACTGGAAGTGTGAAAACGCAGTTGAAGTGCAAAGACAGTTTAGGAGGGAGTTTCAAACAGATCCACCAACGCGACTTACCATCACTCGAATTAGAGATAAGTTTGAAGCCGATGGAACTGTTCAGAATGTCCACAAGAAGCGTTCCGGAAGACCACGGACATCGACAAGCCCCACAAAGCAAGAAAGAGTACTGGAAACGTATCACCAAAGTCCAAGAAAATCTGTGCGGCAAGCGAGTCGTGAGGTAGGAATTTCAGAATCGTCTGTCCAACGCATTTTGAAGCGCTGTCAATGGAAAAGTTACATTCCAAGATTAGTCCATGCTATTAATGAAGATGATGATGATCCGGACCGAAGAGTGGAGTATTGCGAGTGGTACTTGGCACGATGTGGATGTGGATTGGACGAAGGGGTTTCGTAGAATACCCTCCGCGTTCACCAGACCTCACACCACTAGACTTTTTTTTATGGGGATACTTAAAAGACAAAGTCTACGCTATAAAACCTGCAACAGTCGCTGAATTGAGAGCAGCCATTGAACGAGAATGCACACAAATACCAAACGAAATGTTTCGTGATGTTTGCGATTCCATTGCTTCGCGTTATCAGCAGTGCCTGGACCAGAACGGACGTCAGTTTGAAAACAGGCGTTGACAAAACAATTAAATAATGTCTGTAGATTCTATTACATTTTGAAATGAAATGTATTTTAATAAACACTGCCTTTATAAGTATTTAAAGTGTGTATGCATTTTTTGGGACGCCCTCTATATAATATATATATATATATATATATATATATATTATATATATATATATATATATATATTTTTTTATATATATATATATATATACTGCATTATCTGGGCTGTTTTGAATTAAACAAGATATAATACTATTTTTATAATTTAAAAGCTACATTTTACTGTAGAAAGTGCATTATTTTTTTTGTGTAAATAACTTCCGTAACAGTGAGAGAACCTATAAAATGGACCACATCATATTAAGATAATAACAGAGGTCAACAAAAAAACATTTTTTTTTCGTTGCCAAGGAAATTCGTACGAATTTAGGGTATGTTGGGGTTGCTGAATTCCAAAATGAAAGTAGTTTTTCCGATTTGGCTCTAGTTCTTGAGATAATGAATACCCTCAATTAATAGGAAACGTAACCATAACGCGTGCATATGGGAAACTACCGGAACATTCTAGATGGTGAGACCGAATAAAATGCCATTATGTATTTCATGTCTTTACTTTTGTATGATTTGAGACAATTTCAATGCGATTTGTAAGTAGGCTCCGCCTGAACATTAAATTTTTTGCATTTTTACGTGTTTCAATGGGGTACCAATTATCTCATAAATTAGAGCCAATCTAGCAAAACCGATGTCATATTCAGAATCAGCACCACAAAGTTACCCCAAAATCACTCTAATATGATTGGCAATAAAATGAGTGTTAACCAGTGTAATTTTTCCCCTCAACTCCAGTACTTGTTAACCTTTCGTTAATTCCTCTTGTAACAAGACGTGCTTAACACAGTCTAATGCAAAGAATTAAAAAAATCAACCAACCCGATCATCCAAGCTATCCATGAGTCCTGCCATTTATCCTCTAAGCTATGGACTTCTTGGTACGAAAACGTCTGTCTGTAGCTCCACTTAACTTCGACAGTGCAGTTATTTCTAATCAATTGTATATATTTTTATCCTTAGTGTATGAACTGTCATTGTATTAATAATATTTGTCATATGGACTATAGTCAGCCACTAAACCTTTTCATTTTCATTTTCATTTTCATATATATAAATGAACAATGAATAATTCCTATATAATCAATATTCATTTTTACATAAGAACCAAAATCGCCTAACGCGAGTTTGGATAAAAAAATTATTTGTTGCTTTCTATTTTTGCAGTTTCACAACCATGCTATCTACCATTTCTATGGTTAAGTCGAATCCATGTTTGTGTCATTGAAGGTTCGTTGTGAGAAACGAATGTCCCTTAATTTCATTCCCTTAAAGTACAAACAAGACAATTGACGGTTTAGATCGTTTAACATTTCCATCACAATATTACCCATATCTCCATTTTCCATTTATTATAGAATTTATTATAATTAATTATTGATGTCTTGCATCTAACCCTCATCCCTAAATTTTATTAGATTATGCGTGCACATTGAATGTGGTATGATTTGAACCCTTGTTTATGCTTCTTAATTCATTTATTTAATTCTTCCCAAATGTACAAATTCCTTAATATTTACTGTATACTCGTATAATTATATTTATTTAATTAATAGTTTCACTCACTCTTTGTATAATGGCTATAAACCTTTCCTTACTGTATTGCTCTAATTCATCTCTTCTAAATTCTCCCAATAATAACTTGTACTGTACGTACAAATTAAATAACTATGGCGTATTAATTATGAATTGACGTAACGTCATAAAGTAGCTTAATTCCCTTCACATTTTCCCGTCATTAATTTCCCTTCATCATATCTCTAGTAATCAATGTATGGTAAATTCTTTAACATAATAAAAAACCTTTACACTCTATACGTCATTATGTATATGTTGTTCATTCGTACATCCATGTCCTTTCTTGACCTTTGTCTTTTGTTAATTTTATTAATTATTCATTCAGCTACCTATTGTCTACCATTGTCAACATATTGTGTGACTACCAATATGTGTACCATAGGTTATGCATTCGTACATGTCCCCTAATGATCATGATTACGTACATAGTTACGTACATGTACATACGTTCACATGTATTCTTTTTATTTATTTTCAATAAATTAATTAATTTCTCGCAATACTCATAAATGCTTATGCGAGTGTTCGAATTCTGTTAACCACAGCGGAAGCGAGCGCTTCCGAGATGAAAATCTCCTCTCGCTCTGATTCAAATTTATAAAACATTATCATGCGTTATGTTATATATCATGTGTGTTATGTTATATATATATATATATATATATATATATATATATATATATATATACACCGTATGTGCCCATGTACTTTATGTTATACTCCTAACATCCTAATTGTCTATAAATATGAAACACTGTTAACCGTAATAATTTAATATGATGTAATTAATGTACTTTAATGAAACTGTAATTGACAATAATAAGTGAATGTGAATTAATTGGTAATTATAATCATAATTGTAATAAACCAAAATTACAACGTACTAAGTGATGTACTTAGATTGTACTCAATGTACTACGAAATTATGTCGCCCTTTAGAATTGTATACTCGGCGAAAATACGATTATTTTTTATTATTTTTAAAAAATTTTTATTTGGAATCTTTCAAAATTCTGATCATGTGTTTAAAGGGGGAAACTCCCCCCAAAATTTAGATTATATACAGGGGCGAATTTAGACCGTCTTCCACCGTCTTCCGGAAGACGGTCAAAATTTTCAGTGAATTTTTTTATTATATGATATTTTAATAATATATAATATATATAATATTTAATTATATAATATTTTGATAAATATGATGTAATTTTCCACTGTTTTATTTTTATATCTCATTTCATTTAAAAATATATTATAGCAACTTGAAAATGTACTTCTGCCAAAAAGGTGCTAGCGAAAATTTCACGATTTACAATAGTTCCGTACACATTTTTTACTTTTCAAATTTTGGAAGACGGTCAGCCCAGAAGGCTGGATCCGCCCTTGATATATAAAGCATGTAATTGTAAAATAACGGGTACTTCTTTATCTTCTTTACTTCACTTACTCCCTTGTTAGCAGCTCTCAGCGAGGAGGGGGCAGAGGCCCCTTGCCTCCTTAATTTTTTAGATTCCGGCCTGAGCCATGGTCGAAAGAGGTCGAACCTCTACCCCTGTAAATTCAGAGCACTACTTGTACATTTTTAGAAGTAAATTACAGTGAGAGAAACTTTTTACTTTTCCCCTTTGAGTTTGGCTCTCTTCAGAGAACTTAGTCATTAAAATCTCCAGATACGTTACAAGAAGAATCGGGGGGAACCCTCAGAGAATTTAATAAGCCTCTCAGAATCCTCCAAGCCACTAAAGAAGAACTCGGAGAGTAGTATAGAAGAAACTACTGCAAGTAACAGATCCGTTGCTGCCTCCTAACCAGAACCCCCGTCGCCTTCGAACTAACCCAGGCCATTAAAGTTTATGAAAGTCGTAGTAGTTGTCTGGTTGTTTAGATATCTATTTTTCTTTTGTTTTGATAGTATTTTGTTAGTTGTCATTTTAGAAACCAAAATTATTTCCTTCATTTCATGTCACTCATGAGGCGCTCATCTCTCCTAACACGAGATGCATATTAGCAAGTTCTTCAAAAGAGTACTGCTCCATAACGCTCTGTAACATTACACGAGAGTGACACATGAAATGAAGGAAATAATTTTGGTTTCTAAAATGACAACTAACAAAATACTATCAAACCTAAAGAAAATAGATATCTAAACAACCAGACAACTACTACAACTTTCATAAACTTTAATGACTTTCACTTTAATTGGATCGTCCTCGGACAAAAAACAATGTATCTTGGAAACGAAGCAATTATGGATTTATGTTCATTGGAACTTTTTTGTTCACTTTGACGTCCTGAATATGTATACTGATTTATTAAACATAATTTGATAAATAAATAAATAAATAAATAAATATATATATATATATATATATATATATATACAGTGGTGAGCTGGAGCCGGTTCGCACCGGTTCGCGCGAACCGATTGTTAAAATTTTGAAGCATTTTAGAACCTGTTGTTAAAAATTGTTACGAAAACAAATATTGTTTTAAAATGATCTTAAAACCGAATAATCTTATTAAACGGTGCACAAAATAATAATCTTGAAGCTATTTTGTAATTACTACCTAATTAGTAATAACTAATATACTTAAATATTCTTCATATTTTCTTCTTTTCAAATTTGTTCTAATTTATTTTTTTTATTGTTAAGTATGAGTACAACTCCCAATGACACAATGCAGTGCCACTTCTTATGGAGAAAGGTACAAAAACTACATACTGTGGCACATCCTTTAAATGAGAACTTTTTATATAGGGAACCGGTTGTTAAGATTTTGGCAGCTCATCACTGTGTATATATATATATATATATATATATTCTGCCTCTTGTCTTCTTCCTTCATTCTTTGATGAGATGTTTAATACACAAAAGGCTTTACAATCGCTTTTTATTTTTCCCTGTGAGGTGCATCATTTATTATCCCATAATATATATATATATATGTGTGTGTGTGTGTGTGTGAGAGAGAGTATATAAATATGGTACTCTTATATGGCCCTCCTGATCATTAATAACAGATGTGCGGTTTAACAAAGCCTCGCCCTTAATTTCTCATATAACATAGACGCCATCTGGTGTCCTCTTAACGAAGGACTAAAAACTGACCAAATGAACTGACCAATAAAAATATCTAACGTAATAATCATAATCATTGAGGAAGGCCAGAAACTGGCACAGAACTCAGGCCCACTAATGCGGCCCATTTTTCTAACTCTATTATTATTATTATTACCAGCATCACTGAGAATCGAACCCCCGACCTTAGTGTCTTCATTTCGCTTATAGAGAACCGGTGTTACCCATTGACATTCGAACGCTGGTAGTATCTCGAGTAAGACCGAACAAATGATAATAATTTTCTTGGTTGTTCATCCTTAAAGTATTTTCCTCAAATTTGGTGTTACACTTCCTCTTTTTATTTCCAACAGTCTATTTATTTATTAAAATAGACACTCCATTTATTCGTCTTCTTCTTTAAACTTAAACAAAGAAAAATGTTTGGGACTTCTCAGTACTTGAGCGTTTATTTATATATAAGGTGGACCAAAAATTACCACACCTAAATTAAAATATTTATAAATTCTTGAATATTAGGACTATAGCAACCGGGTAGGCCTTATTTTAAAGCCTGAAGTTTCTTTTTTTCGAATAGAATACAGAACATTTCACTATACTCTGATACCTCACTTTAATAAATAATTACAAGGTCGCGATCAGAAATCGGGAAGTGCCTGTAGGAGACGAGAACGTGCAATAAATACACTCGCCACGAAAGCAAAATACAATTATTTTAAAAGCGTTTAACGATTACCCCTTATCTGAAAAGTCTTAATATCTATGGTGCATTAACCATTAACCTCTCAGATGCATAGATATACTAAAGTGTGGTGAAAAATCCTGTATACCACTCAAAAGAAGAACTTTTAGGCTTTAAATAAAATTCAACCGGTTGCTATAACATTCAAGAATTTTCGATTTGATGAATCTAAATGTGCCTAATTTTTGGAACACTCTGTATAAAAAAGGCTAAAATAAAGCAGGACAAACCAAAGTTCTAGTTAAAAATGTGCCTTGTTTTTAACTTAAAAAAGACGTTACGTTATATTAAGCTTCAGTCCTGTATTAACGTCGGGTACTTTAAACAGTACAGATATTTGAGCTTCCTTTAATGTAGGTCACAGTTTTTCGCGGTTCTTTTGTTAACCATTGTGATAAAAGATTAACGCAATTTATTTTTGGGTTTTAAGACTATTATTTGCCTGAAACGCTGTCATGCTTCCCATCGACATATTCAGATAAGGATACTGTAATTAAACTACAAAAATTAAACGTTAATGCCAACATCGTGTAAACCAATATGGTTGTAATGTATATGTTATGTAATGTGTTCTTTCTGAATAAATATTATTATTATTATTATTATTATTATTATTATTTACTATGTTTGGTTCCTCAATTATTAAAGGAAGTGTAGGATATAACAAATTAGCCCCGAAATTTTGATAAGGAAGTGCAATACAGTGATGTTACATCAAGTGAATAAGCATCGACATCATTGGAACATTAGGTGGTTGGTCATCACTGTATTATTATTATTATTATTATTATTATTATTATTATTATTATTATTGGAACAATTCAACCAAATAAGACGGAGTGCGACTATTCATGATTTCTCTTTTCAGTCTGCGGAAATATCTTCAGGACTTGAGAAATAAGATGTCACTCTACATCTCTAGGAATTCAGTAGATTTGGCAACAAAAACAAATTCATTGCAAAACAAAAGAGAGTCGGATCAGGAATTCCAACACCAGTGGGTAGGAGGCTTCCTTATTTTGCTTAGAAATAAGCGATTGGCTAAAGAGCCTTGTTTACCGGTAACCTAAAACTGTAGATGTTAACGAGTTGCAGACAAAAATGGCAACTGAAGAAATTCCACACATTTTTTAAAATGGAAATAATTGTGTGATGATTAATTACATTTTGTTTAATGAAAATTGAATATTAACTTAAGAGTAAAAGCGATGAATATGGGGTGCATAATGGCGGGGTCCTTTAACCTTCTTCGTGATATCAATGGTCATGTGAGGAAGGAGACCTACAGTTTTACGTGGGATCCGAACCACTGGTCACTACATCAGCTGACATCTGGACGCGAGGAGAACGGCCCCTATCCAACTTCTCCCTAGACTTAACCCTTTACTGCCCAAAAGGACAAATTTGTAACCTTTCAAATACATGCATTCATAACTTAACCCTACAAAATATTTGGGCAGTAAAGGGCTAATGTCGCTTAACTTTGTTGATCGACGGGAAGCGACGTTGAGATCTGACCACGACGTAGCCCCTAATGAATATGGAACAGTCCAAAGTATTTCAATAAAAACTCGTAACAAAAATTGTTTATACATTTGTAAAACAGTGAATCCTTCACTGTTTTACAAATCATCCCCCCCCCCCTCTCGTCCCCACTCCCTCACAAAAAATACTTACAGTAGACGAACAAGCTTACTTGTCTATTATCATGAAACACATTTGAGCTTCGGATTAACTAATTTTGTTTCATCTTTATCAAAATATATTTCGGATCTTTTAGGTTTGGCGGACTGCTACAAATTTTTACGAAACTTAACAAATTAGTTATTTACAAATTTTATACTAAGAAAACGTAAGTTAAGTTAGGTTTAGTTAAGTTACGTTAGGAATTAGACATTTCCTTAGGATAAAATTTGTAAATAATTGATTTGTTAAGCTTTGTAAAAATCCGTAGCAGTCCACCAAACCGAAAAGATCCCATATTTCGTTCAAATTTAAAAAAAAAACAATAAAAAAAAACAATAAAAAAAAAATAAATAAAAAAAAAAATAATAATAATAATAATAATAATAATAATAATTAACTCATTAAATTAAACATAATTTTCAAAATTAACTAATATTTTTTTTAGAGTGATCATCAGTCAGCAGCTTTTAGCATCATTGTCAAGTGTATAGAAGGTCAACGTATATGTTAACGAGTTTTAATTTCCGTTAAATTACATATAATGAAAACCAGATTGTTTTTATGAGTTCACATCTGTCTTCGGTGAATAAAGTTGTTTGAAGCTCAATTAACTGTTATTGTTATTATGTTATTAATTGTTATTATGAATTGTTAAAAAACAGTTAAAAATTACAGCAATATACAAATATACAATGTAATATGTAAAATTTGAGTAATAATTTTAACTCTCTCTCTCTCTCTCTCTCTCTCTCTCTCTCTCTCTTCAAAACTTGTCTGAAGTTCTTTTGCATTTTTTAAATTTAATCCTAGATCATATATATATATATATATATATATATATATAGAGAGAGAGAGAGAGAGAGAGAGAGAGAGAGAGAGAGACAGGAAACGGCGCTTAACTAATTCTTTACCTTCAGTTGTAAGCATTGGATCCAAGTTTGCTCTACGAATAAGGGTCATGAGAATAGTTAGTCCTAACTCTTCCAACAGACTTCCAAACATCATATTATTTCTTTGACCAGGCAACAACAGTTCCTTTGGTCTTCCATCCCACCGAAAATTATCTTTACCATTTTGTTGTTTGGTCGAAAAATTTTCCTGTATTTGTCCAATGTTCGCTACGTTTTCTTGAGGTGATCCAAATGATGTGAATTTGGGGAGAGATTTATCAGGGTTGTTCTTTCGGGATGAAGCATTTTGTTGGTGTTGTTGTTGTTGTTGTTTTGGGGAATTATCTTCAATGGAGACTTTCGCTGAATGGTCATTTACAGTATTTTCAATGGGTAGAGTATCTAACGCAAAATCAACAATGTGAGAAAGAAGTCTTCCTCCCTTTAAAATGCGTTCATTTTCTTTATCTTCTTCATCGGAGAGAAAAATCTCGCCTGAATCTGTTGATTTAATGGTTTCCGTTGTCTGAAGTTCTTTTGAATTTTTTAAACTTAATCCTAGATCCTTTCCTCCTCTCGTAGTCGGTTTGAAAGGCTCGGAGTTTCCTTTCGTGTTTGTCCGCAAAGGTCTCCATTTTCCTAAGACAGAATGATCATCCACGTTCGTTATCTCGTCTTCAAACAAATTTCCGATTGTCATGGCGGCAGAAATTGGAGTGTTAATTTCATGACTAGAAGTTTTGTTTGCTTTCGAAAAGGAACTTACAGGAACAGGTCGAAGCTGATGATTAGACTTTGACGTTTTGCTCGGAAGATTAAAGTTCGAATAACTTGACTGTTTACTCGTTCCTTCGTTAAAGAATGTGTTACCACCGTGACTGTAATTGTTTTGATCTAAAGTTTCTTTGATTAGTGAACCCGAATAAACTCTGAAGGAGTTTTTCGTAGGTTTTATATACCCCCTTTCAGTAGATGAAGAATTAATCTTTGTTGGATAGTATTTAACGAGTTTAAAGTACCCATTATTGGCCCTACGTCCGTAATGTGAAGGTCTCCTTGGTGCGTATTCTCTTCCTTTTGTACTAAATAAAGTAGTCGTCATATCTATAACGCGACTTTTGAAATCATGAATGCTTCTTCCAATTTTCTTTATCGTTTTGGTTTGAAGACGCGCGAGGCTTTCTAACGGGTTGGGTGCGTTTGAAGCGTGGTCTTTGAACGTAGGCCATTTAAAAATATCTAAATCAGCTGCACAACAAGAACACAACACATAAGCAGTCACAATATATAGAGCTACTCTCATTTCTCCACATAAAAATCGAGATGAAGTCGAAAATAATTCAATTCTTTTTTTTTGCAGTTCAGAGACAAAAATTAACAAAATTTGAAGTCATTATTATTAAAACATCATCATATAACCAATGATAAGCGATAGAAATGGCACTGAAACAAATTTAATGACGCAACAACGCCTCCATTAAACAAGATCACTGAGAGAGAGAGAGAAAGAGAGAGTCAAACTATACGCAATGATTTCCATTGGACGAATGGAGGAACGAGGAACAACCACTCGTTGTTCATGAGAATTCACCTCACACTGGATAATTAAAGATTGCAGCTGATACCTTTTCACCGAAAGAAGAAAGTGGAAGCAGATTAATGGGGGCTGAAATACATTTTCTAAATACAGTTTTCTCGAATTGTATACATTTATCTTTTCGTTTGTTAATTTTTACATATCTTCAGGGCTTTTTTGCAGAGTTTAGAAATTGCTTCTGTAATGAATGAGTCATATTTGCCACACGCTATATATGTATGTCCATTTAAACATATACTTCATTAATTTAATATTAAGTTACTGCCTTTATTTTTTCACTATCTTAATTCTCGTTCTCTCTAATATATATATATATATTTTTTTTTTCATTACATGAATATTAACCAAAATACATGAAAGAGTTCAAAGACGAGCAATTAAGATGATTCCGTCGCTTAGGTCAAAGTCGTATGAGGATAGGCTTAAGGAGATAAAATTGACTATCACCATAATCTGCATATGGAAAATGATCGAAAAACTGGTACCAAACCTCAAACTAAACCCAATTACTATCCAAACAACGCTGCAAAATAGAAAACGCTGAATGTGTAGTGTTCCCAAATTAAAGGCCCGACAAGAGACCTCTTCAACACTGAAGGAAAATAACTTAGTTGTCAGGGGGCCCAAGACTTTTTAACCAGCTTCTAAAGAACCTCAGAAACGTTTCAGGGGTCAAAGTTGAAGTCTACGAATGTAAAGAAAATGATAAAAGATAATGAGAAATTGAATAAAGAAAGAGCAAATAGTTAAAAAGGCAAATAAGAAGAAAACAGAAGGTAATCACTACAGAGCGCAAGAGAGCAACTCACTCCTCCACCAAGCCAGGCCTAGAGGCGGGGCCACCAGCGTGACCTTCGTATGAAGAGAGACCAACACATGGAACTGCAACGAGGTTAACGAGGTTATATACTTTCTGTTACCTATAATGTATCATATGTTCTGTACATGTGTGAAGAGAATAGTATATTGTGTTATTATTATTATCATTATTATTATTATTATATATAGGGCAGCTTTTCCTTCTATATATCTGCAGCTGAAACGACAGTTTTTGTTTTAAAGGTTGGATCTTTTGTAGAATCATCCATTGAAGAACTTGAAGAAGGGAGTCATAAGTAGAGACCGGATTTTGCCCTTTTTGCCTTTTTTATTCCCGTTTATAGATTCATAGGCTTCTTTTAGAGAAATCCATTTCGGGACTGTGGGATGTATATAATTAAATGTTGTAGTGCCTATAAACGCCTATTTTGATGGTTAGTGCCTAATTTTAAAATACGTGCCTATATATGCCTTTTTTAATTTTATTGTACTAAGTAAAGCAAAATAACTCGCATTTTTTTAAAATTTGTAGGCCTAAATAAGGCAGGGGATGGAAAAACCGAGGCTAGTCCTGAGGCAACCAGCACAGCCAATCAGATCACAATACGTCAGCCAAATGCAGCCAATCAGATCACAATACGTCATTGTGACGCGTTCGGCCTCGATCATTTTGTTTGGTGCGTGCAACGTGGTGTCTTTGTTCAAGTGCTTTTGCTAAATAAAATCTCACGTTTGTGCTTACGGCTTTTTTTATAAGTGAGAAAAAATGCCTAAGGACAAGACAGCCAAAAGTGTTCTGTTCAGGCAGTGGATCAAGAAGGACCCAAACTTCACTACAGATGGTAGAGTTATTTTCTGCCAACCTTGTTCCAAAGAGGTACGCTGCAACATTTTTTATTCTCTATCCAAAATAACAAACCCTTCGAGGAGACCTGGCCTACATCATGGCCAATTTCGGACGGGTGCCAGGGACCATAACCAAGCTGGAGGAGAGAGGCCTGCCGTTTGTTGAAGCAGTGGAAATAGTTCAAAATTTAAGGAAGGAGCTGAGCCAGGTTCCTGGTAACGTAGGGAAAGAAGTGGTAGCAAAATTTGAAAATGTTCTCAGACGCAATCCTGGTTGGCAAACCATAGTGAACGTTTCAACAGTGTTCAAAGGAGAGTGTCAGGAGGTTCTGGACTTTGAGCCAAGCGAATTAGCATCTTTGAAGTTCGCACCAATTACGTCTTGCGATGTCGAAAGGTCGTTTTCTCGATATAAAAATGTATTGAGTGACAGGCGATGTCAATTTACGCCACAGAACCTTGAAAAATTTTTAATCATCAATTGCCATTTCAATTTCTAGTTTAGTTGAGTTTTTGTAAGAAGATAGTTTAAATGTTTGGATTTTACTTTCATGCAAATAAAATGTTTGATGGTTTTTGAGATGTTTAGTTTATTTTTTACAATAAAAATCCTGATATTGATCAGAACTGCAAATGGGTTTACTCTAAGTCAACAATAATAAGAGAAAAGTGGGAAAATAGAAATGCCTATTAAGTGCCTTTTTTAGCTTTTAGTGCCTATTTAAGCGACTTTTTTAGGGCTTCTTTAGTGCCTTTTTGCCTACCTATTATTGATTTTTTAGGGCCTATCAATCCTAACTCTAGTCATAAGGCTTCATATTTTGGTCTGGGCGACACTTCATTTTCTGGTGTTGTTTTCTTTTTTTTACTTATATCATTGTTTCTTTTAAAATTTGAACTGAGTGACAGATTTTCAATAATTACAAAAGTAAGCAATGAATAACCAATATTTGTATGAAGGAAATAGCTGTAGTTTCCTTGGTGGTCTCTACTCCTAACGAGCGAAAATCTTTTCTTTTAGAAGTGGATTTACAGAGACACTCGCAGTTTGGCATAAACAATTAGAGGCTAATGTGGGAACACGCAGCAGCGCATCCACACATCTATATATTCATAGCTTAAATCAAGTGCGCAGCTCGAATGAGCTTTGATTTAAGCTTTGGCCAAGAACAGTTATAGCTAAGCGTAAGTTAGGTCCTATTTTGCTTGAGATTAACTAAAATCTTTAGTTAGAAAAAAGTGAACTTTCTACCCTGATGTAACGAGCTACTGTTACAAATGAATGGTGAATGAGTGAAAATGGACAACGGAAAAAACTAGATTGGGAAGAACAGTGTAGAGGCCAGTTACAAAATAGTTATCACATCACAACAATCAACCTACTGATTGTTAAACACTTATTATCACTAAACCACAAATGTTGTGGCTGAGAGAAATAGAATCAGAGACGAAAATTTTTTTTTGTGGTGGAAAATAAATCTGAAATCAGAAATGACGTTTTCGTTTTGGAATCGGAAAACGAATCAGTTCGAAGACTTTTTATTAGGGGTGGAATTGGAATTAGAATTGATTTCCTAGATCTAGAATAATTGATTTCCTAGATCTAGAGGCGGGGCCACCAGCTTGACCTCCGTGTGAAGAGAGACCAACACACGAAACAACATAAGGTTCATAAGGTATATATATATATATATAGGGTAAGCTTGACTAACAATTTGGCATTCGTTCTTAACAAAGGAATTCATTTTTTTAATCAACAAAAAGATCGGTACTTTTCAGTTATCTGCCTCCATGCAAAATTTAAACATTTCTACAAGATACCACAGTTGTTTTTTAACAAGTTTAGGTACTTCTCCGTTATACCCCCGCAATATAATATATGCTAATAGGATATAATCATTAGGTAAAAGTTGCTTAAAATTAACCGAAACGGGAAAACTATTGAATGCCCAGTTTGGTCAACTGTACGCCCTTGACGACTGGTTAAGTTAAGTCGTGATATTTTCGTTAGTTTTAATGAAAATATCACGTTCTTTCTTCTTGAAAGATTCCGTGCTCCTGTAGAAAAGCCATGCACGCTGCATCATCATTAAGTAGTTGCACTAATTCTCTGTAGCTCGCCATTGTATGTAATTCTGGAGCCTGAAAAAGCAATTTTTTTTTATTAGGGATCAGATAACGGAAAAGTACCAAAAGATCTTACTAACTTCAAATTATATTATATAAATATTTTACTAACAAATTTTTCTCCACAAAAAAAATTCTAACACCACTAAACTAAGAATAACAATAGCACATGTCCACGCTTTTCCGCTAAGTCCAGAGCTACGTAGTTTTAAGATGGGATCTCCAAAATTTGAAAATTAATTTAGACTACTTTAAAATGATCTACAAAATAGGAAATATTTGCTCAAACAATGTAATAGAATTATTTTCGGTGTCGACTAATTTCTAATACCTTCGTTTATCTTTAAAAAATACGTTTTCTTTGCACATGGTTAGCTAAATTTTAAGGGTAACATTTATAAATCTCTCTCTCTCTCTCTCTCTCTCTCCAAATATCTGTATTTTTGTAATGAAACTATATATATATATATATATATCCCCGCAAGGGGGTTCGAAGCTTGTGCTCTTGAGTGCTCTTTGTGTTCATTTGTACATGCTTGTTCCTGGAGGTTTCATGTGCGCCCTCCCGGCCCTAGCACCCAAGGATGATGGGGCTCGACCCTGCAGTCCTTGTCATCCTTGGTCTTTTTCCACTTCGACTGTCCCCTCCACCTTTTCTTTTTCCTCTGTCTTTCCTCTCACTTTTTCTTTGTTTTTCCGCTGAGATATGCCCTTTTAAATAGAGGCGAATCGGTTCTTCCTGAACTTAAAAAAAAAAAAAAAAAAAATATATATATATATATATATATAAAAGTATTTTATAATGCATTTAAGATAATCACAAATATGTATTCATTTTGTATTTTGAAACGTGCATGAAAATATATTTCTGAAACTGACAAATCTTTTTTGACCCCCGAACAAGTTCTTCTGAAGGCTATAACTTTTTCAGAAGAAATTATACCACACTCACTTTATACTAAAAGATAGAAGGGTCGACGAGATTAGTTTGATGTAATCATCGACAGGGCCGGCGCTAGGAAGTGCGGGGCCCAATTAGAAAATTGTTAGCGCCTAGCGGGGCCCTCTACCCGTTGTCGTTTCAAAGTTGGAGTGACAAGAAATTTCGCTAGAGCACCTCTTTGTTTTTCATTTTCAGCTGCCTTAGCCTTGGCCAGTGCTCGTTTCTGATTGCCGCTCAAATACTTTCGCCCTTTGTCTCTATCTCTGCTTGTGCTTGCCATGATGACGATGATGTAAGGGCTTTTTCAATTACTTTTCTTTTAAAAAAGCTAAACGGCGACGATAAACTGAAATTACAAAACAAAAAACAAAATAATTCACAATAAAGACTCCCTGGCACTGAAAAATAATAAAGATGTGCATGTATGCATCTAATGATTAAAGCAAAAGATTTCATGATTTTTAAAAGCCTGGGAGTAAGAAGAAAAGCGCAGGGGGCAAAAGAACAAGCTCTAGTAAATAGAAATGTAAATGCTCTCTATGATAATGAGGCAAAAACTAGTTAATTTAATATGTAGGATCTACTTACCACCACGTTTCTCTGTTACATGCAGGCTTAAGACACTTCAAGTTTGCAGTTTGGACATATAAACAATTTGGACATATTCAGGGGTGCAGTGCTGCCGGAGCTCACCGGAGCGCCGCTCCGGCACCTCTGCAAGAGGAAGTTTGGAGGAATTACCATAACAAGCAACAAAAAAATTGTCTCCATTAATTATCAACAGTTTAGTGAGTGAGTGCAAACACGAAATACTTAGTCATCGTGTGGCATATATAGAAACAGGATAGGAAATGGCAGGCTTTTGTCAGGCCCACCAGAGCTCCGGCACCTATAAAATTGGCACTGCACCCCTGGACATATTTAACAAACAACACAACTTTACATTCCAAGCTTTATGTTATATAATCTCATTAACAGCGCTCTTTCTGTGTTGAGGGTTTGAATATCGTCCACAAATTACCTTTTTTTTAAAAAAGCTAAACGGCGACGATAAACTGAAATTACAAAACAAATAAACAAACGATTAGCAATAAAACATTGAAACATAGATATACGAGGACGGACTGAATAGTTTCACTGCCTTCACAGTAACAAGAAACTTCGTGCACACTGGACACTCATTAATTCATCATAGCGTCCCCCACTCGAGCGCGTGCGCGGGGTCCCCTCGGGGCGCGGGGCCCAATTTGAACAAATCGGTCTAATCGGCTTAAAACCGGCCCTGATCATCGAGCAAATTCGTTCACTAGAAAAATTTTAGAACAAAGATTATGTGATTTGTGACCAAAATGTTGTTCGGCTGAGTAAGGTTTTTGTCCACGTGACGCTGGGCGGAGCTTATTCGTCCATCAAGCATGAATGTTATTTTTTTATTTTATTGGGTTCAGAATCTCAGCTGAGCCCTGAACGGACAAGCTCTGAAGGGCCAGTTCAACCTACAGCCCAAGTTAAGTTAGACTAAAACTTACGGACTTGGAGGTCCTATTAGGTCCTACCTCAGGGTTGCTGACTCAATGTGGGCCTACTTCAGGCCTCAGTTGCATAAAATTAAGATAAAAACAACAAATGGGGCACTATTTATGGTCTTCTTTCTAAACCTTGCAACAACACAACCTGCACCATTGCACGATGCAACAATCTTGTATCTAAACAACCAAACTGAATTGCAAGAGAGCTCTCTATAAGACCACGCCCTGTACGCGCCGCATTTAACAAACAAGAAAAGGACGCGCCAGTGCCCCACCCCTAAAAAAAATGATGCCACAAGAGCCCAAAAATGCTAGTTCTAAATTAAGTTACTTTTTCACTAACCTTACAATTATGAGATGGATATATATATATATATATATATATATATATATATACACCTTAACTTAATATATACAAGCAATGCATCAATCAGCTTAGTCATCATATTGCCTTGAGACAACACTGGCTCTTCCTCTTCTAGATTTTCTAACACTCCCCACCGAAGAGGCATTGTTGTCATTACCTTCTGCAAGTTTAGCCAAGCCTTCTCCATGAGGATGTAACCCAAATGCTTCATCTTGACTATCCGTGTTTTTGCTGATTTCTAAAGCATAGAGTTTTTGTATAGATCTCTTTAATTTTCCTCCTGAAATCTTCACCAGTGCAGACCTAACTAAATTGTCTTTGCCAACAAACAACTCTTCAATTATGCCAAGCTTCCAGCATTGCCTTGGTTTTTCATCCTCAATCATTACCACTTCTCCCACCTTGATACAATTTGCACTGGAGCCCTTTACATTGCCTGATGGGTAATAATTAAGTTCTGGCAAGTATTCCATCTGCCACCTCTTCCATAACTGATCTTGTAACTCTTCAAGGTACTTGAACCTTCTGGTTAACTCTTCTTGACTGCTCTGGATAGGCTGTAAGTCTCCTGGCAAACTGGGGCTTGATGTTAATCGTTTACCACAAAGAAAATGATTTGGTGTCAATGGCTCTGCATCCTGCATACTGTTATAAACAAAGGTGATAGGCCTGCTGTTCACCATTGCTTCTACTTCACACAAAACAGTGCAGAATTCTTCTTTGCTCAAATGAGCATTAGCTAAAAGTTTCTTTAATGGACACTTTACACTTCTCACTAGCCTTTCCCAAAATCCAGCCCCACCATAGTGCTCTCTCAACACTAAACTCCCACTGTACCCCATGGTGTGAAAAGTAGGATTGGAATCCCTCCTCTTTTAGCAAGGACCAAACTTCTTGGAGTTCCTTTGCAGCCTTGTTGAAGGTTTTTGCATTATCCGATATGATTTTAGTTGTGAAACCCCTTCTGTTCACAAACCTTTTAAAAGCCAAAAGAAATACATCACTACTTAAGTTGCTTACCAACTCCAAATGGATTGCTCTGGAGGTAGTACATGTGAAAAGACATATAACCTTTGTTAGACTCCCCTTGCTCATACACATAGACTGGACCTGCAAAGTTTACTCCTACTACATCAAATGGGGCAGTATAGACACATCGTTTTCTTGGAAGTGGAGCCACCTTTTCATGATAAGGCTTTGCACTCCAACGCTTGCAAACCACACATATATGCAAGACCTTTTTAACTATTTGTCTAATTTTGGGAATCCAAAATTGTTGTCTGATCTCTATTATCACTTCTCTAACTCCAGTATGCAACAACTTATGATGCGTATCCAGGATCAAAAGTTCCACAAAGTGCCCCCCAGAAGGTAGCAAAATTGGATGTCTTTTCTCCTCTGGAAGCCCAGAAAACCGTAGTCTAGCTCCTACTCTCAATAAAACCTGATCGAAAAACACATCCAAACCCTTGACAGCAGAATGTGTTGGTAGAACCTGTAATGGACTGTTGGTGAGCAATTTCCTCTCTTCACCAAATTTTTCCTTCTGCACATATACCACCCAGTATTGCCTGGCTTGCTGAATCTCCTTACTGTTCAGAATTACTTCCCTCCTTGTTTCTCCCTTAATGTTGTCTGTAAATCTATATACCCATGCTGTCACTCTTAACAACCTTTTCAGACTGTTCATGTCCTCAAGCCTCAATATAGGGTCCTGCTGCATAACTTGAAAACTGTTCACGGTGCATTTTCTCATCTCACTCACCCATTCTTCTTCAGCCTGGCATTCTCCTACAATAGGCTGATTAGAAGGCCAATTTTCACTTCCAAGTTTTAGCCACTCTGGCCCATTCCACCACAAACTTGACTGTGCAAGATCTTTCACTGAAATTCCTCGTGTTGGTAAGTCAGCTGGGTTTTGGGTGCCTGGACAATGCTTCCATTGCTTTGGATCTGTGTGCTTGAATTTCCTCACCCTATTGGCAACAAATGGTTTCCATTTCCTTGCCTGGCTTCTTAATCAGTGCCAAACTATAGTCGAGTCTGTCCAATAATAGCTTGGAACTTCATAAAGGCCCAAAGAGTTTTGCACTGTAACTGCAAGCCGACTAGCAATGACTGCACCCATCAATTCTAACATTGGAATAGAAAGCCTTTTCAAAGGTGCTACTCTGCTCTTTGCAGCAACCAACTTGCACCTTACTTCCTCTTCGAATGTGCCTCTTATATAAATGCAAGTTGCATAGGCTTCTTCACTTGTATCACAAAAGATGTGCAGCTCCAAATTATCTGGACTATTGCTCAACTCTCCAAAGTACCATCTTGGGATTTCAATGTCTCCAAGATGCGCCAATTCTTTGAACGAATATTTCCACTTTACCACCATATTATCGGGTAATTCTTGGTCCCAAGCAAGTCCAATTTCCCAGAGGCTCTGAAACCAAATTTTTTACTTTATCACAAATGGAGCCAAAAATCCAAGAGGATCAAAGACCTTTGAAACCAAACCAAGAGCTGTACGTTTTGTCCACCTTGTCTCATGCTCAGCCAGCTCAACTAAAGATTTTCCATTGAAGGTAAACAAATCCTCTCCTTGCTGCCAAACAATGCCTAGTACCTTGGTGTCTATGACCCATAACTCCTTAATACCAGAATCCTCAATACTTTCTGCTGTATCAGGTCCTACACAGGACTGACTCATAAACTGTTGTAACTGAGAATGATTTGTCTGCCATTTTCTAAGCTCCATGCCAGCCCCCCTCATTAAGCTCTAGCCTCCATGAATATCTGTTTAGCCATTTCTGTATTATCCACCGAACACAGAAAATCATCAACATAAAAATTTTGCCTTACGTGTTCAATGTATTAGGATAGACTTCAGAATATTTCTTAAAATGGTACTGCATAGTGGCTGCCAACAGGAATGGACTAGAGCTGAGGCCAAACAACACTGACTTCATTCTATGTGCTTGAACCTTGGGTTCATTTTCCAACAAGTCTTTCGTATCCACCCACAGATACCTTACTGCATCTCTGTCCTCTGGTTTTAACTTTATCCACAAAAAGGCTTGCTTCACATCTGCAGTCAATGCTACTCTACCAAACCTGAATCTCAGTAACAAGGAAAATAAATCTGCATTTAAATTTGGTCCAGCATCCAAACAGTCATTCAAGGACACACCACCTTTATTTGGCTGAGCCATCAAAAACTATCCTCAGTTTGGTGGTAGTTTTGTCTCGCCGTACCACTGCATGGTGTGGCAGATAACATGCCTCCTGGCTCACCAGCTCACCTTGCACCCTTTCAGCATAGCCCTCCTTTACATAGCTTAGGATGGCCTCATTGCATTCATTTAGCAAATCCTCATTTTTCCTTAGCCTGTGCAATGAAGTCTCCAACCTCCTATTATCTAGCTGAAGGTTACAAATGTTACATGAGAGAGAATAACAAGGGTATTCTGTTTGGAATTAATAATAAAAAGAATAATAATTATATTAATGAGGGCAATAATGATAACAATAATAACAATAATGATAAAGATAATAATAATAATAATATATTATGATGGTAATGGTAACTACAGTAGTAACGGTAATAACACGAATAGTGGTGGGGAGAAACTCAATGGTACTTGCAGTAATGAGGATGAGCGAACTAAACTGGATTATGAAGAGGTTTACTGAAGAACTATTGAAATCATAAATACAAAATAAGAAAAAAGGGTAAAGTATTAAAGGTTTTCCAAATTTTGTTCTGGGTTTGATTTTTGGGGCTTCTCTAAATTCTATCCCGTTTGAGGTTACAAATATAGTGTTTTTCCAGTGAGTCTACACACACATATAAAAATATTCTAAATTAAATACAGGCCTGTATACAGACAATTTGCGATCGCGGATATTTGCGGTTTTTGGTCCAGTTTGTGTAGAGCAAGCCTGAGGTAGTACGAGTATGACTAAGATTGATACAGGTAAATTTGTGCTGCCTTAGGGAAGAAATACAAACGTGTGGTGCATCTTGCTCCTGAAGAATCATGCACCAAGACTGGAGGTGTTTACAATACAAACTAACGAAAATTGCAATAAATTGAATACGGATACACTCTAAAATCTAAATGGTACTAGACGTTTGGTTATATATATGAAGCCTACTCAACATCTCAGAATGAAAGAAGTTTTCTAAAATGAATAATAGCTATTTTGAAATGTTTACTACAGGGTATCCATAAAGTCACGTATCATAGGAACCTAAGCAATGTTTATTTATTTATGTCTCCATCAGGCCAAATATGTTGAGGAACATTCAAAGAAACCTGCTTTTTCGTTTACAAACATGTTTCGAGATTGGTGGGAATCATTTCGAACAAATAAATAAAACAAAATAAATAAATAAACAAAATAAATGTATTTTCCTATGCTGCGTGACTTTATGGACACCCTGTAGATATTTCAAATACAGTACATGAAAATGGTGCTTAAATGTTTCAGATCTATAAAGGCGTAGAAATTAAACATTTCATTTGCATAATACAGTAAGTTAATTTTCTATTCTTTGCGCCTAGACGCATGCGCATTGTGACTAAAAATATTTTGAAATTGTGACGCAGTTTATTTCGTGTTCATATTTATAGGTATCTCGAAAAGAGAAGAAAACGGTTATTATATTTGTGTATTTATTAATTTATTCCATGTAGCGTAGGTCTTATAAATGTCTTCCATGCATTCTTTCATTTTAAAGTCTTTCAAGATTAAGAACCAGCCTGTGATCCTGAGCTTGCCTTAGACCTAGGCCTCTTGGTAAACAGTAGGTCTACCCAAGTTCAGTCTGTAAGTTAGACAGCCTTTACTTGAGAAAATACACTGATAAATTAGAAAGAATTCGGGCTACAACAACCAAAATGAATCCAGAACTGAGAAGTAAAATAGTTAAGGAAAAATTAGTTGAACTAGATATTATGTATTCACTTGAAAAGCATCGTCGACTTATAGGAGAAATAATTTGAGTATTTAAAACTGACAAATGGCTTTGATAATGCAAATTGCAGGAAGTTATCTGATAGGAATACAGAGTCAGTTACAAGAAGTAATGGATATAAATCAAAAGTCAAAGGTTTTTAAGAGGAATGTTGTGAAACAATTCTTTTCATATGAACTTAAACTCTTTAAACTCTTGTTAGACAATTCATTAAATATTTGTTTAGATATTTCAGATTAGTTTTTACAATTGTTTAAAAATTGGGGCAATTTCGACATTTCATTTGATTGACTGAAATGTCTAATGAACTGTTTAACTAATGTAAAATGTCTAACGCATAAGACATTTCAAAATTTAAAAATTGGGATAATGAAACGTCTAACGAAACGTCTACTTCTTTTTAGAGTGTATGGATGTTCTTTTGATTGGACTAACACAGAGCAATGTTGCTTTCATTGGTGATGAACCACGTACGGGAGCCTCATTAATACTTTGACCCCCTATTTGATTGACAGTGCTGCTGCGCGCTGCTCGTACCATGAAATGGGTGGTATGGGCAGAATGATCTGTATGTGAAAAGATATTTAACTCTTCATACTTCCACTTAAACTATAAATGCATCGCTGAATATATAATATATATATATATATATATATATATATATATAATATAGTACACACACACACACACACATATATATATATATATATATATATTATATTATATATAAACTGCAAACACGCAGTATAATTAACGTAAAGAACGACGCTTGTATAGGAGAATATTCCGCGCATGCGGGAGGTGCCCCCTTGGGGCATTGGTTTCTGCGCGTATGTAGAGGAATTACGGCATTTGATTGAGTGAGGCCCGTGGTGTAATGGTTATCATATCTGACCGGCAATCGGAAGATCCCGGGTTCGATTCCCGGGTGGTTACCTCATTTTTTTCATTTGTTTCGTTCTCTCGCTCTCATCTTGCGCGGAATATTCTCCTATACAAGCGTCGTTCTTTACGATATATATATATATATATATATATATATATATATATACATCTGATAGCCATATTAAACGTGTGAACGCCTTTATTTTGAAATAACCTGCAGGAAAAAGTGAAACATCCGCTCCGCGTACTTTTCAGTTCACTATAAAAGGTTTAGAGCAAAGTTTATATGGTCAGAATGTTTTTCAAATGAGTAAGGCGTTTGTCCGCGTGAATTCCGTCCAATGGAGTTATTTTATAATTTGTTGTTTGTGGTAAAATATAATAAATAATTTTGTGCATCTAGTCAAACTGCGATTTTACAAAATGTTATACTCTTTAGCGAAATCGAAGAAAAGTAAGTCAGTCCATAAATTTACAAAAATACCACAGCCATAAAAATTTTCAGCTTCACAGCCAAAGCCACTGAGGCCAAATTTGTGAAGCTGCACTCAAAATGTAAGTGGTTCATGAGCTTACAGGAAATGTTAAGTTCTCACTGGCTTAAGAACTTGTTAAAAAGGTAGAATGAGCGTTAATTTTGCGCAAAATTTGTATTTAAAATAAAATGGCGTTGCCTACAAAAACAATGGACTAATCTTAAAAATGCGTCCTGCAAAAAGACAAATCTTTTTTTGTGCATAATAATAAACCTTTAAAAGAACACGACAAGAATAACAAAAATAAAAATCCTTTTGCCGTTAAAAATTCAAAGTTAAAAAATAAAAAATGTTTAGCGGCAGCTCTTAGAAAAAAAAAAATATATAATATATATACATACGAATGTAAGTCAAAAAGTATCTGCAATTTTTATATTTTTCCGAAATTGTCTACACTGCTGACCGTTGGCGGCGCTGCAGTCACTGAAGCGGGCAGATTGCTGCTTCGTGGGATTGACACCTTGACACTAAGTTGTTCAGTTGTAATCGGCCTGTAAACATGGCCGCACCACTTTCGACTTGCACCAAAGAAGAGCAGCGTGCTGTCGTTCGTTTTTTGTGGGATGAGGGCGTAAAAGGGCCTGAAATTCACAGAAGATTATCTGTATGGTGATCAAGTTTTGCCACAGCGGAGAGTGTACGAATGGATCGAAATGTTCAAAAGTGGCCGAACAAGTGTCGCCGACGCAGAACGTTCAGGGCGGCTGTCCACAGGGCGACACTCGTTCGCCCAGTTTTGAACATTTCGATCCATTCGCACACGTTCCGTTGTGCAAAACTTGATCACCATACTGTACAGATAATCTTCTGTGAATTTCAGCCCCTTTTACACCCGCAGCCCACAAAAAACGAACGACAGCACGCTGCTCTTCTTTGGTGCAAGTCGAAAGTGAATTAGTGCGGCCATGTTTGTTTATTAAGTACAATTACTATCCAAAATAAATAATTTCAAAATGTGTCTACATTATTTTGAATCATCCTATTATATTATATTACTGTATATATATATATATATATAATATATATATATATATATAATAAATATAATTATATATATACCGTGTGACCACAAAATTGTCCCTGTTTTAATCGCTTATTACTCAGTCATTATTGCAGCTTCACAAATGAAATAAAAAGCATTCGAAAGAGAACATTTTAAAGTTTTAATTTATTCTACATGTGTTCAAAGTGACGTCCCTGGACATTCTTATATTTCACACAACGGGAAAGGAAGTTATTTATTACATTTTCCAAAACGCTGCATTCAATGGACTGTACAGTGTACACTCTCTACCACCGCTTGCTTTAATTCTTCGATAGAGGATGGCTCTTGCCTGAATACTTTGTCCTTGACAAATCCCAGAGAAAAAGTCCATAGGTGATAGATCGGGAGATCTTGCGGGCCAGGGAAACTGCGAGCGATGAGAAATGAATCTTTGTTCAAAAACCTTGTTAAACATTCCAGTGATTATCTAGTTGTGGGATGTTGCTCTGTCTTGCTGAAACCACTTTTACTGCAGTTTTCTTGTTCAAAAACAGTGTTCAGCATTTCTACATATCTTTCTGAAGTTACTGAAAGCGGTCTCCTTGTCTCTGGGTCCTCAAAAAAGTAAGGACCATAAACCTTGCTGCTACTCAACCACACCAGACAGTAACTTTTGGGTGAATGCAGAGGTTCTCCAAGTGTATATTTGGCTTGTTTGTGACCAACACCGGTAATTCTGTCTGTTGATGAACTCATTGAGATAGATGTGGCATTCATCACTGAATATTATGTCACTTAATCTTATCTGGTTTTGTTCAATATTGTTTCAATGCGTTCACAAAACATCAAACGACGCTGGTAGTCTTGTTCGCTAAGCTGTTGCAAACACATAATTTTGAATGACTTCATTCTCAAATCCAACGTGATTATTTCCGAATGCTCTCCCGTTTGATTCCTGTCACAGCTGATAGTCGTCTCACAGATTTCTTCTTGTCCGTTTCAAGCTGATTTGCGACTGAATCAATGTTTTCAGCGGTTCGCACACCTTTGCTGCGCCCAGAGTTGCCTTTATGCATGTTCTTGATTGAGCCGTGATGTTTCCATTTTGCGAAAATCCTGCGAATCGTTTTAGGATCTATGGTCTTTGCTGACCGTATTGTCGTCTGAAAGACCGTTGGGTGGCAACTACCGAGCCATGTTTGATCATCTCTTCTGCGATGAAAACACGTTGCATGTCCGACAAATAACCCATGATTGTGGTGGATAAAACTGTCATTTTTTATAAGTACTGATTTCGTATCCAGGATATCGAAAAAATTAAATAAAACTTTAAATATTCTTTTTCGAAAGCTTTTTATTTCATTGTGAAGCTGCAATAAGATGAGTAATAAGCGATTAAAAACAGGGACAATTTTTGTGGTCACACGGTATATATATATAAGTTGCAAAATGAGGATGAAAGCAATGTTTCCCACAAGTGTCTCGAACGCGCTGTCGTTGGCGTGCGAGACCGAGACGGAAACTCCTTCCCTTCTCCCATCCCGAAAAATAGCGGAGCGGATATATAGTCTTGGATTTGGTAGCAACGGGTTCGAGATACTGCCGGTGCAAATGGCTTTAATCGTTATCATTTTACTTTTTCCGAAATAAACAATAATGTGTGAAACGGGAAACAAACTTGTTTTCTGACATGAAATAAAAAAAAAAAAGCTTATTTTTACAGATAGATTTTGGGCAAACCAAGAAATTAAATAATTTTATATAATTCATTCATATCTCAGCGCAAAGTAATGAAAACTTTCGGGTAATCTCTTCACAAGTACTTAAAGATTTGAGGATCGTATTTGCATATACTGTAGTTCTAATACATATCAAGGCAAAATAGGGTAAACTAAATGATCAAGAAAGGGTCAACGAAATAGTGGTTGTCTGTGATTGCAAACAGTATATAAGGGAGCTACTGTATATGTCCACTCACCTTTCATTTGGAGAACATATTCCTCACCTTTACTCATGATGAAACTCAAAATGGGCAAAATTTTGCATGAATAACAACATATGCAAGTATATATATATATTATATATATATGGGATGAATTTCACACTTTAACACGTGAAATGAATGATTTTTTCCCTCTGGGTTTGCATCATATATATATATATATATATATATATATATATATATATATATATATATATATATGAAGAGCTGATTTCCAAAAGGTGCTAAGTCCATAAAACCGGTTTCTAAGATATTGGCACATTTTAAATTTTTTTACTATAGTCTGTCCTTAAAGTAGGGTTTTTTTTTTTACATTAATGTTGGGAGTGAATGCCATTAAGCAAAAAAAGATGTCTGAATAAAATCTCGTACGCATGGTTAATTTGTAAATACGTTTTTTGTTTGTAATTGGTGGTGGACTTAGCACCTTTTGGAGAACAATGAAAGACACGTTGTCCAAAAGATTTCTGGATTACACCAAAACAAAAAAAAAAAAACCGCCTTACAAAACCAGTATTATTTATTTCAATATTTCTACCGGTTCAATCAATCATATCAAATTATATCAAGCCAAAATGTCATCCTGACGATGAGCCACATACCACTGTTGAGCCCATGCCATGCCATGCGAGTGTTGGACTCAGCATGCATAATGTTCACCACACATCCTCATTTATCTCTCACTGTAGATGTAGGTACATAAAATTATACTAACATTGTAGTTTATAGAGGGCGCTGTTGGTGGATTTGTGGATTTAGACCATTTTGGAAACAAAGTGAATTGGTCTTTGTACCTTTGTCTTTGTCCGTTATAAAAGGGATATAATACCTTTTGAAACTAATCGATAACACACCTTGATGCACATGGGCAATGGGCATGAACTTTTTTAGTGGTACAAACTCAACTTTAACCAAAAATGAACTTAGCACCTTTAGAAAATGAGCTCTCCATATATATATATACCTTATGAACCTTATGAACCTTATGTTGTTTCGTGCGTTGGTCTCTCTTACACGGAGGTTAAGCTGGTGGCCCCGCCTCTAGGTCTGGCCTGGTGGAGGAGAGAGTTGCTTTCTTGCGCTCTCCACCGTACATAGCCAGGCACGCCCGGCTCATCTGGTACTGTCCTGAGCCAGGCATCCAGTCTTTTCTTGAAGACTTCAACTTTGACCCCCGTTACGTTTCTGAGGTCCTTAGGAAGCTGGTTGAAAAGTCTTGGCCCCCTGACAACCAAGCTATTTTCCTTCAGGGTTGAGGAGGTCCCTTGTCGTGCCTTTAATTTGGGAACACTACACATTCTGCCTTTCCTATTTTCCAGTGTTGTTTGAATGGTAATTGGGTTTAGTTTTAGGTTTGGTACCAGTTTTTCGATCATTTTCCATATGTAGATTATGATGTACCTCTCTCTTCTTCTTTCCAGTGAGTACAGATTTAGGTTACATAGTCTTTCCCAGTAGTTGAGTTCTTTGCAGCCATCAATCTTGGCTGTGAAATGCCTTTGCGTTTCTTCTAGTTTATTAGTTTCTTCCTTTTTATATGGGGACGTCAAAACTGAGCAGTATTCAAGTTTTGGTATAATCAGTGTTTTTAGCAGGGGAATCATTACTGTCCAGTCCCTTCTCTTGAACGTTCTTAGAACCTGTCCGGCGACTCTTTTTGCTTTATTTATCGCTATCTGATTTTGTGTTTCGAATTTGGCATCATCTGTCATTATTATCCCGAGATCAATCGCTTTCATGCTTCTCTGAATTTCCTGTCTATCTGGAGCATAATGTGCAGTCTAAGTTCTTCTTTTCTACTATATATATATATATATATATATATATATATATATATATATATATATATATATATATATATATATATGTTATAATGTTATAATGTTTCAGACCAACAAAGACCCTAGGATCCACTCATGGCTGGTCTACCTAACTGTGTTCGTGTATTGTGTATGTCCTCCGTGGTGGCGGAGGGGACCTACAATTTTACGTGGGTTCCGAACCACAAGAACATAAGAAATTTATATAAAAACTGCCGGTAAATTGGCAACGACCAATTTTTACGAAACTAAATAATTATCAATTTAAAACTAATTAATTATCGATTTAAAACTAAAGATAGAATCTCTGATCCAGAGGATCAAGTCATAATAGACTACTATCCACAAATATGTTACACTCTATATCTATTTATAAAGGACATGCAAATATATCGGATCCAAAGAATCCAGTCAATTTCATTACGGTATCCATCAAGTCACGGTCCATATCGATAGCGGACCAAGTCAAAATTTACAATCATATACATTACAATATATACACTTACGAGAAAAAGAGTAGGTGTGGCTGTAAAGACTGTACAGTAATGTAGAAATGTGTGTGCACCCATTTTGGGTCTCCCATTTAGGTGTTTGTGGGGCAAGTGGAGATCATGAGTTTTTCAATACTCACAGTACTATGGGGGGCACCGCTCGGCAGAGGAATCTCTTTAAATGGGGTGTGTAAGGACAGAGAGTATCCCCTAACCCAAGACGCTGCCTCCCTGTATCCCACAACACTTGTGTTGAGCTGTGGGATCTATCCCCAGAAAGCCTTAATTTTACTACCTTAAACTATCCCTTTCTATCAACATATGCGTCTAATCGATTTTTAAACATGTTTATAGACGTGCTACTAATTACTTCTACCGGCAAACTATTCCAGCTATTTACTATTCTATGCGTAAAAAAGTTTTTCGCAACTGCTGTCTCGAACCTTCTACTTGTCAACTTACACCCGTTATTTCTAGTCCTATTATATTGAGATATTTCGAAAAAGCTATCTCTATCTACGTTATCGAACCCATTCATAATTTTGAAAACCTGGATATATATATAAGCTCTTTCAGAGTTAAAGTTGAAACTGAAACTACAAAGTGATATGTACAGCTTGCGAGGCTCCTTTCTTACAGCTATTACAACTCCCATCCAACAGCAATCCAAGAGTAACTCCAAAACTAATGGCGATGCGCAAACATGCTTGAGACCCAATTAAAAGCAATTTCATATTAAATTGTTCCCTTGTATATATGAGTGACGTACTACACCAATTAAAGAGGCATCTTTTCTTTCCACCTTTAATTCTAATCAAAGAAACAAACGCATTCACAGCCCATTTCACCCAAAATTGGCTCTGCATTGTAAAACATGGCCGTGAGAGTTTAACTCAATTCATCGTAGTATAATCTAAGGCACAAACACACAAAATTCATTAGATTCAATATTCCTTTAAGGGATTCATGCTACGTACAGTATTTTAACATATACGCTATTGATTTAACTTCTTTATAGAAACTATTAACCCGCTAACAAACATCCATAAGGCCACAACCAAATAGATACTCATATTATCAACTTCATAGTGAAAGCGTTTGAATGTCACTTATAATGAACTTTGTATGTATTATAATAATAATAATAATAATAATAATACACTTTTCCTGTGTAGCTTGGCCTTTAAATTTTAGGCTTTACTGAAGCATTTCGTATAAAGGTAGTTAAGATATGGTAGCATAAATAATGTGATTAATTATAATATAAAAACAAACTTTGTAGTTATTATTATTTATTTAGTATATAAATAAAAATAACATTTATTATAATTACATATAAGAAAAACAAGGTTTTTACTTTGGTAGGCTAATGTTTTTAGGACACAAACGAACTTATAGTTGACATTGAGAAATGAATTCTGCTTGCAGTATACATTAAATCTTGGTCATTATAATAGTCGTAATTGATAGTAAATACAACAGTTAGGGATGTTATACAGTATTTTAATCCCTAAATGTATTAGTACGATTTCAGTATCCCTTTATTAAAACTGATTTCAGTTTGCTTTTAAACGCACTTACGTTAGAAATATTTTGAAGATCAGCACTGAAATTATTCCTTAATTTCAAACCTATGGAAATGGGTGATATTTGAGGAGAAGACGTTCTAGAGTGAGGATTAACGTGTCTATTTCTTTCTGTTCCTAGTCTGATGTGAGCAGTGGTGTAGTGCTGTGGGAACGCGTGGGAACGGCGTTCCCTTACTTTTTTTGGTAGACGGAACGGCGTTCCCTCACTATTTCAAATAAATCCGAACTTACAAATCTCTAACGTCATGAAATTTTAATTCCCACCCCTAGAAGAAATATGAGAAAGAATCATTAACTGCTTCATTTCTTTTAGCTTCGACTGAGGCAATGCTAGCCTATAAAGATCTGGTGAAACAGTCACCACGGCGTACCAGTTGTTAACTTTTTTAGTTAATCATTCCAGTTGTTAGCTATTTTTATTGATCGTACTGGATGTCGTATATCTAATGACACTGGAAATACTGCATCTTCAACCTTGGAATATATCCTAATATCCAGTGCATATGACCTCAAAATATCCCTGAAATTGGTCAGATTTCAAAAGATTTCCCGGGGGGCTTACAGTGCCCCCGGACCCCCAGCTGTATGGGCTCGCCGCGCTCGCCATTGTCCCCCACGCATCTGAGTAACACTTTCAAAATGCGTTCCCTCACTTCTTTATTTAGCACTACACCACTGGATGTGAGTGAATCTTTTGATGAGTTACAAAGGTTTGATTATGTCTTAGACTTTTAATAATTTTAACTCTTTTAAAGAATGCACTTGTATGATCCAGAAAATCTTTCAGATAATATCTTTATTGCTCAAAAGGATAATATCCTTTTGAACAACAAAGATTGCAGTACATCTTATAAGGAAGAACAAAAGTATGATACAGAGTTAATAAAACCTATTTAGGAACTATAAAGTGAAGTTTAAACATTACAGCAACACTCCTAAATAATATCTTTAGAGATATAATTGATATGGTTATTCCCTGTAAATTTAGAAATATTTCATTACACTAAAAAGAAGTAGATGTTTCGTTAGACGTTTTGGAGCTATTGAAGAATAGGGACCCCAGCCTTCTTTAGTTAGGCTTATGAGGCTAACTAACGAAAATATCACGACCTAACCTAATCAATCGTTAGGTTAACTGTACGCCCTTGACGATTGGTTAGGTTAGGTCATGATATTTTCGTTAGTTAGCCTTATAAATCTAACTAAAGAAGGCTGGGGTCCCTATTCTTCAATAGCTCCGACGTTTTATTGTCCCAATTTTGTGAATTATGAAATGTCTAATGCATTAGACATTTCACATTACTTAAACGTTTCATTAGACATTTCAGTTAATCAACTGAAGTGTCTAAATTGTCCCATTTTTTTAAACAAATGAAAAGGCTAACCCGAAATGTCTAAGGAAATGTTTATTGAATTGTCTAAAAATGAACTGTCTAATGCATTAAAGTTTAAGTTCAAGTTATAGGCCTCTGACAATTCCTTCACAATTTTCTCGAAGTGTTTGACTTTCACTTTATATCCATTAGTTTTTGTAATTAACCCTGTATCCCTATCAATAACTTCTCATAGATTACATTATCACAACAATCTATAATTTTAAATACCTAACTTAGTTTTCTAATTCTACGCTTTTCAAGCGTAAACTAAATGTTAATCTTTATTCAAATAATTTACTTCTCAGTTCTGGGACCACCTTGGTTGCTCTAGCCTAGGGGTGTCCAACCTTTTTAACTGAAGGACCATATTTCAATTAATGACCCACACCGAGGGTCAGTGTGCAAATTTTAGATAAAATTTTATTTTAAAATTAAATTTTATTGAAAGAAAATATGACATTAGGTGAGGAATTTTCAGTATCCGCCAGCCAGTATCTGCCAGCCGGGCCTGATACAAATCTTTGGCGGGCCGGACTCTGCCCCGCGGACCGTAGTTGGATGGGAGACGTTCTCCGTGTCCAGATTATGTAGCGACTCTGGTTCGGATTCCACGTAAAGCTGTAGGTCCCCTCTGTCATATGACCTTAGATCTTGCGAAGGAGGTTAAACAACTCCAATCATTATTATTATCCTTCCTTTCAACCGCTCTTTTTTTTGCTTTGATTTAAAACTTTCACTTATCTTTAAATTTTCTTACATCTTTTAACGTTCCTTCTTAAACAGCCTCGTAGTCGTAGGGACCAGCCAGTCTATTGCTATTTGGCATCGTTTGTAGCTATTCCTTTGTATTTTTATATAACGTAGGGTAGGACTACTGTGTATCATTAGATCTACGTCTAAGGCTAGGCCCAGAGCCACAGGCTAGTTCTTACTCTTGAAAGATGTTACTATCCTAGGCCTGGCCTAGTAAATAAAATTAATAAATGCATGAAAGACATTTACAAGACCTGGATCTTTTCGGTTTGACGGCCTGTAATACTTTTTAACATTACTTGTTTTTTATTGTCCAGTTTTAATCGAGAATTTCAAAAATAACATTCATGTTTTAGAGAAACAAATAGTGAGGCAGTTATACATTTTAGTTTAGAGAATATCATATACGCTTTAAGATTCCAAAATCCATGAAAGTTTTAGGTCAACTGTACGCTCATGACGATTGCTTAGGTTAAGTCGTGATATTTTCGTTTGTTTTGACAGTAAACTAACGAAAATATCATGACTTAAACTAACCAATCGTCAAGGGCGTACAGTTGACCTAACCGGGCATTCTGTTAACCTAACTGGGCATTCAGTTAACATAACCAGTTGGTAGAGTCTAGAATTTGACGGTCTCGTAGCCATGACTCGTTTTTTTCCGCCGGCCGTCAAACCAAAAAGATCCCAATACAGTTTAAAAATATATATTTTAAATTTGTTAAATTGTATATAACTGCCTCACTATTTGTTTCTCTAAAACATGAATGTTATTTTTTAAATCCTCGATTAAAATTGGACGTTTTCCAGTTTATGTACCGTTTTCTACAGTACATTACATACAGCATAGTAAACATCCTGTGCCCAAGTGACGAAAGTTATAATGTGGGTTAGGTTAGGTTAGGTTAGGTTATCAAGAACTCATTTTTTATCACTCATTTTTGATCTGAAAAGAAGCAAAAATAAATTATATGAAAAACGGTACACAAACTGGAAAAGGTCCTTAAAATTGGACAATAAAAAACAAGTAATGTTAAAAAATATTACAGGCTATCAAACCGAAAAGATCCCAAGACCTAAACATGCATATAATAAATGAATAAATACACAGATATAATAATTGTTTTCTCCTTTTTTTCGAGACAGCCTATAAATATGAACACAAACTAAAATGTGTCACAGTTTCAAAATATATTTAACTACGTGTGCATGCGGCTAGGCGCAAACAACAGAAAATTAATTTATTATGCAAATGAAATATTTAACTTCTTCGCCTTTATATATCCAAAACATTTGAGCACCGTTTACAGATATTTTAAATATCTAATACAGATTTCAAGATAGATATTACTCTTTTTAGAAAGCTAAATGCATTATGAAATATTGAGTAAATGTTTCATATACAGTATATAGTATAACCAAACGTCTGTTACCATTCAGAGTGTACATTACACCTTTTACAAGTTCTTTAACATTCAGGTTAAAATGTACACTTCTTTTGTTACTAAAATTCATAGTCTGTTTTATTTGTATTTAGAAAGAGTTTATTTGAAGTCAGCCACTTCACAACTTTGATAAATTCTGTTTTAAATTGACATCTTTACAAGAAAAGTATACAGTCGTATTGTCTGCAAACATTAGAAAATTAAGAAAATCGGAAGAACGCGAGAGGTCACGTTTATACAATAAAAATAACAGAGGGACCTAGGACCGAGCCCTGAGGTATCCCATGTTTTACAGTCAGTTTAGCGGAACAGACATTGCAATGCTTACTGATACAAAATGATATCTATTAGACAAATAACGTTAAAACCAATCACTTATAGCTCCTCTGAAGCTATAAGAATTCAGTTTATTAAGTAGAATATTATGATCACATCAAAAGCCTTACTCAAATCCATAGAGATAAAGATCATCATTTTTTTGTTCTCTTTAGCGATAATGCATTTTCCACAAGGTTTAAAATAACCATTTCTGTCGTTTTACCTTTACGGAAGCCGTATTGTTCCGGCGATAATAAGTTTTAATTCTATAAATAATGATATATCCTACTTTTTACAATTTTTCAAAATGTTTACTTAACGCAGATAATAAACAGACTCGTCTATAATTTGTTGCTAGTGTAAGATCACCATCCTTGTATAGGAATGTTATAAAACGAACTTTTAACATTGATGAAAATAAACCTTTGGTAATACTCCAGTTGATAATTTTTGCCAGGGTTACTGATATTTTATCTTTAACAAGCTTCAGTATAGAACCAGAAATGTTTTCGTTTTTCAACTGAAGTCTTCCTAATTCTGCTTTTGATAGATCCGTTTATAGTTAGCCATTTTCATTAATCTACTGAATTTTTTTCTACATTATCCATACTGTAGTTTAAAGATTCTATTTTGTAGTTCTAGTTTGTATAATTTACCCCTATTCTTAATTGAATTAATGATACCTGGAGTGATCCACAGATTTGCCATACTTTTTGCAAAAACTGGGTTTTTCCCCCCCCTTAAGGGAAAGCAACTGTTAAAAATATGAATTTTCATTAGCGGGACTTAATAATTTGGATTGTTAAGTTGTTTGTTTCTTTAATGAGAATTGAAGGTGGAAGGAAACGATGCTTCTTTGATACATAAAAAATATTTAATACAAAATTGCTTTTAAGTGGGTCTTAAGCATGTTTAGTTTTTAGTAGTCTACGAAACTCCTAATAATTGTCTTCGTAAAGAAACGTTAGATAAGTTAGGGTATATTAAGTTAGGTTACGCTAGGTTATCTTGGGTCTGGTTAAGTTAAGTTAAATTTGATTTGGTTAGATCATTTTATTTCGTAGGCTTTTTTTTTTGGTGTAAAAATGTTCACTGATTAGAGGATGGCGTAATCGGTAGTGTGCTGATCCCGAAACCACTCGACGCGCGGGTTCGAGTTCCACCAGCTCAAAGTTTTCCACCTTACTGGTTTTTCTCTTTCCATCTTATTACAGTGCGGTTATGACACTTAAAATATATTCATTTGAATTAAGAGTTATTTTTATCTTCAAGCGCCAACATGGTCTCCAAGCCAATTTTCACATTATTTTTTTTTTTGGCATACCTCTTGCCATTATCATTTATGCATATCAAATAAATATATAATCATAGCATTATAATAATAATAATAATAATAATTATACATATATATATATAACTTCATACTTCCACTTGGACTATGAATGCATCAATATATATATATAAGCAGTAAACATCTGAACTTTGGGTGAAAAAAGTACTTATTTTTTGATGAAAGTAAGTTTATTTTTGTGCGTTTTGAAATGTAGGGAATTGTTTCAGGAAATATGAAATGGAGTAAACTTCATTTTTATGTAATCGAGTTTAGAAAATTTTTGATTAAAAGTTAACCAAATTTCAGTTAATGAATAATCGAAACCAAATTTTAACAACGATTCTCAAAATAACCAACCAACAACGCTTTTATGACTTCGACATTTGTTAGAATTTCCTTTCAACAAGTTTCGTCATTCCCAACTCAAAGTTTCTTCAACATGAAATAACGGTCATTTAAAACGTAAGTGCGCGTGTTAAAGCATCGTCCTTATATTGCTTTTATTAATAAATTAATACTCGCGTTTTATAAGAACAACTTATTTTAAAGATGCGCGATACAGCGGCGATGCAAAAATTGTAACTTAAATCTGCACGTGGCAACCTTCGCGCGTGCGCAGTTGGCCGCATCAACTGCTATTTAGCGACTCCTTATTTTCGCGATTAACTTTACTAGAGTTCAGCAATTTCAGTCATGTATTTTGCTATAAAAAATACGTAGATCAAATTCTTTTTTCTAAGATTTAATAGGTTAGTCTTCGTTTTAGAGTAAACCTTCATCACAGACATTAAAAGAGGATCGGCGAAGGCTATAAATAAAAATAATTAATGATAGCATTTTATTTTGGCGTGTTAAACGAAAGCATCACGTGGCGCCATCTGCTATTTTGTAATGCTGAGGCAAATATTAACAAATCTTTTCAAGTAGCGATTTCTGAAAGCATCTGGTAGACTTTTAAATTCGGATTTAGGATTCTATGCTTCCTCCGAAACACTATTGGAACATTTAGGCCTATTTATGTGTCAGATAAAAGATAATAATTACGAAGGTTAGGTTTAACAGCGGGAACAAATTCCTGCCGTCTTTCAATCTGATATGTTACAGGCGTAATTATTTAAATGCAGAAAAGATAAATATATATATATATATATATATATACATATACACAGTATATTGTTTATGATATAGAATTCTGTTAAAAGGGGGGGGGGGGTAGGTAAATGCAAGCTTATATTTTTAAATAATTTAAATAAATAAACAGTTATTGCATTAGCATCAATACAAGTCGAAGAAGCTAAAATCATAATTGTTGCAACAGCTAAAAAATAATACTCGACCCAACCAGATGTCACTCTATCGATTTGGACACATGGGTAGATAGTTAGGAGTATAATAAAAAATAAATTGCCATTACCCTTACAATTATTATTATTATTATCATAAAGGGACTTTGATATTATTGGCTTAATTAGAAGGATACAACTTATCTATTTTGTGATGTGTTCAGTAGAATTCGTTAGTTTTCACATGATTTCTTTCTTAAGTATTTCTTATGAATTATAAACTGTATTTTTCTTCTCTTCAAATACCTAACGTTAATATACTCAGACATAGACTTTAAAATATTTTTAAATCAATAATAATATATATATACACCTTACCATAGTGTAGTGTAGTGGTGGTGGAGTGGTTAGCATCGCTATCTGTGAATCCACTGGCCCCGGGTTCATTTTCCGGCGAGGGCAGATGGCACTCAGCTCACCCAGCTGTTCATCCTTCGATGTAGAAAAAAAATGGTTGGTAGGTAAATAGGTACCCTGGGTGGCCTAGTGGTTACAACACTGGGCTGCTGGTTGGGAGGTCGGGAGATCGAGTCCAGTCGAGGATTCCACGTTAAGCTGTAGGTCTAAGGTGGGGGAACAAACATGATCTTTGTCAGAATGAACAATTTGCACGGAAACAAAACTTTGGTGTTTTATATATATATATATATATATAAATCATTGATGCATTCGGATTCCACATTAAACTGTAGGTCTAAGGTGGAGTAAAAAGCTTGACCTTCGTCAGAATGAACAATTCGGGCGGAAGCTAACCAAAGGTTACCAAAGGTAAAGTAATAGTTCAAGTGGAAGTATGAAGAGTTATATATATATATATATATATATATATATATTATGTGTGTGTGTGTGTGTGTGTACGCACAAGTCTTGTCAACCTGTTGCGGTTCCTCACGAAGTTTTACCTTTTCACGGAAATCAGAAATGTGCGTTTCCTCGCCTTCGGAATTGTTTTGATGGAGGAGAGAGTTACGTTCCTCCGCTCTCAACCAGGTGTCTATTTTCCTTGTGAGAGTGCCTATGTCTGCATCAGTTTTATTCCTTTTTTTTCACCATTAGTTTATCCGAAGACAGAGAGGTTTGGCCTCAAGGCAGAACTATTCTTGTCTTCTCCTCAACTTTGGGGTTCATTCGTTAAAATCATAATAAAGTTTACGTGAGATTACCTGCGAAGGATTTAATTTTGCATTCGTAGATTATGAAGTGCCTCTTTGTTTTTACAGAAAGATTTAGTTTACACAGACTTTCCCGTAATGTTTTGAGCACAGACGTACACAGTCTTCCCGACTTGATTCCCGAAGCAGATTCTTCAATTAAATTCTTCATGCGACTTCAAATACTTATTGATCATTCCTGGAATTAATCTTTCGAATATATTACTAAAGAGCAAAGTGACTGTCACTGATTTCAAATATTTCATTTGTAATTCCTCCTCAAAAAATTATGTCAGTATTTTTTCTGCAGAGATCAGCATTAACATATGGGCCTAAACTCTAGATTTTAATTCTGCACTTCAACGGCCTCACGACATCTGAGTGATTTGATATTCTATTGACAAGTATATCGTGAGTTAGATTAAGTTAGGTTAGGTTAGGTTAAGTTAGTTTTTTAGAGTGTCGATTGTTTGGTCTTGTTGATGGAATGGAATGGGTCCGAATTCAACCTTTCCTATATATCGGGTTAGCATTTTCTCCACGCGACATTCTTTCAATAAGTTTTTTAGAGTTATATTAGCATAGATAGGTTAAGTTAGGGTTATTAGAATACCGATAAAATTTCCCGTCGACGAAATATTCATAGGTCTTTCCTATAAACAGTCTTTCGACCAACTTCCCCAGAGAGAGAGTACTGTCTTTGTGGTTCAATCGCCGAGAGGTTACACAAATCAAATGTCATATGGGTAAAACTCATTTGCTTAATTGTTTATCACATTACTCAGCATTCATCACCACTAATAGTTACGAAATCAGCTTTAAGATTTTATTTACGTGACTGACCAAATTACCTTCACTGACATTTGGCCTCTAGCTCATGACGTATACTCCAAATAGAAGTAGACGTTTCGTTAGACATTTCTCTGTCGCAATTTTGTGAATTTTAAAATGTCTAATGCACTAGACATTTCACATTAGTTGAACATTTCTTTAGACACTTCGGTTAATTAATTAAAATGTCTAAATTATTGTCCCAGTTTTTTAAACAATTGAAAAGACTAATCTGAAATGTCTAATGAAATGTTTAATGTCTAAGAAATGTTTAATGAATTATCAAACGTATCAAGGATTAAGGAGTAAGTTTATATGAAAATAATGACTTCACATTGCTCTCAAAACATTTGACTTTCAGTTCATATCTAATGATTCTTGTAAATGACACTGAATTCCTATGGAATAGTTGGTATAATTTATACTGCCAAACCCATCTATCATCTTAAATACCTGAATTACTTCGCTTCTAAGTCTACGCTTTTCAAGCGAATGCATATCTAGTTCAGTTAATTTTTTCTCATATGTTTTACTTCTCAGATTTGGATTCATTTTAGTTGTTCTACCCTGAACCTCTTTAAGCTTTTAACTTTTTCTCAATTATTAATTATAGGCTGTCTACACCATTTCCCTATAAAAACGTCGCAAATCTAAAACAGGGGAACAAAAAGGAGGAGGAGGAGGAAGCAATCTCAGTATCTACAACCTTAACCCTATATGAAAAACTGTTACAAATTTCTAACCTTTCATATACACACATTTATAACTTAACCCTACAGAAAATTATGTCCATAGAGGGTTAAGAAAGTATTTAATAAAATCGTAATGTAGAGCAAAACTATAAGTAACCAATTTGTCAAATTCTCTTGTTACTCCCCTTGGTGAAGCAAGAAAAGTACTCTGCACCTGCACGTTGCGTGAAGGATCTCAGGGAGACCGTTTCGAAACCGGTAAGGGTAAAAAAAATAGATATTTATTTATGTATATATAATGTGCATAAATGAATGTATGGTAGTAGTTAAGTTAGAGTTAAATAAAGAAATTCGGATCACCTGAAGATCATGGCCCCCAGCCTTCTTTAGTTAGCTTTATAAGGCTAACTAACGAAAATATTACGGCCTAACCTAACCAATCATCGTTAGGTCAACTGTACGCCCTTGCCGATTGGTTAGGTTAGGTCGTGATATTTTCGTTAGTTAGCTTTATAAAGCTAACTAAAGAAGGCTGGGGACCCTGATCTTCAGGTGATTCAGAAATTCTAATATAAAAATGAAATTTCAGGAATTCAGTTAGAGACATGGTAAATCTGAATATGAGTAATTCCAAATTAAGCTTAATTTGTTTAATTCAAGCATACGTTTTCATTTAAATTAAGCAGACACCCTTCCAAAGACAAAAATGTTTAAATACCAAGAAATGTAATATTTTTTTATCTGGTTAAAAAAAATCTATTTGTGAATTACCAGCAAAGTACTGATCTTAAAGACGTTTAGACCAAAAAGGTACTCATGCGAAGTAGATCTATTTAATACCTCTATTAATGCATCTATTTAATGCCCAAAATGAGTACTAAACGTTTTGTGTACTGAACTGAGGGCGATACCAAAAAATGAGGAGCAGTTGGCAACCCTACATATAATCATTTAGCTAATGTTCGACTGAAACAAATACCAAAATCTAGATTTATCAACTTTAACCTTATATTTATTTTCAAAGGTTCACCTTACAACATATACAGCATTACTCTAAATGCCAGTGAAATTTTGAATGCAACTTCACAATTTTTTCAGGGAGCCATATAATGGTTTTGAATATGCAGATGTGCCTTTATTCTGTATTCATTACTCGACTTGACTTTCTCAAACTAACGAAAGTACATATATAAAATTTTATTGAAACTCTACAGCTTAACGAGGTCCATCCACGCTTCTACAAAATTTCACACCAGTTGGCCAATAGATTTGCAAAATACAACAGCCATAAAAATTCTGAGCTTCACTCGAATTAATGTTGCGCGTAATTCATACATAAGTTCATAACCACGTCTGGATTACCCAATAGGCAGACTAAGCACGTGCTTAGGGCACTAGCAAGGCAGGGGCACAAAAAAAAAATGAGAATTTTTTTTTGAAAGAATTTGATATTTGATATTTCAAACAAAGCATAGAAGTAGTCATCATGGGAAAAATCAAAACAAGGAAATGATGGCAGTGCACCAGAAACAGCATTGAATCCTAGAGACAAATTTCGCGTATCGACTTACTACGCTTTAATTGATACACTTAAAGCTCATATGAAGAAGAGAGGTGAAGTGTACAAAGAAGTATCAAGTAGATTTTCTTTTCTAAACGATTTCGACTTATCTGACGAACAATATTTACAAGGTTCCCAAAAGCTAGTTGACTCATACCCTGTTGACTTGAACATGAATCTCTGTAGAGAACTATGGCAGCTCCACTGTTATATGCGCTCAAAGTTTAATGAAACAGGAAAAACGAAATTCAATCACATTGATCTTCATGACACCCTAGTGAAAGACCGGATACAACGTATATTTTCAAATGTAGATATCGCACTACATATTTTTCTAACATTGATGATTACTAACTGCTCCGCAGAACCCTCTTTTTCTCCGCTGAAAAGAATAAAAAACCCTCAGAGAACAACAATGTGTCAGGACAGACTTCATTCACTTTCCCTACTGTGTACAGAAGCGGACACGCTTCGTCGAGTCAGCTTCGATGAAATTATCCAGGATTTTGCAATCAGAAAATCTAGAAAGAAGCTATTTTAATTTCAGCATACATGGAAGTTTTGTTTCATTTCGAAAGATAAAAATTTATTTTACGGTTTAGTATTGTTTTTATTTTGAATTACATATATATGGGGGCACCATAATCTTTTCAGTGCTTAGGGCCTCTGAAGGTCTTAATCCGGCCCTGTACATAACAATTTAGTAATTTTGGATCACCTGAAGATCCGTCACCCAGGCCTTTTTTAGTTAGCTTTATGAGGCCAACTAACGAAAATATCACGACCCAACCTAACCACTCGTCAAGGGCGTACAGTTGACCTAACGATTAGTTAGGTTAGGTCGTGATATTTTCGTTAGTTAGCCTTATAAAGCTAACTAAAAAAGGCTGGGGTGACGGATCTTCAGGTGATCCGTAATTTTTGTCTAACTCTGAATTACAATTCAGAACAGGAAACATAATTTACGAAGAGAACCTTTAAAAATATCGAAAAACACTTACACAACAAAGTTTAACAATAGCATATCAGACATTTTCAAACTTAAGTAAAAAGAACTCCAATCGTGCTCAAGTATAGTATACTAATTCAGACTCAAATTTGGTTCTCTGTAGAGAACTATGGCAGCTCCACTGTTATATGCGCTCAAAGTTTAATGAAACAGGAAAAACGAAATTCAATCACATTGATCTTCATGACACCCTAGTGAAAGACCGGATACAACGTATATTTTCAAATGTAGATATCGCACTACATATTTTTCTAACATTGATGATTACTAACTGCTCCGCAGAACCCTCTTTTTCTCCGCTGAAAAGAATAAAAAACCCTCAGAGAACAACAATGTGTCAGGACAGACTTCATTCACTTTCCCTACTGTGTACAGAAGCGGACACGCTTCGTCGAGTCAGCTTCGATGAAATTATCCAGGATTTTGCAATCAGAAAATCTAGAAAGAAGCTATTTTAATTTCAGCATACATGGAAGTTTTGTTTCATTTCGAAAGATAAAAATTTATTTTACGGTTTAGTATTTTTTTATTTTGAATTACATATATATGGGGGCACCATAATCTTTTCAGTGCTTAGGGCCTCTGAAGGTCTTAATCCGGCCCTGTACATAACAATTTAGTAATTTTGGATCACCTGAAGATCCGTCACCCAGGCCTTTTTTAGTTAGCTTTATGAGGCCAACTAACGAAAATATCACGACCCAACCTAACCACTCGTCAAGGGCGTACAGTTGACCTAACGATTAGTTAGGTTAGGTCGTGATATTTTCGTTAGTTAGCCTTATAAAGCTAACTAAAAAAGGCTGGGGTGACGGATCTTCAGGTGATCCGTAATTTTTGTCTAACTCTGAATTACAATTCAGAACAGGAAACATAATTTACGAAGAGAACCTTTAAAAATATCGAAAAACACTTACACAACAAAGTTTAACAATAGCATATCAGACATTTTCAAACTTAAGTAAAAAGAACTCCAATCGTGCTCAAGTATAGTATACTAATTCAGACTCAAATTTGGGTGCTACTATAGTATGCGGTCTATCTACGATTTGGCGGTCTACCTTTTAATTATAGCCTCTTATCTTGTTTACTAATTGCTTGTTTACATCCCAATGTCAATCGCCCTTGACGATTGGTTAGGTTTAGTCATGATATTTTCGTTAGTTTTAGCGAAAATATCATGACTAAACCTAACCAATCGTAGGTAGACCGCATACTACTGTATAATAGCACCCAAATTTGTAAGTAGCTAAATTTCTGTATTTATTTACTTGCTCAACCCTGTTAAACTATTCTCTATAACACTAATAAGTGCACTCTAAATAGGAGACGTTTCGTTAGACGTTTCATTGTCCCAATTTTGTGAATTTTGAAATGCCTTATGCGTTAGACATTAGTTAAATATTTCGTTAGACATCTCAGTAAGTCAATTGAAATGTTTAAATTGTCCCAATTTTTTAATTAAACACTTGAAAAGACTAATGTCTAATGAAATGTTGGAGCTATTGAAGAATAGGGACCCCAGCCTTCTTTAGTTAGGCTTATAAGGCTAACTAACGAAAATGTCACGACCTAACCTAACCAATCGTTAGGTTAACTGTACGCCCTTGACGACTGGTTAGGTTAGGTCATGATATTTTCGTTAGTTAGCCTTATAAAGCTAGCTAAAGAAGGCTGGGGTCCCTATTCTTCAATAGCTCCGAAATGTTTGATCACCTGAAGATCAGGGCCCCCAGCCTTCTTTAGTTAGCCTTATAAGGCTAACTAACGAAAATATCACGACCTAACCTAACCAATCGTTAGGTCAACTGTACGCCTTTGACGTTTGGTTAGGTTAGGTCGTGATATTTTTGTTAGTTAACCTTATAAAGCTAACTAAAGAAGGCTGGGGGCCCTGATCTTCAGGTAATCCGAAATGTTTAATGAATTGTCTAACAATGAAATGTTTAATGCATTAGAGTTTAAGTTTATATGAAAAGAATTGTTTCACAGCATTGCTCTTAAAAACTTTTGACTTTCGATTTATATCCATTACTTCTTGTAACTGACTCTGTATTCCTATCAGATAACTTCCTGCAATTTGCATTATCAAAGCCATTTGTCAGTTTTAAATACTCAAATTATTTCTCCTATAAGTCGACGATGCTTTTCAAGTGAATACATATCTAGTTCAGGTAATTTTTCCTCAACTATCATATTTTATTTCTCAGTTCTGGATTCATTTTGGGTGCTGTAGCCCGAATCCTTTCTAACTTATCACTGTCTCTTCTCAAGTATAGGCTGGCTAACTTAGAGACTGAACTTAGGGTAGGCCTACTGTTTATTAAGAGGCTTAGGTCTAAAGCTAGGCTCAGGGTCACAGGCTGATTCTTAATCTTCAAAGACTTTACTAGCCAAGCCCTAACCAAATACATAAAATGAAAAAGGGCATGAAAGACACTTATAAAATCTATGCTTACATGGAATAGATTAATAAATGCACAAATATAATAACTGTTTTCTTCTCTTTACGAGATAACCTATAAATAGGAACACTAAATAAACTGCGTCACAATTTCAAAATATTTTTAATCATAATACGCATGCGTCTAGGCGCAAAGAATAGAAAACTAACTTATTAAAGAAAATACATGTTTAATTTCTACGCTTTTATATATTTGGAACATTTGAGCACCGTTTTCAAATGTTTGAAATATCTAGTAAACATTTCAAAATAGCTATTATTCATTTCAGAAGGATAAATTCATTATGGGATGTCAAGTAGACGTTTTATATATAAAACTAAACGTCTAGTACCATTCAGAGTGTATTTGCAATAAAAAATAACTATTTTTTATCATGTAGACTATAATCAGTCATTCTTTAAATAAATTTTTAAATAGTAGTCATTCACGCATCTCCTCATGGAAATGGTAATCTGACCTAAACAGGACGAACTCGCATGCGCAGACAGAACAAGTCCTAAAAATACATCCAAAGATATTTTCATTCAAGGAAGATATAATGCAAATTATTATTCTTGGAAAAATTCACGCTATGTAATGAATATTAAATGTTATTTGATACATTCTTTTAAGCGCCTTCACTGGTTTTTGTCTTACGCCACGGACCTAAACAGTAACACATGTTTACAATTACTTTTAACTTGAAAACATAAGCATAAAGACGTGTTTACATGCAGTTTCTTTATTTTAATTGGAATCTCAGTTTTATAATGTACTATATTATATATATTATGCTGCATAGGCTGACCATACGTACCGTTTTGAACGGGACAGTACCGTTTGTTTTATATTTCCTGGCCGTCCCGTCGTTTTAATAAAAATGTCAATTTTGTCCAGGTTTATGTACTTACTTTTTCATGAATACAGAATATTACATAACCCCGTCCCTTTTTTGCCATCCCAATGTCCCGTTTTTGTCTCAAGGAAATATGGTCAGCCTAATTATGCATTGTTTTAAGTAGGAAGGAAAGGACAAGGGCGAACGCCCGTAAAAATGGACCCATATATAAGAAGGAGAGAACCGAAATCAAGGTTTGTGAGGTTTACGATGCCATTTTTTTTTAATATAAATTATGAAAAGATTGTGTAGTGTGTAAAATGCATGAATGTGTAGTGAAGAGTAGAGGAAGAAGTGTGTTTGAGAGCATGCTGGACTACTCACAGGGTAAATGAGACAGAAAAATATCAGCTATGGAGAACAGTGACAGTAGAAACGTGAGTTCCAGTCCCTCTTGTCTCCTGCCTAACGTTCCCCACCTCTCCCGGAGAGCATTTCCCTGGTCGTTTATTGTCTACAGTCTCCTCCTCCTCCTATTATGTACGTTTCAGGACTTCATAGGTTATATTTATCTGGAAGAATCCATATGGTTTTCATTGTTAAAAACGTTACGCGTAAGTTACCCAGTTAAGAAAATAAAAACTAACTAAAAGTTACGGATTTGTTACGGAACGAAATAGCGGATGTGTCCTACATTTTAATAAAAAAAAAGTTACAGGAGAGAGAGAGAGAGAGAGAGAGAGAGAGAGAGAGAGTGAAAAGGGTCTTGCTTTTGTTAAAGCTGAAAATGTTACGTTAATATTGCATACCAAATTCAGTGTTACATAAAAGTTATGCTAAAATGAGTAACTGATGTGAAACCTACAGTATATGTAAATTTTTTAGGAGTGTTCGTGTCTGAAGTCAGTGGGGTAAAAATTTGTGGGTCCTTTAGATATTTCTTCGACGGTAAATTTAACTGATACTCCAATAACTTAACTTAACATAGCTAAACCTAACCTAACTTAATTTAACTGTCGATGTTACGTTAACGAAATGTTATTAGTCCGAATCTATGAAGCTGCATTTAAAATGTATGTACCTCATAAATTTAAAAAAAACACTAAATAAGTTGTTACTAACATAACATTTTTTGGTCAAAGTCCTTTTTGCGAAATTGTTTGTTATAATGCGACCGTGGGCTAACTTGTGTGGTAACAGTATGAGTATAGATACAGTATGACTATAGATTTCATCTCAGTTCAAACTTTCATACTTTTCATCGGTAGACTTTGCGTTATGTTGAAGTTTATTCGTTAAATGATTAAATTTTCTATCTTCACTTTTGACAATCTGAAAATTTTATGACAACCTCATCTTTTTCCTCAAACCAATGTAATAAATCCCTTATTTTGATTAAATATTAATGACATAATAACAGCTTCCTGACTCGAAACCTTGAAAAAGGGAGAGGTTGGGTTCGGTAAAATTTGGTTTGGTTGTCAATCATTTCCTTCGATTAAATCATTCTATATTTTTTAAAACTAGAAACTGACCTTAGCTTCGTGCTGCTTGAATATTCTGTGCTCAGTGAAGATGTGTACAGAGTGACCACAAAGTCCCTTTGCAGTGAAATTACAACATATCTGTACGTTGCCCTTGTTTTTCATGCGGAAGGACTTTGTGGCCACACTGTACATGTTTGTCCTATAGGTGGCGTTGTCACAGTACACTGGACCTTGATTTTGGCTCTATTCTTCCTCTGTAGGAGGGGCGTTTTTGAGGGCTTTTGCCTCTGGCCTCTCATTCCTGCATAAAAAAAACATTAACATGCAGACGTCAATAGGCAGCCTAGCTGGATAATCGCGATCCCTCTAAAACTGGCTTTAGTTCCTATGCCACCCTTAGGATCTTATATTAGGATCTTATATTCAATTTCACTTCCGCACAGATTCAAACATTCCTTATCGGATGCCAATTATATGAGTCGAAATAATGTTATTCTGATTCAAATTCTGATTCCGACCATAAAACAAATGTTTTCTTCATCCGATTCCAATTTCGACCAATAAAATGTCGAATCGGATATAATTTTTTATTCCGACTAAATACTCTTGGTTCGAATATGGATTCAAATTCAGATCAGTCAAAGTTATGAACATAGATTAAACTTTTTTTAATATGGGTTTACATGGGATCTGAACCGCGGGTCGCTACTTTATCTGGATGCAGAGATCGGTCCTCCAGCCAGACCCAATGTCACCTAACTCTGTTGATGGATAGGAAGCCGCGTTGCGACATGGTTGCGACGTAGCCCAGAAGAAGAAACTTAAATACAAAACGTCGACTCTGAATCCTCATAAAATTTGTCGAGTCCAGTTCCGTTCCTAGTATAAAAAGAATTGCAATTTGAATTTCTCAATGCTCAATGGAATAGGCAGGGTTGACTACAGGAAATTATTCTCATTTAATACCAATCTGACAAGAAATAATGGCTTTAAATTGGAACTAAGAACATTTAATACCTCCATCTGCAGTAATTTCTTCTATAAAATAGTTAATATCTGGAACCAACTTTCCTCGGAGGTTGTTTCAAGCCAAAGTGTAAATATGTTTAAAAATAGGCTGGACAAAGTTCTGATTACACTCCGGGTTTAAGACTGTCCCCACATTTAAGAATCGATTAGATAAGTATTTTGAAAATAGTATTAGAACGTAACCCTGAGGGAGTTTGTTTAAACATTTACTACTATACTTTGTTCTCCCCCAACTTTAGAGAGACGTCTCTGGTTGCACTGTGCCCCACATAGCATAGTCAACCATCAAGCAACCCATTTTTTTTATTACTTGCCTCATAAACACCTCCAAGTGGGAGATTCTTGAATTCGCCATAGCAACAAAGGGTGATCAGTCTAGGATGGCCCACTTTTCAAATGTTTTTGAAAAGTATAGGTGATCATGGTTTTTCCCATTATTTGGCACTATACTAGCACATTGGTACCATTTTTACAAAAATTGATCAATATTTAGGGGTCTCGCATCGATCTTGAAATTACTAGTTTTTTTTTTTAAATGCGTACTTTTTAACTTTTTACTGAATCAAGATAAATCATTAAGCAGGGATGTTTTCTGAATCCTCTTAATGAGAGAAGTCGTTTGGTGTGCCTGCCAATGTCATACGACTAACGGTTTAAATGTTGTGCCTGTATACAGGTAATACCAATGTGCTAGTATAGTGCCAAATAATGGGAAAAACCACGATCACCTATACTTTTCAAAAAAATGAGTCACCATACCCGGGCGGAATGTATAATGTATATAGGTAATTAGAAAATGCACTATGCCTGTGCCAGGTACCTAACCTATTTCTTTTTTGCAGATCATAACATTTTGAAATTCTGTCTGAGTTCCTCATCCTTTGTCATGGAGAAATCGATGGCAACCATAACTGGAAGAACTCTTGAAGCTACAAATAGAGAGTCATCAAAAGGAAAGGCGAAAATAACATCGCTACCTTCTCTAAGATCGGCCTCGGAAATTTTTTTAGTTGGCCAACCGTCGTCCTCCATCAGTGGTAGCAAATTGCCAACAACACGGCAGGTTTTGCAATACTTCTTCAGTGTTATCCAGTAAACTGCTAACAGGAAAGACGCATTCAAAGAAACTGTAAACAACGTCTTAAAGTTTTGGAACATGGCCCGCGGGCACCAATGTTTATATATATATATATATATATATATATATATATATATATATATATATATATATATATATATATATATATAAGCAAACAACCACAAGGAAAAGGAAACACAAAGTCCGAGCGCTTTCGTGATATATTCACATTATCAAGGAAGAACAGAAAATAATGTGAATATATCACGAAAGCGCTCGGACTTTGTGTTTCCTTTTCCTTGTGGTTGTTTGCTTATTAATAAGGTCACGTGTTATTTTGTGATTCTAGTGCATATATATATATATATATATATATATATATATATATATAATTTCTTAAGTTTACATATTAAATTAAACTTTGAATTACGTTATACAGGGTGATTCACTCGCTGGTAGCCCCAGAGTATCGTATTAGCGATACTCTGGAGCTACCAGCGAGTGAATCATCCTGTATAATGTCAAAACTAGCCAAGGACAGGCACGTAAAAAACCTTTGCTCACGGAGAAATTACATTTATTTTAAAAACTAATTTCATGATGGAAAGAGGCCGCCTTCTCAAGGGCCTACTTTGAAATAAACACTGATTGGAATACTGAACTGAATTGATGAATTCTGAAGGCGCCGAATCGGATTGCCTAGAAGCGTCTGAATCCTTTTCTCTCCGCCCAAGCTCTACTTCTTATAGTGGCTTTCCAGGATAATCGTCTGCAGTTGTTAAGACGTATCCAACCAGATTTTCTTTAATTCCTTCATCACACATAATTAGAAACAAGATTTAAATTCTTGAAAGGTTTTCCCTCAATTACCTTGTCGTTGTTACACCCATAAATCTGGGAAATAATAAAAATAATTACTTTACTCGGGTTATATATGATTATGAATTTGTTAGCGAAAGCCAGCTTAACTTCAAGTCCAGTTGGGTTAGGCTTAAACTTATCTCATACGATAGTAGGGCTTGAGATCACCGGATGTCAACTACGGCCTCGTTTCGAGCCTGGGCCGACCTTTTTCTACAATACTTGATTAAACTACCAGAATTTACTACACCCACTGGGAACGATACTACACGGTAGGTTAGCTCCTTAATGATGGCGTCACTAGTCGCACACATTTATTGGTTTAAAAAATAAATTATTGTCACTCCACTTAGGGCTTTAGTCGAGTCACATAGAGGTCATAATAGGGTATGAAACACGTCGTAAAAAATATATTATTCAAAACTTAAGTCAGCTATTAAATAAAAAAATATATATATATATGTATATAAGCAGTGTCTTAATTAACTGAGATCGAACGTTAATAATTTTCCAGGAAAGTCCCGTGCAGTGCCCGGGACCTATTTGATCAATACGCTCTACTCTTCGTCCTCTGACTAATGGCCTATCATATTCTTACGGACGGACGGTCACAGCTCTCTCTCTGGTGACCTGTTCTCGACTAATTGCATGAATCTTCATCTGGCCACGCTCTCCGCCTCCCCTCCGCACTTCGGACTTCCATCTCGCACTGGGGAAACATTCCTTCGTCCATCTCCCTTATAAACCTGGGACTTAGAGACAACTTTTACATACACTACATTACGAGTTTTATAAATTCCTATCTGTTTTATATTATTTAATTAATTTATTTGGTCTATTTAACAAGCTTAAATGACTTAATTATATATATATCGAATGCTATTTAAAAACTAAAACTGTTTATGAATAGAGGATTGGACGAAACGGGAGGTGTGGCATTACGTGACTGATACTCCGACTTCTCATTGGCTAAACAATATTACAGGGCTCTAATAAACCTTAGCGCCTCCGCCCATGGCCTAAACCATTAGAGGTACAGTAAAACTAAACATACCTTACAAAATTTAATCCTGCATTTAATGAGAAACAATTAAAACTTGGTGTTCCCGCCATTGGCTTCCAAGACAGCCTGAATTCGCTTTGGGTAGCTTTCCAAAAGTGACGTGAATAGATCTTGATCGTTACGCAAATTTGCTAAAACAGTTTCAATGTGTTGCGTCATTGTATCCTTCGAAAATCGATTTGCTGCAGGTTCTTGAAACAAGAGACATTCAACCTTGTCCTTTATAACTGATCCAATGTGTTCACAGACGTTCAGGTCAGGAGAATTTCCTGGCCATTCTTCATTTCCAAAGAAATCGATCTCATGGTTCCGCAACAACTGTTGAGTGGCTAATGCCTTAAAGCAGGGGGCCTTATCGTGCAGAAGTGTGACCTGATCGACATCCATAACATTGTTTGGGTTTCTTAGAAAAGGAATGACAGGCTGGGATAAAATAATATCACGAAAATACTGTCCATCCCAACTCTGACCATTTGGCTTCAGCATCCACATGAGCTTCTTTGCAGTGAACAAAACAAACACACCAACACAGTCTGGACTTTTTAATAATTCGCGATAATGTTCATTGTCATCGATTTCATCTGGTGTTGTGGCCCACACTCGATCATTTTGGTAGTTAGGCCGACGTGTTACGTAAACAAAAAATTCATCGGAGACAGCTAAATGCATGAAATCATCCACATCCCAATCTTCAAAATAATGGGCAAACCACATTCTGTCATCGATGTTAAGTTGAGTTTTTCTTGGCTTTGGAAGTTCATGCCAAGGCTTTAAACCTTGCCTATGACGGTACAGTCGAATGATCTCACCACTAACGATCTTTCCTCTCAACACTTCGATCTCTCTAGAAAGTTTAGCACAGCTGTTTTTCCGCTTACGCGTACCGCTTTCAATGATGTCCTTTGTTTCCTGAGAGAGTGACAAATTTGGGCGCCCAGATTTGGTTGTATCCATTTCACATTTATCCAAAGTTTTATTCTAATTTCTTTTGACGAAGTCCTCACTTCTTCGCAACTTTTTGGCAACCCATGAACGTGTTATAAAGATGGCTCTAGCATCACGAGCTTCCCGAAATGTTATTGCTCGTATGCGATCTATCACACGTTGCCTCTCCGAATCACCAATTAATTGAGAAGCCATTATATTATCACTTTATCAGCTAGAGTAATTTTAATACCTGCAATAAATAAAGAATTTTATATATTTTTATAATCACAAAAAACTATTTCGATATAAGTAAACATGTAAGCTGCAAATGGGGGGCTAGTCAGTACAGTTTCAAAGTTTGCGGATGACACGAAGCTGGGTGGTAGGGCGATTAATGACGAAGATAGAGGTAAAATTCAGGAAGATCTGAATAAAATCGTTGATTGGTCAGTCACATGGCAAATGAGATTTAACGTGGATAAGTGCAAAATTATGCATATAGGTTCGCGTAACGGTAATTTTGCGTATAGTATGTCAGGGAAAGATTTAACAAGCGTAGAGCAGGAAAAAGATTTAGGAGTTATAGTCACTGGTGATTTAAAAGTAGCGAAACAAAGTACAGCGGCGGTCAATAAGGCGAACAAAGTGTTAGGTTTTATAGCTCGAAATTTTGAGTACAAATCGCGCGATATTATAGTTCCTCTTTATAAATCATTAGTTAGACCCCATTTGGAGTACGCGGTCCAATTTTGGAATCCGCATATGCGCAAAGATATAGACAAAATCGAAAGAGTTCAAATACGAGCAACTAAGATGATTCCGTCTCTTAGGTCAAAGTCGTACGAGGATAGGCTTAAGGAGTTAAAATTGACTACTCTCGAGACTAGGAGGTTAAGGGGTGATCTAATCCAGGTTTTCAAAATTATGAATGGGTTTGATAACGTAGATAGAGATAGCTTTTTCGAAATATCTCAATATAATAGGACTAGAAATAACGGGTGTAAGTTGACAAGTAGAAGGTTCGAGACAGCAGTTGCGAAAAACTTTTTTACGCATAGAATAGTAAATAGCTGGAATAGTTTGCCGGTAGAAGTAATTAGTAGCACGTCTATAAACATGTTTAAGAATCGATTGGACGCGCATGTTGATAGAAAGGGTATAGTTTAAGGTAGTAAAATTAAGGCCTTGTGGGGATAGATCCCACAGCTCAACACAAGTGTTGTGGGATATAGGGAGGCAGCGTCTTGGGTTAGGGATACTCTCTGTCCTTACACACCCCATTTAAAGAGATTCCTCTGCCGAGCGGTGCCCCCCATAGTACTGTGAGGTATTGAAAAACTCATGATCTTCACTTGCCCCACAAACACCTTTAAATGGGAGACCCATAATGGGTGCACACACATTTCTACATTACTGTACAGTCTTTACAGCCACACCTACACTTTTCCTCGTAAGTGTATATATTGTAATGTATATGGTTGTAAATTTGACTTGGTCCGCAATCGATATGAACCGTGACTTGATGGATACCGTAATGAAATTGACTGGATTCTTTGGATCTGATATATTTGCATGTCCGTTATATAATAGATATAGAGTGTAACATATTTGTGGATAGTAGTCTATTATGACTTGATCCTCTGGATCGAGAGATTCTATCTTTAGTTTTAAATCGATAATTAATTATTTTTAAATTGATAATGTATATGGTTGTAAATTTTGACTTGGTCCGCAATCGATATGGACCGTGACTTGATGGATACCGTAATGAAATTGACTGGATTCTTTGGATCTGATATATTTGCATGTCCGTTATAAATAGATATAGAATGTAACATATTTGTGGATAGTAGTCTATTATGACTTGCTCCTCTGGACCGAGAGATTCTATCTTTAGTTTTAAACCGATAATTAATTATTTTTAAATTGATAATTATTTAGTTTCGTAAAAATTGGTCGTTGCCAATTTACCAGCAGTTTTTAAATAAGTTTCTTATGTTCTTGTGGTTCGGAACCCACGTAAAATTGTAGGTCCCCTCCGCCACCACGGAGGACATACACAATACACGATTACGAACACAGTTAGGTAGACCAGCCATGAGTGGATCCTAGGGTCTTTGTTGGTCTGAAACATTATAACATTATAACATTATAACAAACGTGTGGAAGCCTGGTCTTCTAGCTTCATGCCAAAAGTCACATCCTTGTTTTCTAAATTCATCTGAGGCCTATGCGAATTTATATGCTAACCACTAAATCCTACTTATGTTTTCCAAATATGTTAAAAATTTTACTGTATTTTACATTATTTATAAATTACTCAATTTTACATTATTCATAAATTCTCAATTTTACAATCCCAACATTCTCTATACAGTACTTAAATTTATAATTAACTATAAATGTGTCACATTATTTAACTATCTAAATGGCTCTATTATTTAAACTATTATTTTGTTTAATTAAATTAACAAGGTTGGGAGGCACTGATCTCGCGCATGACATCTATATCACACATTCTCGCGCCTGACAAAATATGTGACGTTTCAGGTTTACTGGTGCGTGAGTGGTCAAAATGGCTGCCGCCTTCAAAGGAAACGTGACGTCACTAGAAATCGATGAGCGCGATTGGTCACACAAAAATCACATGATTTAAAGTACCGAGTGTTGGGTGGTGAGCTACTGCGCAGTGACGTGAAGCCCCTTTCACTGGAGGTGAGTACCCCGTAATCTTGCGCGAGATGCGCAGTAGTAGTTGGATCGACTGATGTCACGAGTCAACATAGCCTGGCCGAAATGTTCTCTACGTTTTTCTGAAATTTTACTAAATTTTTAACTTATGTTCATTTATTTTACAATCCCAACACTACATTCAATTATCACACACTGGACATCACGTATGCCTAGTTGCCTAACCCCGCCCCACATGTACACACCATGAAACTATATGAACAGCGACTTATTTTCTTCGTTTATGTTTGAACTTATATTCTCAAACAACCATTAAAATTTAGTAAAACTTTAACAGTTTAACTATTATTATTTCCGTGTATTAACATCTTTAATATCGTGCAACAGCTCCATTTAAAAATCATTTAAATCAACATCTTTGTAAAAGTTTCAAAATGTTTTTAAAAGTTTTCATTGATAAAATAAAGTCTGAATTCGTGGCAGTTATATTGATTGTTCATTTCATGGTTTCAGGGCATGTAACTCACGCAATTACTAAAAGCATGGTATTTGTCACATCAAGATTAAAGAAGAACTAAGCTTACATGTCGTTTCCTTGAAACAATAAATGCGCTTCCGCGACTTCCGTTGATGTCTTCATTAACCCCTATTTCATAACCTGCCTAAAATATACCCATGGTCTAATTTATATAGCAATGAAATAAGGATTTACCATTATTTCATAACCTCGGTATAATTAATTACTAATTTTAAGCCAAACGTTGAGGTGAATATCGGCAATTAATAATCAGGTGAAGATTAGTTACCTCTTTATTCTAGATTCAGGTTTGTTATCATGCAGGCTTTCATATTTCGTGACCCGAACAATGCGGTCACACTCATATTTTGGCGGAACTTATTTCGTTTTTAGTTTGAAATGTCTTTTTCAATCGACTTTTTTAATCGAGTAGTGGAAAGCTTCAGCTTTTTATGTAACGACCATAAAAGAATTGTTAAATCTGACCAAGAGGAATTTATTATTGTCTACAAAAGCAACCAGGCGATTCCATTCTTGGGATGTTATGTCCAGAATAAGAAGCAAAATCGAAGGTTTTTTATTTTGTGTGTGTGTGTGTGTGTGTGTGTGTGTGTGTGTGTGTGTGTGTGTGTGTGATACGTAGATTTTTTATTCACACATAAATGAATTTTCCTACCTATATTGTATATGAAGTAAGAACATAATAAAATCATAAGCATAATGATATTTAATATGATAAATAAAAATATATTAAATGAAAATAGCACGCATCTTTTCTTCACTCTTTCGGATGGTGCGTATGGTAGACTCATTCACGTGATACTCGCGGCCAAGTGATATTATGCTCTTACCACTACGCAACGTATCTAGAATCTTTATTTTTTCAGCTAATGTCATAGCCTTACGACTTTTCTTCTCTTCACTATCACTCGCAGATGCTTTACGTTTTGGTGCTATACTGCTGTCTAAGGGTAATAGCAAAACAACGGCAAAATACGACAAAAACAATCCAACACAACTTCACTGAACTTAACGCAGTAGCGGGACTGAGACGAATGGTCATGGGAGGGGTGACGCGAGAGGGAGGGAGATGCGGGAGTGTAGGAGAAAACACTAGAGTGCGCATTGGCACGCGTACAGTACTACTATATTAGAGTGTGTTTAGCGGACCATGTATAATCAAATTTTCCGCTTTCGGCAAATAATTGTCCGCATTTATTTTTCCGTGTATAAGCAAATTCGCGCTGTATAGCTATTTGCATATACACTGTGACTGTACATAAAGTTAATTATTACTATATTATTATGCATCTTCTCAAATAACAAAGCCTTACAACTCGCATAAAAATGCACAATTCCACGTCTTGTAAGGCAAACAATTTTAAGCCTGACATCTCTCTTTGAAACATGTTATGATGTAAATCTTATGATTTATTTATAATGTTATAAAGTCATTTGGCTATCCACTATACGTAAAGTAAATATATGTTATTATCTTGAATGACGAAACATTTAAAAGCAATATTTGCATATCATATTGGCAGTTGGGTACTTCTATATATTTTACTTTTGCATAGTACAGTAAATTTTAGGAAATTTAACACACAACATATAGAAAGTGTTCATTTTATATAAAATCTGTCACATCTGCGTCGAAATAGAGAGTCCAAAATGCTGCGCTGAATTGCCAAATCTATGTTTTTTAAACTTAATTTTGTTTTCAGTAATATGTATATTACGGGGCTCCAATAAACCTTAGCCCCCACGCCCATGGCCTAAACCATTAGAGGTACAGTAAAACTAAACATACCTTACAAAAGAGAATTTAATCCTGCATTTAATGAGAAACAATTAAAACTTGGTGTTCCCGCCATTGCCTTCCAAGACAGCCTAAATTTGCTTTGGGCAGCTTGCCAAAAGTGACGTGAATAGATCTTGATCGTTACGCAAATTTGCTAAAACAGTTTCATTGTGTTGCGTCATTGTATCCTTCGAAAATCGATTTGCTGCAGGTTCTTGAAACAAGAGACATTCAACCTTGTCCTTTATAACTGATCCAATGTGTTCACAGACGTTCAGGTCAGGAGAATTTCCTGGCCATTCTTCATTTCCAAAGAAATCGATCTCATGGTTCCGCAACAACTGTTGAGTGGCTAATGCCTTAAAGCAGGGGGCCTTATCGTGCAGAAGTGTGACCTGATCGACATCTATAACATTGTTTGGGTTTCTTAGAAAAGGAATGACAGGCTGGGATAGAATATCACGAAAATACTGTCCATCCCAACTCTGACCATTTGGCTTCAGCACCCACATGAGCTTCTTTGCAGTGAACAAAACAAACACACCAACACAGTCTGGACTTTTTAATAATTCGCGATAATGTTCATTGTCATCGATTTCATCTGGTGTTGTGGCCCACACTCGATCATTTTGGTAGTTAGGCCGACGTGTTACGTAAACAAAAAATTCATCGGAGACAGCTAAATGCATGAAATCATCCACATCCCAATCTTCAAGATAATGGGCAAACCACATTCTGTCATCGATGTTAAGTTGATTTTTTCTTGGCTTTGGAAGTTCATGCCAAGGCTTTAAACCTTGCCTATGACGGTACAGTCGAATAATCTCACCACTAACGATCTTTCCTCTCAACAATTCGATCTCTCTAGAAAGTTTAGCACAGCTGTTTTTCCGCTTACGCGTACCGCTTTCAATGATGTCCTTTGTTTCCTGAGAGAGTGGCAAATTTGGGTGCCCAGATTTGGTTGTATCCATTTCACATTCATCCAAAGTTTTATTCCAATTTCTTTTGACGAAGTCCTCACTTCTTCGCAACTTTTTGGCAACCCATGAACGTATTATAAAGGTGGCTCCAGCATCACGAGCTTCCCGAAATGTTATTACTAGGGCGGTCAAAAGTCAATAAAGTCAAATTGTTTCCTATGGGGCACTTTCCGCTGAAACGACTGAAAATGCAATAAAAACACCTGTAGGGGTATATTACCAAAGTTAATAGGTCAACCAAAAGTCAACTTTTACCTGTTAGGTCAAAAAATAGCAATGAGGTAAATAAGTCAATTTTTTCCAAGACTTTTCCATGTAACGTGTCTTGCGCATCTGTTACATAATTGTGCGATGCAAATAGAGCATTTTATAGTGATGTTGACACTAATTGCATGTGTCAAGGCTTCTACTCTTAAAAACAAAAGAAGGAAGGAATTGTTTGCTGAAATAGGAACTCCTCCAGAACCGATTGTAACACGTTGGGCAAGCTGGCTGAACGCTGCTTTTTATTATGCAGACAATTTTCCAAATGTGAAGACAATTGTGGAAAATTTTGAAGATGAAGGAATCATTGTTCAGAAGGCTAAAGAGAGTGTTGCTAATGAAAAACTGCCAAAGCAACTAATGTCAATCAAAATTAATTATAGTTTGATTGCTAGCTTAGTGACTAGGATGGAAGCATCTGATTGCACCATTAGAGAGGCATATGAAACCATTTCTTCTATCAACCTTGGCGAAGATATGTGTTCAGTCAAACAATACATTGAAACAAGACTCAAGACAAATGGTATTTGTGAAATAATTAACCTCAGTAGACCTGAAATCTCACCAACAGTTTATGGTCAGCTTTTGCAATGTCAACCACCAACAACTGCTGCTGTAGAGAGATCTTTCTCCATGCTTAATAAATTATTAAGTAAGGATCGCAATTTTTTGCCAGAAAATGTCGGCAAATACTTCATAATTTACCACAATCGGTCAACTGATGTAGAAGAGCAAGAATAAGTAATTAAAGTATCGTTTTTATTATTGAAAGTAAAGGCAACTTTATAAGTCAATTTTTTCAATTCGTAAGGTCAACTTTCTTAATTTTTTCGGTCAACTTTTGACTGCCCTAGTTATTACTCGTATGCGATCTATCACACGTTGCCTCTCCGAATCACCAATTAATTGAGAAGCCATTATATTATCACTTTATCAGCTAGAGTAATTTTAATACCTGCAATAAATAGAATTTTATATATTTTTATAATCACTAAAAACTATTTCGATATAAGTAAACATGTAAGCTGCAAATGGGGGTGCTAAGGTTTTTTTGGAACCCCTTATATACTTTATAAGGTGGGTTGGGTGGAAAATAATTGCCCAATTTACTTAACATTTAAAAATTAATTTACTTCAAGGAAAAATTTGGTGAAAAAACTAATTAATAGCCTAATTGCTATTGGTATGACGTCACGTGGTGAAGAATAAAATCTTGCACGACAAAGTAATTGAAGAATTTGCATTAAAACCAAGAAGATTGGAGTTCATGTATAAATAAATAAGGTAAGGCGATATTTTATTTCCTAAATTTATGCCAGTTAAAAATATTCTAATTATCACACATAATACATATCTCAGTGAAACGAGTATCAAATTATACAGTATATATATATATATATATATATATATATATATATATATATAATATATATATATATATATATTATATATATATATATATATATATATATATATATATATATATAAAATATTATATATATATATATATATATATATATATATATATTATATATATATATATATATATTATATATATATATATATATATATATATATATATTATATAATATATATAAAATTTATATATATATATATATATATATTATTATATATATATATATATATATAATATATATATATATTATATTATATATATATATATATATTATATATTAATATATATGCTTGAAAGGTTTGAGCATGAGTATCCACAAAAGCCTGGCGTCGGCCCTGATATATATATATATATATATTGCTTACTAATTAAAATGATACTGTTATGCTTATGAAATTGCTTTACAATAATATTTTACATCTTTTCCCCGAGTGCCACACTCAATGGAGCCTAATATATAGCCGAAAGGGGTGAGATGAGGGTTTCGTATAATATATAAGAAACAAATCACGTTACAATAAATAATTAACACCGATTATAAGTGTTCCCTTTTAACTTATTGAAGTTTTACAGAATTAACCCGCATGAAGAATAAATCATTCTAATATTTTAAAGTATATTTTAAAGTAGCGCAAATGAAGGTGTTTAGATTTAATAAAAATAATTTATGACTAAAAAACATGCGTGGAACTTACCTTTCCTCCTCATCGTATGAAATTGGAACAATACTAGATATTTATGTCTCCCTATATCGATTTTTTCGTAAATATACACATTTTAATTCAAATTAATTAATTCACTTATTATACAATTACGAGTGATTTACCTTTCGGAAAAAAAAAGCCGAAATTGTTAACCTACAGTATAGTCTTAATATTAATTTTTACATGATTTCGTGGTCCGCCCTCATCAACTAAAGAACTGACAGTAATAAATTTAACATCGGGAATAATGGGTGACAGACGAAGAAAAGGCCGTTGACATTTTAATTGACAAGTTGCAATATTCGTCATTGATGGAATTAAGAAAGTAGTTTTGATGAACTTGTCAGAATTTACATTTATAACCTCGATAAAACCAGCTACAAAGTATGATTTGAAAGGATTCTTTGGTTTTTGTAGAATTTCATTTTATACAGAATTCATATATAAAGAAATAAATTCATTTTTCAATGATAAAAAATAAGGAAAAAATGAATTACTTCGTAAGAACTGATAAAAATTAGACCAAGGTCTCAACTGCTAAGTGTGTACTTACTTCTTAAGGTGGTTGTAGTGTACTGGGGAAGTTTTTAACCTGCAGAGTGCAGACTCCACACACTATGGGGCACCTTGTCTACGCAAACATTGTTCGGGAGTATCTAAATCAGTGGTTCTTAACCTTTTTACTACCATGCCCCCTCTAGGAATTGGTCCTTTCCTCCACGCCCCCCTTCAATCAAAATAACATTCTCAATAACTTCTCAATATTAGCCCATGCTCTCGTTAAGAGAATAACAAATACAATTAGAGAAATTCCTGTTTCTAGGGGGGCGCGCCCCCCCGGTTAAGAACCACTGATCTAAATGAACGATTTCCAAATCGGTGGATCGGACATGGAGGCAACAGGCCCTGGGCGGCTCGATCTCCCGACCTAACGCCCTTGGATTTCTTTGCATGAGGCTTTATCAAATGAAACGTCTATCAAACGAGGGTTACAGATCTGCAAGATTTACGTGCTCGTATCGTAACAGCAGTTAAAAAATAACCCCTGTCATGCTCCAAAATGTGTTCCGCAATGCTGCTGACAGATTCGAACTCTGTAGAGATACTGATGGTGCTCATGTAGAATCATATGCTTAAGTATTCATTAAATGTATACCTTCTATTATATTGTTATTGAATTTTACCCTTTTTGCTTCGTTTTTGCTGGAATAGATAAGGACTTTATAAACATCCTGTGTGTATATATATATATATATATATATATATATATATATACACTAATAATAATGATACAAATAGTGACACTAATACTCATCTACAAACATCCGAACACTCCAAATGCAAAATTCTCTGAAGCCATTGCCGACGTCAGAAACCTAATAAAGTCCTTAAACACCCAACCCCGAATATAATATCTGAGGTGATTTTAATTTCCGATTTATAAACTACTAATGAATGGGAAGAATTGTATGTGTATATATACACCAGGACAAGGGGGCACAAGAGAAGACCAGGAGCAATAAAAAATGTTGATAGCTTACAAATAAATTTGTTAAAACAGGAGATAATAGAAAACACCAGAAAAAATAACTGCATGGATCTGGTATTCGCGAATAACACCAACTTAATCAATGATATAAAAGTAACACTAACAAATATCTCAAACCACATTATCGAGGTACCTACTAATATAGCGAGAACACTAAAAGAAAATACTCAGTGAAGAAAGAAGCAAATTTGAGATTTTTAATCTAAACTCTAAGACTATAAATTAGGAAAAAATCAGATCCCATATGGCACAATTAGAGTAGAAAACAGTCTTAGAGGATAAAACAACCGAAGAAATGCTAATAACCTTGTAAAAAAAAAAGAAGCTGGAAATCTTAGAAAAATATGTTCCGAAAGTACAGCCAAAGGGAAAGAGGCAAAAATGAACACTATTCCGCAAGAGAAGGAGAGTAGCCACGAAGTTAATTAATTACGCAGACAACAATACCAAAAACGTGATACAAGTAAAATTGGAAAGTAGAGAAAGGGAAATACAAGCCCCAATTAAGGGCCAGTCAGAGAAAGAAGAGGAAGATGCGGTGAAAACAATAAAAGAAAACTCAAAATACTTCTATAGCTATGCGAAAAGAAAAACAAAAACGCGGACTACTATCGTACTCTTAAGAAAGAAAATAATGACGTAACCGATGATCTAAAAGAAATATCTGAAATATTGAGAGCTCAGTATAAATCAGCTATCAGTACCTCAAACAGAGAAAAAAGCAGTATCTGACAGAAATACCATTTTTGAAGAGGAATTAAATAGAAAATGTATAACTTATTTTGAATTTACCACGAAAGCTATAGGACATATGAAATCACATTCAGCTGTAGGCCCGGACAAATGGAATGCCTTGTTGATTGAAATATGTAAGAATGAAATAGCTACACACCTTTACTGGATATGGAGAAGTTCTCTGGACACGTAGAAATAACGGGCATACTAAAAAGAGCGAACTTTGCTCCTATATATATAAAAGAAGGAGAGGTCTCAAGGAAAGAATTGTAGACCGGTGTCACTGACTTCACATCTCACCAAACTACCTGAAAGAATAGTCAGGGAGAAAATGTGACGTTTTGGAGACACAGTAAAGAGTCAATAAAAACCAGCACGGATTCAGATCAGGAAGATCGTGCCTATCACAACTAATAGAGCATTATAACAATATTAAAGACGAACTTGAGAGCAATGATAACTACGATACGCGAATTTTCCTAACACATTCGATAAGTGTGATCATGACATAATGGCACTTCAAATGAAAGATATGGGAATAGCAGGCAAAGTGGGCAAATGGATCTACAACTTCCTCAGAAAACGGCAGCAAGCCGTAAAAATCCAAGGTATATCATCATCAGAATCGGAAGTACGCAGCTCATTTCCACAAGAAACAGTATTAGCTCCACTCCTTTTCATTATCATGCTGACAGACATAGACAATGAAGTAGACGACAACAGCATAGTAACAGCCTTTGCGGAAAAATCGGCAATGCAGAAGAGGTGGAAACCCTACAGAGGGACACCAACAAAATATACAAATAGTCAGAAGACAATATGAATTTAACACCGAGAAATTTCAGCTCTTGAGATATGTAAGGAATGAAGAACTTTGACAGCATACTATGCCCCAGATAGACAGAATATTCAGAGGAGCCTGAAAACAAGAGATTTAAGGGTAATAATGACCAATGATGCAAAATTTGAAGCACAGAATCAGATAGCAATAAACAAAGTAAGAGTTGCAGGAAACTACTGAAAACTTTCAAAAGAAGGGACGAGAAGGTAATGATTCCTCTGCTGAAAACACTGATCATACCATGACTTGAATACTGCTCGGTCTTGACGTCCCCATACAAAAAAAAGTAATTATTAAACTAGTACATGGTGGCAAACAATGATTACCCCCCCCCCTACACAGATGGAACTAATAGAGGTACAAAAATACTGATTGTTGCATCTTTTAGACAATTTAATTCTACGTCTAAACAAAACCACTCAATAGTTGGTGTTGCCTCCTTGTGCTTGGCGGACGGCTTCAAGTCGGCAAGTGTAGGTAGGAGGTGAGGAGAGACTCGAAAAGGTCAGTGTCGTACTAAAGATTTCGGAGGATTGTTTCGATGTGCTGCTCCAAAGTGCTCCATGGTCTGGCGGCAGAATCGGGTGGCTGGTGGTTCAGCAAGCATCAGGGATTCCACTTGGTCTTTCAGGATGGATCCTGAACGATTCTGCCGCCGGACCATGGAGCAGCACATCAAAACACTCCTCCGAAATCTTGAGTACGACACTGACCTTTTCGAGTCTCTCCTCACCTCCTACCCTTGCCGACTTGAAGCCGTCCGCCAAGCACAAGGAGGCAACACCAACTATTGAGTGGTTTTAAATGCAAAAAACTTCACTTTTTTCTACGTGAAGGTCAAAATATGAAAATAAAAACCCACTCTAATGCAATATTAAAGGTAATAAATTTAATAATAAAGGTAATAATTATGTAAAAAAATATAATAGAATCTGTATGTTTAGAACAGGAAGATAGTTTTAAATTTGCGCGAATGTACTTAATGAAAATGCCCTTCCGGTGTCGGGAGAATGGGATCTAACGTAGGTGCGAATTTCTTAACGTTCGGTCCCTGGACTGTTTTTCCCTCTTGTTTTGGTTCATTCGTGTTTCTGTATCCACCCGAGGAGGATGCCAGTGGGCGTCGAAACTGTCGTGGAAATAAACTCTGTCTATTAGAGTGGGTTTTTATTTTCATATTGAGTGGTTTTGTTTAGACGTAGAATTAAATTGTCTAAAAGATGCAACAATCAGTTTTTTGTACCTCTATTAGTTTCATCTGTGCAGGGGGAGGGCAATCATTGTTTGCCACCCCTTAGAAGTCTAGAGGAATTTCACAGCCAAGATTGATGATTTCATTTTAGAAAATGATCGAAAAACTGGTATCTAACCTCAAACTAAACCCAATTAACATCCAAACAACACTGGAAGCAGTGATGTAGTCGAGACCACCAAGTCTGAGACTGAGACCGAGACCGAGACCTGATCCTGTGAGACCAAGATCGAGACCGAGATCAAAGGTTCGAGATCGAGATCTACCTTCCGAGATCGAGACCCTTAAAAATTCGAGACCGAGATCGAGATCGAGACCAAGCTCATACCTTTCAATTTGTTTTACACTACTATGGAAATTAGATTATGTTAAGTATATTAATAAACTAATAACTACTTTCTCAGATCAGACATATTTTAGTATGATTATTTACAAATCTATAAGTCAAACTGAATACACTACACAGTTAATAAAATGGAATACAAAACTAAACTACACACTGTCACTAACAGCACGTGCCAAAAACTGATTAGGAAACAAAATAAATTCAGCTTAAGGGGAGGTGTGGCGTGATAAAAGTTCCGCCGTGACATCATTGATGACGTCATTTTTTAACATTTACAATTGGCAATTGCGATTTGTTCTACGAATCGGTACGTTGTAAATATAAGTGATGTGAAGGGTTGTCGAGTTATTCTATGCTTTATTGAATTTATCGGTACTTTTTTTCTTTATGCTGTATTTCTTGCATTATTTTTGTGTGAAGCATTTTATTTTTTCAAATACATATTGGATGGGAGGATAATCGTTTTTATCACGCCACGGAGGTTGACACGCCGTTTGGCAACACTAAGTGACCTTATAATATATACTTATATATCTAATATATATAATTCTCTATTTAGTGTTTCCATTTTCAATAAAATTAATCTGACGGGGGCGGGGGGGCAAATTTCTTTGTAGCGCTAACCTAAAAAAATCCAGACCCACACACCCCCGCAAGACAAACGTGGCAACTCAAAACAGGGTGACTGATTAGTGAATACCTAGAGTCCCTTACTTTTACAAACTTTCATAAACATTCTGAATTGTGTCTGTTCAACCAAGCCACCATCATGAGTATACCAATAACATGTATTTTTCATTACGGTCTCGAGAGGTCTCGAAAGGTCTCGGGGAGAAAAACCGAGACCGCGTCTGTCGAGACCGAGATCGAGACCGAGATCTAAATAGCGGAGACCGAGATCGAGATCGAGATCTGCAAATTGAGTCTCGAGATCGGTCTCGAGACCGAGACCGATCTCGAGACCTACATCACTGATTGGAAGATAGAAAAGGTAGAATATGTAGTGTTCCCAAACTAAAGGCCCTACACGGAACACCCTCAATACTGAAGGAAAATAGCCTGGATGTCAGAGGACTCAAGACTTTTTAACCAGTTTCCAAAAGACCTCAGGAACGTCACAGGGGTCAAAGTTGAAATCTTCAAAAGCAGATTGGAGGCTTGGCTCAGGACGGTACCAGATGAGCCGGGTGTGACTGACTATACGCGATGAAGATCGCAAGAAAGCAACTTGCTCCTCCGTTAAGCCAGGTCTAGAAGTGGGGCCACAAGTTGACCGTCGTGTGAAGAGACACCGACGCACGGAACTTTTACAAGGTTTACCAGGTTTATATGTGTAGGAGTCCTCAGGGCCGCCGAGAGGGCGGGGAAGCCGGGATAAATCACCGGGACCCGGACCTCTAGGGGGCCCAGAAGGAGGGGGATAAAATCTAAAAATATTAGTAAAGCAATTGATTAAATAACAGAGAGGAAATATAATTAATGAACATACATTTTATAGAGATTATCATAGTCAACTGAAACAGATAAAATATTATCTGCGGTCCACCAATGCCAAGACCGGACTGAGATCTGGGAACCATTGTAACTGAAAGCCAGTTAGCCCGTACTTTAAATTTCATCAGAATCATTTACCACTTTGCTAGAGAGAAGGCAAAGAAAGTACACTTCTAATTATGAAAATCTTGCAGTAAACAATTGCCTTGCCTGCATGGACTGGTACTGCATTTGTAAATTGTATAGTGATAAAATTAATATAATTGATTGGAAAAATAAAATGGTCATTTTCCTCTGAATTGTTTATTCATACTGTATGTTTTGAATAGTGACTTGGACATATAATCAATTTGTTTGTTATGTACACAAAAAACATTCATAATAAAATACTGAATAAACAGGGGGGAACATATACCAATCCTTCCCCGGGGCAGCTTTTAGCGGCCCTGGGAGTCCTCCCAAAATGCCTATTTTTATTTGACCATTATTTTATAATGGACATATATTTAAGATTTGTGCGGAAAGTAGAAATCTTATTGTTTTCTTTATTAGTGGAGTTTCTTCTTCAGAAAGGTAACATAATGGGATTTTATTCTGCATGCCATGTACCTATATGTATATGTTACCGACAAACTCCGACGAGACGGTAAACCACAGATTGCCTAAGCATTCCGCGGATTCCCCTTCGATATTTGGCAGACCGAAATATTCTTTTATTTCGCACTTTGTCTAAATCTTAACAGGCAGTCTGACTGTCTGAGGAATGCTTGCATATGATTATTCAAGGTCAAAGTAAAGTGTTATTTCGGACTTTGCATTTGCAGTTGGAACAGAAAATCAAGATCGTTCAGTGGTTTCACGTGACAAGTTCCGTGATGCGGGTGCAGAGGAACTTTAGCAGAGAATATGGATGCACAGATCAACCCGATAGAAAGACAACATCACGAATTGTTTGAAAATTTCAAACAAAATATAAGCAATCAACATAAGGATAATAGTGATAGGCGACGATCCACGAGAACTGTGCAACGAGTAAATACGCTGTAAATATTTAAATTATTGCGCGCAGTCCGCAGAAGTAAATTCAACGGTTTGCCAACAGAAGTACAGGGTGTCCCGAAAGTCTTGTTACACCTATGTATAATCTCGGAATATTAAATGATGTTTGGTTCCAACAGGATGGAGCACCTCCCCACTATTCCTTGAGGGTTCGTGAATATTTAAATGAGGTGTTTCTGATCGATGGATTGGGACATTAAAATGCAACATTAAAATGGCCTCCGAGAAGCTCAGATCTCTCGAGTTGTGACAATGCATTATGGGGATTTATAAAGGAAAAGGTTTCTCAAAAACGTTATGATTCAATGACGGACTAAAGGATCATTGGAATCATAACGTTTTGAGAAACCTTTTTCTTTATAAATCCCATAATGCATGTCACAACTCGAGAGAGCTTGGGCTTCTCGGAGGCCATTTTAATGTTGCATTTAATGTCCCAATCCATCGATCAGAAACACCCTCATTAAATATCACGAACCCTCAAGGAATAGTGGGAGGTGCTCCATCCTGTTGGAACCAAACATCATTTAATATTCCGAGATTATACATAGGTGTAACAAGACTTTCGGGATACCCTGTAGGTATTTCACGAACATCTGTGCATCGTATACTTCGTACCGAATTAAACCTTTTTCCGTACAAAATTCATTCACAAACTTCACTGACTAATGTTCAAAGAAAAAATCAATGGAATTCGCAACATGGATATGAGCAAAGCGAGAAGAAAATCCCAAGTTTTGAAACACATCCACTTCACTGACGAGTATTATGTACTGTACATCTGTCTAGGGCAGTGGTCGGCGAACAGGGGTAAATTACCCCAAATGGGGTACATTTAAAGATTTTGGGGGTAATGCGTGCGGTATGAGAGACACCATATACAACAATTTTAAGAGCAATTGGCTTGTTTTTGTTTACTTTGAAGTCTGGGGGTAATTTCATTTTACTCAAATAGATTTTTGGGTAATACCCAAAAAAAGTTCCCCGACCCATGGTCTAGGGTGATTAATAAGCAAAACTGACTTTGTTTGTGGGGTTACATAAAAGACAGGATCTATTCTACCAAGCCTAAGACATTTGAAGACCGAAAGACTAAAGTCTATGAGGTAATCAATAATATCCCAGCTGAGCTACTCGTATTTCCAAAAATTATCAAGCATTTGTGTAAGGTTGAATATTGTGTTAGAAAAAAATGGCGATCAAATTGAACATGTTGTTTAATTCAGGTTAATTAACGTCTATATTTTACGTACTTATTGGGTTTGTCTTTATGTCAAGATTCCACTTTTTTTTAGCTTAGAGCATTTATTTAGAAATGGGGAAATTTTTCTCGGACACCTGATATATATTATATATATATTGATTTTAAGGGTGTTGGGAGTGCTGTAAAAAACACTACCAACAGCGGACAGTCTCTGCTTGCATTTGTCCGATATTCAGAGGTTTCACAGTATACTGTATATGTTACAGTCAAAGTGTGTAACCAGCTATTTCGCGTAATGGCTGAAATTCCACCTTGGTCATTTCGTACAAGATCATTTGCCAGGTTAGGTCAACTGTATGCCCGGTTAGGTCATCTGTACGCCCTTGACAATTGGTTAGGTTAAATTGTGTTATTTTCGTTAGTTTTAACGAAAATAACACGACTTAATCTAACCAATTGTCAAGGGCATACAGTTGACCTAACCGGGCCTTCAATGGCGGACATCGGAATAACGTGTTCAAATGTTCAAATGTGTTCAAATGTGTATTTGAAGAGTGTTTCTCACTTATTTGAACAGACCTGTGGATGTATGTATGTTTTAGCAGATTTAGTTAGTTAAATAAAGGTTTCCAATTTTATTGTGATGTTTGTTATTTCTATGAATTTATGACAAAGTCATTTTAGCCATTTCACGAAATGACCAAGGTGGAATTTCAGCCATTTCGCGTAATGGCTGAAGATTTTAGTAATTTCGCGAAATGACCAAGTGAAACAGCCATTTCGCGAAGTAACTAAAAGTTTCAGCCATTACGCGAGATGGCTGGTTACACACTTTGACTGTAACATATATACGCGAAAATTAACCATTTAGAATGAATACAAATAAACTTAGAGAGAGAGAGAGAGAGAGAGAGAGAGAGAGAGAGAGAGAGAGAGAGAGAGAGAGAGAGAGAGAATGGTTCACCGCCTTTAAACATGGAAAATAACTAAAAACCCGACGAGAAACCCGATAACCGTCACCCACGCAGTCAGTCAACAGCCCACAAAGCAGAAGTGTATATCGTTTGCATGCAAGACTCTTCATCTGAAAGCAAGACAAGCAACATTCCGAATGCCACCTTCAACCTCCGTCTGTCTCTAACAGTAGAGATACGCCCCCTTCCCCTCCTCCAACTTCCGGTCAATTCCTCGATTCGGTCCGTGAATCCAGTTTCAATAAAAAATTCGCTACTATGACCTCGTCCCTGCACGTTTGACGGAAATCATCGTTTCAACTAAACCTGAACTCATTAAAAATTTTCATTCGAGAAATCAACCCACCCCTACCCCCCACCCAAAAAAGGTGTTTCAATTACGGTGTTTCTGCTGCAATGAGGGCCAGAACCGACTTTGAACGTTGATTTGCGCAACAACTGTCGCCATGAGGGGGACCTCATCATGTTCCTCACCGTTCTTAAAAGTTTCTTAGACAATGGTCGGGTAAAGAAACAAAGAAACAGGAAAGGAAAAAAGGTTAAAGAAAAAGAAAAACAAAAATGAGAAACAGAATAAGACAAAATTAAATTTTAAAAGTATCTCATGATGTGTATATATATATATATATACACAATGAGATGACTTTTTCCCTTTTACTTTTTTAATTTAATTTTCTCTTATTTTATATATGCATATGGGTGTGGGACGGACCACTGTGGGTGTGTATCGAGAAGAATTACAAATTTCATTTCATCTGGTGACACATCAAATGATGAATCGAGCAATGTACCTAAACGAAGTTTTCTGAAAAATGAACCAAATTTCTTTCGTGAATTTGTATTTCTTTTGTAAAAACGTGTTTTCACAAATGAATTTAATTCAAACTTATTACTTTGGGCCGAGCTGAACTTTTACTAACAAAACTGTGATGAGTTGCATAGGACATAGTTCGAAAACTCACGTACATGTTTTTCAGATTGAAGAGTTAAGCGTTGTTTACCTGAAGCAGAGTCAACCTTTCTAAAAGGAATTATTTATACAACTCTTCATTGTTACCTGAATCTTTTTTGGAAACATTCTTAAGAAATGTTGGTGTTCTTTCAATATTTACGAATTTTTTTTGTTCTTTTGCAAGGTTTCATTCATGTACGGTTTGCAATATTTCATTTGCAACATTGCGGCTAATATTCATTTGCGAAGAACTGTAGTATACGTTGATTGGCTGTTAACGCAAAATGCTGTTTAATCATGGAATTCGAAGCTTATTTTAGGATCACCCGCGGAATGAAACTGCGTACCTTCTAAAATAAGAAACATAATTACCTTTGTTAGCGTGTGTGACGTTGAAGGATGGTAGATTACATCCCCGCGATGCATCTGGACACTCAGTTTCGCGTGAGTGGTTTAATGTTAATTATAAATTATAAGATATTACGTCTTATACATAAAACTGAACGAATATAAAACAACTTTACACCAAATGATTTAACCTAAAATTTTACAAAACAAAGTCTCCAAAGTCTCCACCGAAGGTAAACTAAAATGACTAAACCAAAACTGTACCCAAAATTCAACATCTAGAAAAACGTGCTTTGCGAGTTATTTTAACGCGTGTTTATTCGCCTTCTGCCAGTTATAATCTTCAATGCGTTATTAAGGTGTGCTCAGGTAATTGAAAAATCAATTAATTAATATACCTTGATAGGAAGAGCGATTACGTTATTAATAGCATAACACCAGCCTAATAAGACTTAATTATCTTCAATTTTCTCTAACCTAACTTTGGACAACTTTAAAATTGGCAAAAAGAGATCAGTCATTTTTAAAAATGGGGATTAAATATAAATTTCTTTGGTGCTCAACGTAGGACAGACATTTTTACAATTTTCTCTTTCTTATATTAATTTTGTTTTCCATATATATATCTTGGTTTTGCTTCCGCCCGAATTGTTCATTCTGACGAAAGTCAAGTTGTTGCGCCACCTTAGACCTACAACTTAACGTGGAATCCGAACCACGACACACCACGGGTGGTCAGACATAACAAAGTCCTCGCCCAGGCTCCATCTCGAACTCCCGATCAACAGCCCAACGTCTTAACCACTAGACTACCCAGGGTACCCATTTATCTACCAACCTATTTTTTCTGGAAGGATGAACAGCTGGGTAAGCTGCGCGTCAACTGCTTTCGCCGGGAATCAAACCCGGTCCGGTGACTTCGTAGTTAGTGATGCTAACCGCTACACCACTGAGGCGCATATATATTATTTATATAATATATATATATATATATATATATATATATCAGTGGCGACTGGCGTATAGGAGCGATGGAGCGGTCGCTCCCCCTTGCTTGAAACGATAAATATTAATTTAACAGATAAAAAATATATTAATTTTAAGATATTAAAATAATATTCTTGAAATATATTTTAAAAATTCATGTGGCATATCATGATTCATGAGGCATTTTGAGTAAGCCTTCATACAGTACATAATATTCTAAACTTATAGCATAGCTTCAAATAGCGTACCGCTGTTTGAATACAAATAATATTGCAGCCGAATGGAGCGATAGATTTTTCGCTCAAGTAAATATAAATTATATTTTACTGTTGTAATGAAAATATAAGTACAATCGCGAATTTTTTTTATAATAACTTTATTTCTACTAATAGTTACTTCAGTAATAATGATATAAGCCATTTATATGTATTTTATTAAAATTATTACTTATTTGTAATTAACTAGAATTGTACGTCTGGCATAGCCGCATATGTTAATACAAGTACAGTACTCTTGTGAGCGGCAGTTGGATTCGCACTAGCCTATTGTGAGTCCGTGTTGTCGTACAGTGGTACATTATTATAGTCAAATTTATTATAGTCAAATTTATTCAACAATTATTTTTATATTTTATTAAAATATTTTTTTAATACAAATTTATGGCTTCTTTTGACATATAAGTACCGTACGGAAGCACCATGTGATTGTTTATGTACTACAATTCTAAAAATTATAAATTTTATGAAATCGCACCCCCATACATTTATACCACGAGTCGCCACTGATATATATATATATATATATATATATATATATATATACAGGGTGGGCCGTAAGTTTCCATACATAGGAAAAATAAACATTTTTTTATGGACAACCATTTTTATTTATATAATATGCTCTACATGGTTGCCATTGTTTTGAAAACACATTTCAATACGTGTTCCCCACTGTTGATGAACACGCATTAGCACAGTTGACGTTATGCTTGTAATGGCGTTGGTGATACGTTCCTTTAGATGATTTATGTCTCGTATCTTTTCCTGATACACCATGGCCTTCAAGTGCCCCCAAAGATAGAAATCAAGGGGGGTGAGATCTGGGGATCTGGGAGGCCACTCCACAGGACCACGCCGACCAATCCAAGCATCCGGAAACTGCTGCTGATCCAAATACCGACGCACGTGAAGACCATAATGAGGTGGAGCGCCATCTTGCTGGAAGTAAACTGGGAAGTTACCTTCCTCGTTTAGCAGGGATGGGAAAATCTCTTCTTGCAACATGTTAAGATACCTTTCGGCATTAAGATTTCCACTGACAAAATTGGTCCAATAATTCTGTCACCCCATATCCCGGCCCACACCATCCATAAAAAATGTTTATTTTTCCTATGTATGGAAACTTACGGCCCACCCTGTATATATATATATATATATATATATATATATATATATATATATATATATAATGTAAAATAACGCACTGTCGCGACGAAATATGGAGAAAGAAACCACTCTTCAGGAAAACTGTATTAGTGTTAAGAAATAAAATTTACGTCTTCCTGAAGAGTGGTTTCCTTCTCCATATATATATATATATATATATATATATATATATATATATATATATATTATATATGTGTGTGTGTGTGTATATATATATATATATATATATTAGAGAGAGAGAGAGAGAGAGAGAAATTTTTAGTAGGAATAACTGCAAAATTCATTTTTCAACTTTAAATAAAAAAATGTTAATAATACTTCAACATGAGAATATATTCTCCCTCCAATTATTATTATTATTATTATTATTATTATTATTATTATTAGAGTGTCACATTACATCGTTTGATGATAGCTCAAAACAAAATCTTAAGAAACATTTCAGCTGACCCACATTTGCATACGAGTGTAATAAACATTCTGTTTACTGAATTTCAGTCAAATTCAGTTACAGTGAATATAATAATAATAATAACATAAATAATAATATAAATTGGACTAAAGCGCAACTTTCCTACAAATATTTTTGTATGTTTAATAGGTTTAGTTTAGTCGTTTGAAAAGGAAGCCAAAATACGCGTAAAGTAAGTGACGAGTTGGTGAAATATTTGGATTTTAGTCATAATAAATCTTATATTTTTTAGTGTACATTTTTTGGTCCAAAATATTGGACGCCGCGTCTGAAGGAGTTATAAGATTGGATGCGTTTAAATGTAGTACCAAATTCATTGTTTCTCTTCTGATAAAAACTTTTAGTGGACTCCTTCTTGCAATATTGTGAAAGCACATCGTTGAAATCAGCAGCGTTTATTTTCTAGGGTACTGTTCCCAGATTGGGGTACCTCGTAATTTTATGAAAACCGCAAAATTAAATAACTGAAAATTGAAAAGTTCATGAAGGAATGAAAATTTTAAATGAAACCAAACATTCGCGATTTATACGTCCATACAGAAACTGTACAGTATATATATATATATATATATATATATATATATATATATATATATATATATATATATATATGCAAAAAATAACTGCAATGACCGCGCAGTATTATAACTACAGTACGTAGTGTCGATGGAGAGAACTGTATATTGATCAATGAAAGACGAAAATTCTTCGGGGTGCCGCTAAACAACAAATGACATTGGGGTGCCTTGAGCCAGAAAAAGTCAGAAAACAATGTTCTAGAATTACTGCTAATCAAATATTTGGTTTGTGAAAAAGAATTTTCTTTGGAATAGAACACAACAGCTTCTTTTTAAAACATCTGAATCTAAATACAGCTTTAAAGAATAAATGCATTAAACAATTTTAAAAAATGTTCAATGATTAGCAATTGTGGAACGAATAAAATGTCATTTTTTTTGTAATATTTATGAAATATTTTGCATCAGGTCTTGTGTAATATAATTTCAATGTTCTCCAACCAAAATTATTATGACTATTTACGAATTGTAAACATGCATGTGTAAAAATATATGTTGTTAAATAAATGTTAATATGGTAAATAGCATTATTATTATTATTATTATTATCAGTGATAGTAGCAGTGTTGCTGTTATTATTGATGGGGTAAGCAGGCTGTAACCCCAAATGTTCATCAGATAACATCTATAATTCTCAGCTGCACTTCTTTATGTAATAAACCGGGGACTGCAATAAACTGTCTTTATCTTTTCAATAGCAGAGAATTGATTGTAAATTTGAATTAGTAAAAGTAGCCATTATATATATATATATATATATTACACACACACACACACACACACACACACACATATATATATATATATATATATATATATATATATATATATATATGATCATAAATTAACTTATAATTTATATAATTGCATACATTTCTAACTTCGTATCTGATATTTAATCATTACAAATTGTTAATATGTTTGTAATAGGAATTGAAGGGAATGATTTATTAAGAATTCCGTTGCGTCAAATTGGCTCCGTCACTGAATTGGAAATGAAAGCTCTCCTTTGCAAAAGGTCGCTGGAATGGTGCATTTTATAATACCCAGCCGTGACCTTATACAAATATCCCTGTGACCCTCTTATACATTGACCCAAAAGGTGACCCAGCTTTAACCCAATACGCCGGATGGGTATATAATCCTTATTTTACTCTATCCTTTCTCCCGCTTCCCCAAATTCCTCCCTCCCCCCCTGTGGGTATTTCTTCGGGAATAACTTGAGCAAACAGAATGGTCTAAAAGGCTTTTCTTGTCCTGAATTTAGTGGTCAAGGGTTTTCATGCTTCCGGTCAAACTAGGCCACGCCCACAAAAGCATTCCCAAAGGTCGACCCAGTTAAAGGTTATGCGTCTCTGGCACGTACGTTTATGTACGATAATTTAGGTTAAGCTTAAAGTTAACTTAGAATTATTCCGAAAAAAAAAAGGAGCATACAAATATAGACATTGTTTATTTATTTATTGAATCGAACCCTTTAAAAGTTGGGTTAAACCCGCTAAAATTCAATTACGGTGAAGTTAAATTAGCAACCTTGATTTACAGATTCAGGTGTCTCACACCAATGGATCTTCACCCATATATATATATATATATATATATATATAAAGCCTGTGTAAATACTTGGCTAATTCTAGACCTACATAACACACTATATATATATATATGTATATATGCATAAATAATAAGAGATTGAAAAGAAAATAAAAAATAATAAAATATGAATGAAAAATAAGGGTGGAGAGAAGCGAACAGGAAATAAAGCTTGTGTGGGAATACTGTGTGTGTGCTTGCATTTGCTCGCATGTCTCTTTTCGTGCTTGCATGCATAAATATGCGTTTAAAATCTAACATGTTCTCTATTGATTGTTCTCACATGTATATATGCAGTCGTTAAAGGCTTTCGTGTTATTTATTACGTATAATTTATATAAACTATATACAACAAATATTTCAGAACGTATAAATGCTTTTCCACATGCATGTGGATGTACTCGCGAAGACTGCATTGCTTGCTTGCATGGCCGACTCTGCTTGTGATTGGGTATCTATGCAAAATGCATGATAAAATTCGGTGTCTTCTTTGTGCTTGCTTGCTTGCTGCTTGCTCTCCTTCCTCCATCTCAATGTGTTGCTTGACTGTGCTTGAGTAGTTTCTCTTGTTCGCTCCAAGACCTTTCTCAGGCTAACTTCGTACATACACAAGTAAGTTTTAGTATTACTATTTCACACACACACACACACACTTACACACATATATATATATATATATACATATATATATATATATAAGGGGGAATATTCGATATGAATATTGATACCTCGAAGGTGAATTTTTTTTTTTTGTTTTTTTTTTCGTTTAATGATGACGTCATCATAAGGCAGAATTCTATACCGTGTAATGGCATAATTTGAGTGGCAGTTTATTGTATTCGCTCATTCTTTTCCCCCGTTAAACTGTGGTTTAGTCGGTGTATAATATTTCCTTATTAGGTCCGTAGTTAGCGTTCGTAACTCAGTCCATAGCTGAGTGGGTAACATCGTTTCCCTATACATAATAAGCGAAGACGCTGAGGTCAGGGAGGGTTCGAATCTCGATGATGTTGGTAATAATAATAAAGGAGTTAGGCCAATAAGCCGCGTTTGTTGGCCTGAGCTCTGTGCCAGTTTCTGATTTATGATTATATATATATATATATTTATGATTATATATATATATATTGAATGTTGTATGCGAGCAATTGTGCTATTTTCAATGTTGTTAATTTTAATATTGTTAAATGTGGGCTTACTTCACATATTTATATGGTTGACACTAACTGTTAATAATAATAATAATAATAATAATAATAATAATTATTATTATTATTATTATTATTATTAGCTGTAATATTGATTATTCCAAGCTAAATAATTGAAACATATAAAACTGCTAATTTTGTAAGTGTTATTAATAACAAATGGATGACGATTTATAGAGTTGTTGTATTTGGCACCCGCTTTTCTATATTTATACAGTATAAACAGTGTATATATATATATATATATATATATATATATATATAAAATTTTCGTTAACGTAATGAAATGCCATAATAAACATTTTTTTTGAAGTATTATTAAAATTATTAAAAAAAAATTATTATTACATCTTTTAATATATTTTGTAACTATTTCTACTACTAATATTATTATTATTATTATTATTATTATTATTATTATTTTGATATAAGAGTTCAAAGCGTCGCTTAATTTTTTGAATACATTTTTTGATGGTATAGAAATTTTATTGTTATACAACTGTATATTAAAAAAAGACAGTTTATTTTTAAGTATTTTATTGTATCGTTTCGTTTTATCACTTGAGGCATTTTCAAGGAAATGATAAAAATGTTTATTCGATTAAGATAAAATACCAAATGTGAAGTACAGTTTTGGGAACAATTTTCGGTGCTACTGTAGTCTGCGGTCTACCTACGATTCGGCGGTCTACCTTTTAATTATAGCTTCTTATCTTCTTATTATTTTATTATTAGGTTAATTGTACGCCCTTGACGATTGGTTAGGTTAAGTCGTGATATTTTCGTTAAAACTAACGAAAATATCACGACTTAACCTAACCAATCATCAAGGGCGTACTGTAGTATGCGGTCTACCGTTAAGTATGCGGTAGTAGTATGTTTAACTTCTTTAATAATTCCTTAATTGTGTAAATTAAATTATAATTCCTTTAATTCATTTTCAATTCCTTTTAAATATTTTGAACGGTAGACCGCATATTACAGTAGCACCCAATTTTCCTTGTCTGCGAATATAAAATATGTAAAAAAAAATAAAAATCAAAAAATTATTAATTTTTAATATTTCGTTTTTAAATTTATATATATATATATATTTTTAATATTATTTTTCGTGACACTAATAACATTTATAGGAACAGAACCAACTCCCCCCTCCCCCCCGACATACATAATTAGTAATTTTTCATACTTTTTAAAAATAGAATTTTTTTCCCCCGATATTTTTTTCTTCTGAAACTGTATATGTGTATATAAAAACACTATACATTTATATATCCAAAACTGTATAAAATAATATGAGCAAAATACTGAAGCTAATTTTTTTTGTACGGGATTTGTCTCTTGACAGTAAAAAAAATTATCTTTATCAAATTAGATTATCAAATTACGAATGATTGATTCAGTTATTTTGGTGTAGGAAAGATGCCAATTTGTTTTACTTAATATTAATTTGCGAATTTTTCTTCTTTTTTTTAATGAAATTTGGTTCTTTTAATTTTAAAATTCTAAAAAATATTTTTGGTTCTTAAAAATGGATGCTAACGAGTCGTTGAAGGTCTCGATATTCGACGGCAAATTTTGCTTGAATTTATTATTTTAATTAATAATAATAATAATAATAATATTTGTTGTGTAACCGATGTAGGAGTGCCATTCCTCTTCCGAGCAAATGTATAATAGACTGGGACACAACTTTGTTATTATCTATTAAATTTTAAATGAGGTCTTTTGCGTATTCGACAAAAATAAGTAGATAATTTAGTTGGTTTGTATAACCTTTAATCATTATTATTTTACTGTTATTTGGAAATTCTATTTAATTTCAGTAATTTTTTCCATTTTAAGTTATTCGTATAATTTTGATTTGAAATACAGTAAAATATTTTGGAATTTACAGTATTTTTACCCAAAATGTTATTTAAGACATTTTTACTGTTTTTTTTAAATTTTCAATCATATAAAGACAGTAATTATTATTAATTACAGTTCTCGTAATTATTTTAACTTCCTTATCAAATCTATTCTGTGTTGAAGAAATTGTTGTTGTTTTTGTTGTTGTTGTTGCTGTAGGAAATAAGTAAAATTTGTTGGTATAACGAGAAAAATTCTTTCGTAGGTCGACAGAAAATCGGTGGCCATTTTGACTCGAAACTCTGAAAAGAAAGTGCAATTGAAAATAAGAAGGTTGTTGTTTTGGGGGTTCTATTAGTGTGAATATGTAAAGCCCATGTAGTCACTCTTCCAATACTGGTTCTTTTGCATTATCCTCCCAACACTAATTTTTTTATATAATGTTGGTTTGGTTTTGGTTATGGTACTTTATTTTCCTTCCATTATAAAAAAAATTAGTGTTGGGATTAGGTTAGGTTAGGTTAGGTTAGGTTTGGTTAGGTTAGGTTAGGTTAAAAACAGCCCGCCGCAAGTGTTTTGCTAACGTACTTTATTTTCCTTCCATTATAAAAAAAATTAGTGTTGGGAGGATAATGCAAAAGTACCCCAATACTTCCTAATTACCCCAGAATGCATACAGAAATGCATGATTATAATTAATAAATAATTTTTAAGTATTTGAAATACTTTATTTTTAATATAAAAATACCGAGGACGCAAAAAACAATCCTTTATGTTCCTATGTTGTTGTTGTTTTTTTCGTCGTATGCTTCGCCATTACAACTCGAGTAATTATATTCCAAATTTGGCGTAAAACAATTTGAAACGTTTCGAGAAACCAAATTTAGGCCGTCATTTCTCTATACGTTAAAAATCACTACTGCTCCCCACCCAACCCCGGGTCCCCAAATAAAAATCTACATTTCC